>JANEYF010004053.1:0-462500 GCA_029963845.1 Rhamnusium bicolor | reverse complement strand
CATGGCCTACTACATTTACAAAAGAATACTAGAAACTTAAGAAAGTTATTGAGATTTTTTGGAATGAAATGCTTTTTAGGTAACATGAATCATTCATACTTAAAAAGCCTAAATACCGAATTTCATATTGATAGCTTTACAGAGTGTGATATAAACCCGCCATACTCTTTCCATGAGAGATATGTATGTAACAAAGACATGTGTCTAGTTTTTTTTTTATATGCGGGCCTGGATATCGGCACATTGATCATGTGTTTGTCGGTATGTCGAGGAATAAATTAATAGTAAAATGAATGTTAGATTTTAGATAATATTATACTCTATCTGTATCAGAATTATTCCCAATGAATTTATTTTTTAACAAAATAATCGTCCTTTTCATACATCTCGAAGAATAACTTAGCTGGTTTCAGAAAACAACATTAATGTTCTTAACTGCCTAGCCGTAGTCCAGACCTAAACCCCATGGAAAATGTTTAGGGACCAGTTGTGAAATGTATATATCCAGAAAACAAATGTTAGACCACAGAATGTACAAGATTTACTGGTGCAATAAATACAGGGGCGTGCGGTGAGTTCTGATACAGGGGAAGCAGTTTGTGATATAGGGTGATAGGTAAGTGAAGCCCTTGTGAGAGGGAGGCAAAATTTTTTAAGAAAAGGGGCGTGGCTTCCGGATACTATTTTAAAGCAATGCCGCAAGCCGCAAAGTTATGATGTCTAGAATGATATTAAAATCAAGATTAAAATCTATAAACAAGACGCATTACTATGCTATACGGCCTAGATATCAAGATTAAGAAGTGGGGATGGATGTATTTCAAGAAGTTACTTATATCGAAGTCCTGCGAGTTCGGTTGGTTTGATTAACTGAGTGCGTCATTGTTACGGTTTTATCAGCAACATTATCTGCAGTTGTTGACATTGTGCCGTCTATTAAAATTGGGTAAAAGTAAATTTTAATGATTAATATATGTGATAAATAATAATTAGGTTCTAATTATGTTTTTTTAAATAATCCTATGAAAGCATTGCTTCCCTCGTTTCCATTAACCGACCACCCCTGAATAAACAATACTTGAAAAATCTTATGTTTACTGCATGAGTTTAATTATATGCTATACTGAAGTTGTAAATTGAAATGGCTCAATAACCAAGTAATAATAATCACTGTCAATTAATTTTGAACGTAATTAATAAATTTCTTATGATTAAATAAACTGCTATCACTAGTTTATTCGTTTTAAAATAGAAAATAAAACTCTTCTAATGTTTGATATATTTTGGACTTCCACTACTAGGTTTACACTAGAGTAAAAGATTTATTTAATTTTTTAATATCCATGACTGTTTACGTACATAAATATTCTTAATTGCTGTTATTATATTCACGTTATGTAGTAATAGTTGTTACAACGGCTTAATGTTGGTTCAATCAAAATTGGTACAAAGTGTATATGTAGGGTGTCCCTGAGATGCCACAAAAGAAAATGCCAAAACAATGAAAATGGTATTCCGAAGTAATTCAAAAATGGACTTTTGTATACATATTTTCTAAATTTTTCTTAGAGCTGGGACAGCTTGTCACAATTTTACAACAATATATACACTTTTTTTGTCTATAAATGCCATCGGTTTAGATTGAGTGAATTAAAATATTACAAAACTATAGACTTAACTCAATATATGTCCAAACCATTTTACATTTTTTATGACCATAGTCAACAATCCGTTGTTAGTATTTTTTTGGTGTCTTTAAATTTAATACACTAAATTATGTTATTGTTAATTAAGCAATGTGTCTCATACAGCATCAAGTAGATTCTGATTAAATATATTTACAAGAAAACTCCAGTCTTTGTAACAAAATAAGCAAATGCCGTACTATTTCGACTTATAATTCTTCTGATCACATCTCGCTGATCTCAACTTTCCCTTTCCACATTGCCATATATGGTAGAATTTTAGCAGTTAAATTATAAAATATCAAGCTGTTAAGGAACTTGTTTAAATGCCTTTGAGGCAGCGAATTCCTTGCATTAAATACATTGGACGCGGCGGTGGTCAGCTAGCTTAAGAGCGAAATATTTTACGTTCACTTATAACACTGTTCAGGAGCGTCCCACTGAAATACATTTCAACGTTATTTACAGAAATATTTTCAAAGGAAGATAACATTAAGTAGCTTCTTCCCATTAAATCTGTTCTATTGCTCCAAGGCATATTTAGAATCATTCGCCACATAATTTTAAAACTGACAGACTGGAGCAACGTGACAGAATTGACACGTAGCTCTGTCACGTGGGTATTAGGTTGGCTCCTAGCGCGAGTGTCAAGTACCGCACAGTTTTTGCAAATTTTAAAAATAAATTGTTTTGAATCGATTGTCTCTGATCTCGGGACCCCAGGAGCGATCCTCGATCGAGGAACTGGGGCTTTGCCGGTAGCTGCAGTTAAATCCCATGTACTTGACTAATAGGCGTATGACAGTTGTTTCCAAGTGTATTCTTCCGCACAATGTTATTTTAAGTATACGGAGGGTTATTTTGAGAAAATATTAGAACTTTTCATGAAGCGCCGGTAAGATCTCTGTTCTTCGTTTTTCTGACGGAGATATAACTGTCAGTACAGCTTTATCTTTTATCCCTTTTTAATTCGTACCTTCCATAATGCGGTATGTACATTTTAATAGTTGTGTAACAGATTTGTACCTACCAAATACGGTGTGCCTCAAGGTTAGGTCCTGGACCCACTAATATTTATTATCTGTATTAACGAAGTTTGCAACTCATTTTCACAGCCCTTCTTCTGTATTTGTGAATAATAGCTGTTATCTAGCAGAAGAAATCGTTTTTCTAGTGAAGCAGAGAGAAACTCACCGAGATCACTGGGATAACTTAGATAAGAGATATTATCCTTACTTTTTATCTACCTTAAAAATCGCCATTATGTTTTCTAAATATGATTTCTAGGGTTGTGAAAAAAATAATTATTTATTTAACATGTTAAAAATTGTGTAAAAAAAGAAATGTTCGCTTTTTCTTCCAACCAAACTCTACACCTCTGAGAAAGGAAACGACCTTTGAAGTGACGTAACAGCCATGATAATATTTTAAACATAATTAATAACGATCACGTAAATATGTTATTATGTTGTAAGGTCTATATTAAAATTAATTGACTTAATTTACCTATTACTGATCTTGAACTATAATGTAGCATCATTTTCTAAATGAAATACACAAAAAAGTAGGTATATTAGACATAGGTACTATGAAAAATGCTTATTTCTGGGCATTTTACGTTTGGAATTAGTTTCCAAAAATCGGTATCTCATTTTTATCTGGATTTTATATTTACATACATTTTTTTAGTATATTTTAAATCTCAATTTTATATTTTATGTCCAGTTGCACAATTTAATGGTTGGGGGTCACATGTGATCCTCGGGCCACTAGTTGGCCATGACTGATTTACATTATTTCAAAAGTAAGTAGTATAGTTTTACATGTTTAAGAGCCAAATCTACTGTATGAATTACATTCCCCGTAAATTCCTTCCAATTTTAGAGTAAATAAAACGTCGACATCTGAGTTGCTGTTGTTAATATGCCATGAAGTTCTATAACAATTGTAAACATTTCAGCTTCATACTTTCGCATAAATCTATATTTTATATTAGTGTCTTCATACACTTCAAAAAATAATTTGTCCTTGACTAGAAGAAAACATAATTGCATTAGAGGAGCTGAAACATTTTTTTCAATGTTTATTTGAACATAATGTTTATACAATTAATGAATTGATGTCACTGGTGAAATATTGCAACTACAATGCAACTTAGTCTTACTTCACCGGTAAAATATCATCGAAATCTTCTCAGGATTATGCAAATAATTGGTCAAACAACATGATCTTTTTTGCAACAGACTGAAAGAACATTTGCATGCTTGGTTATGCATTACAAATTAGGGATTGCTGTTCATTATGTTCAATATATTCCTGGGAAATGAAAGTGCATAATTTTTTTTTTGTTTGAAGTTAAAACTGTATTATAAACTTTTTGAAACAATTCTGTTGATAAGGAAACAATAAATCTCTCACAATTAAAAACGTAATTAATGTTGTACAACGAACTGGAGTAAGGCGAATGTCTTTTTGATTGCTATGTTATTTAATCATGTGACATTTTGTGAAACGTGACACTGATTGAGACTTGGATATGAATTAATTTAATAATCATAGTTAAACATGCTCATCTACTGGAAAATATGAAAGATAAATATTCTTTGTTGCATTTTTATGTTCGATTTAATAATAATAATAATAATAATATATATTTATTTACAGAAAAAAAAAACAAACAACATAATAAGTACATAGTAATTTAACAAATATTGTGTAAATAAATATAAGGGAAACATCTATTTAGGCTCAGTCAAGAACTTGCCTATGGATAATGGAATATCACTCAATCCTGACAATAAAGTGTCAAAACAGAGCGATGAGAGGGGAGGTGTTAAAATATTTATTATAAAAACTGACATAAATACACTAAACATAATATATGTATATACACAAATATACACACATGGATATATATATATATATATATATATCCATATATATATATATATATATATATATATATATATATATATATATATATATATATATATATATATATATATGTATATATATATATATATATATATATATATATATATATATATATATATATATATATATATATATATATATATATATATATATATATATATATATATATATATATATATATATATATATATATATATATCCATACATAAATATACATACACACATACATATACACACATACACACATTGTTAACACGAATCATGATCAAATAACAAAATATCAGTTTATTAGCGGATCAGTAATACTGTGGAAGAAATACCGATTGTATGAAAAAATCCATTTCTTTAATTGCTTTTTAAAAAATACGTTTATTGTTCAGATGTTTAAGAAACTCAGGTATATTGTTATATAATCTCGGTCCAATGTAAGTAAAAGATCTTGGCCCGATTGTGTTTTGGGCTCTGGGTAAAAATAAGTAATTAGCTGTTCTTGCTCTTGTGTTGCATGTAAGATCAAGTTTATTTAAATATTGCCTATTATTTGCTAAAAAAAGTTAATACAGCCTTTGAAAATAATTGTCTAATATCTAATAATGTAAGGTCAGTATACGGTTTATCTGAGGGATATCGTGCTGATTTGAAATACATGACTTTCAGGATTCGTTTTTGAATATTCTCTAGAGACTCCATTAAAGTTCCCCCCCCCCAACTAACTATGCCATACTGTAATAAGGACTTTACTAGTGCATAATACAGTATGTTGAGTTGATTTAAGGAAAGAATATGTCGACATAAATACAATTTATACATAATACCTCGAAGTTTATTTTTAACATGATTTACATGTTTATCCCATCTTAAAAATGAATCAATAAAAATGCCAAGATATCTAGTTGCGGTGACGATTGTTCAACGGTAATACTAGTATAATCAGGTAGGTATTTCTTATAGGAGGTAAGTGGAACTATTTTTGTTATATTTACATTAACAGTTAACAAATTTGCATTAAATCAATTAAATAATCGTTTGAGATCTCTTTCCATTCTGTCTTTTATTTCAGCCCAAGTGCTTCCAATATATAATATGACGGTCGCATCAGCAAAAGATATTATAGTGCCAGATGATCTTAGAGTAAGCAACTGATTGAGATAAGTAGTAAATAAAATAGGACCAAAAACAGTACCTTGTGGTACTCCACAGGTTACTGTTTTTTCATCACTAAGAACTTTGTTAATATCCACTCTCTGCTTTCAGTCTTACAGATAACTTTTAAACAGATTTAGCACATTTCCTCTTATTTGCAGGTGTTTAAGTTTATCTAGCAAAAGACTATGACTAACGGTGTCAAAGGTTATAGATCATCAAAAACACCTAGGTGTGGTTTCTTACTATCTACAGCTTTATATATAATGGATGTTAATTTGGCTATTGCGTCCTGCGTGGAAAGATTTTCCCGAAATCCAAATTGCATATCAGAAATAAATTTGTGTTTCATTAAATATTTGGTTAAACGCAATTTAATAATTTTTTCAAACACTTTGGCAATAGAGGAAGTCAGAGAAATGGGACGATAATTTGAGATATAAGTCTTGTCTCCCTCCTTTAAATAATGGCTTAACTGTTGCTACCTTGAAATATTTAGGGAACTTTCTTTTCAGATGCAAGTTTATTTCCTATATTGGAGAAATGTCTTTATTAGCTATATCCTTAGGGGTGATGACTTCGTCTCTATTTTCTGTTACAATTTTATCTATAGTTTTATTTTCATTTTTATAATTGTTGCAAAATTTTTTTTGCTACGTTTCAAAGGTTTTTAGAGCAGTTTTTATTTTGTTCAATTTTAGATTTAAATTTACTGTATTTTGTTTTTTTTTATCAGTCCATTTAATTTGTTCCTATAATTAATATACTCATTCTTTATGTCGACAGACTAAGTAATGATAGCTATGACGCACATAGACACTTGTTTTGTCTGCCTTTTCATAAATTAATATTTAATAGTCAATATCTTGGAAACTAATTGCTCAATTTTAAAAAGTAAAATGCTGTTGTAAAGAGAACTTTTTAATAGGATTTGAAGTGATGTACATTTCTTGCTATCTGAAATTTTGGGTGTAAATATCATCCCCGTTTAGGGGGTTGAAGTTGTATCAATAAAAATAGCGAATTTAAGTGCTCCCTTTGAAAATAGAATCTACCTGTTTTGTCTAAAGTTGAATCATAATAGTATAAACTTGATTCGACTTTTTTGGTGAATCATCCTGTAGAGTCTATTCATTATGTAAACAAATAAAGGTGGCAATGATTTTTTACTCTACCTGGTGTCATTTAGATATAATTCACCCCCTTATTTTTGCATATTTTAAAAAACTTAGAAAAATGATATTATATATAGTCAGTACACATATAAAAAGAAATTGACAAAAAAAATATTTACACTTCCTGGTTTCAACGGAAGTGATAGCAATACCTATTCAAGGCCTCCTGTATATTTTTACATTTTTAGATAGAACATTAAATTCTGAGTTCGGCAATGAGACATACCTGAGTGTTTGTCTTTTGTTTTTCGTTATTATTATTTGACAAAGTTGACCATTGCATATTGTTAAATAAGTCGAGACATTTCTCTATCTCAAGTGACTTGATAATATTCATGTCTACATATCTGCTGAACAGAAAACTATGTAGTGGTAAATAATTTTGAGTCAGATTACTACACATCAGATTCAGGGGTTCCACATGGTTCAAATTTAGATCCACTTCTGTTCCTTTTTTTATAAATGATATTGTGGATAGTGCAAAATATTCATCAGTTAGCCTATTCGCTGACGATATGAAGATATATAAAGAAATAGATAATTGTCAGAATTGTTTACAGTTACAAGATGACATCATAGAAATACTTAACTGATGTATTGTAAATCGATTACCCCTCAATATTAATAAATGTAAGATAATGGGAGCAATGTCAACAACGCCGACCGCAGCCTTGGAAATACTGCTAGGCCTACCTCCACTACACCTAGTGGTGGAGAATGAGGCACTAATGGCAGCATACAGGCTCAAAACAACTGGGTATGGGACCACCCCAAGGAGAGGATACCATACTAAAGTATTTCAACATGTAGGGAGAAATCGGCTACTCGATATGCAGTCAGATAGAATCAGCACAACCTACAACTTCACAAAAACTTTCAGGGTAAAAATACCTGAAAGGGATGCAGGATGCAGAGACAACCAAATGACACCATCTGGTATACTGACGGATCAAAAGCGTCAAGCAGTACCGGAGCAGGAGTTGCGGGAGAACAACCAGGGGCAGACATCAGCCTGAACCTTGGAAGTATCGCAACACTGTTCCAAGCCGAAATCACAGCAATAGACGTCTGTGCACAAGAAATGATACGGAGAGTATACAAAAATAAGAGAATCCGCATCATCACTGACAGCCAAGCAGCCCTCAGAGCTCTGGAAGCAGTAGAAATACGATCTAAAACAGTAAGAGACTGCCTGAAGTCCCTAGAGAAACATACAGAACACAACAGTGTACAACTGGAGTGGACACGAGGACACCAGGGAAACACGGGAAACGAAAAAAGCAGATATACTAGCCAGAAAAGGCGCTAAATCAATTCTAACAGGTCTCGAACCGACCTGCTGGGTATCTTATAGCACCGCGAAAGGATCGGTAAAGGAACTATTAAGACAGAAACACTACTCGCACGGGATAGAGATACCGGAAATGAGGCAGTCACGCTTGTTCATCAGAGAAATATCTAGAGCAAGGACCAACGAAATGCTAAAGCTGAGCAGAAAACAGCTGAGGTGTGCACTGGGAATATTAACAGGACACTGCACACTAAACAAACACCTAACCAATATAAGGGTGAAAGACAATCCAGATTGCATGATGTGTGGTGAAGAGGAAGAAACTCCCCACCACATCTTATGCGAATGCCCAGCCCTAACGGCAATGAGACTAACACACTTCGAGGGACCACTTTTAACCCCGGAAGAGATAGCCAGAGCTCCCATAAACTGTATACTCGCCTTCTGAAATAGAACGGGTCTTATGGAGTAATGAGACTATGGGGTACAATAAGCTTAAGCTTCAGTACAGCGGGTAGTCAAAACCGCAACCCGTAAGGAAAAAAAAAGATAATGACATTCACGTTATGTAAAAATATGATTAAGTACAATTATGAAATAGGAAATGAGAATTTGGAAAGAGTTTATTCAAAAATGGATCTGGGTGTAGTATTCGGCTCGAAACTGTCATTTAATAATCACGTGACACGTATTTCAAATAAATCATACAAAAACTTAGGTTTTATTCTACGTAACTGCAGAAAGTTTAAGTGTACGAAAACTATTTTAATGTTATACTCCTCTTTTGTAAGATTCAAACTGGACTACTGCTCCACTTTTTGGAACCCTTTTTATGTCAAGTATATACAGATGATAGAAAACGTATAGAAAAAGTTTATAAAATACATTAATTTCATTTAACGAAAACGGTACACCAGTAATACTGCTTATCTAGATCATCTTATTAGTTATAATTTAATGACACTAAATAATAAAAGAACATATTATGAGGTGAACTATCTAAATAGACTTATACATAATCTATCGTATGATGTAACCACTCTAGATAGAATATTAATCAGTGTTCCAAATGAAAGGACACGTTTTTATAGAACTTTTTCATACACTACACCTACTGGGAATTATGAACTAAATCACATCCTGTAAGAATGGCACAGAGTTATAATTCATTACAAGAAATATCTAAATATATTTGATGATAAATACCAACTATTCACCAGAAAATTACAAAACAGATTATTTAATATTCAGCATCAAATATAAGTTTTGTAAGCCAATTTGATAAATTTAATACATTAATCTCTTCTTCTCATTCACCTTTTCTATATATTATGTATATGGGTGTTTGATATATTAAAGCTAGTGTGTTCACTGCGCTCGAGGAAAACTTAACATATATATTTTCTGCGCGAGTGCAAATGGGGTACAATGGTTCTAGTGCACTAAACACACTTTAGGTACCTACTTTAATTTGGGTTAGGTTATAGGTTAAACTAGAATAGGAACAGTTCATTGCAGAGATATTATTTATTTTTATATTACTTATTTAATAGCTCTGCAATGAACTTCTAGATATACACAGACTGTAATTGGCTCTCATGAGCTGTAGGCTTACAGACATAATAATAAATAAATAAATTATTAGCAATATTGTTTTTTGATTTATAATATGCCTAAAACTTATATACTAGCACATTAAGATAAAAATGACAGTATAAAATATAAAAGACTATAGGTATTTATTATTGTTATCATATTAGGTTTGATTAAATACCTTTGTAACACCCAATAAATATTTTTTCTACTCCCTACATAGAAAATACTATTTTGCTCCCTTATTTCAGGGAGAAAAGTAGTACTTTTCCTCCCTCGGGAGGAAAATACTTTGCTTCCCTAGGGAGGAAAATACTTTGGCTCCCTCTGGAAGCAAACAAGTAAAAACTTCAAATAGCTGTAACAGTAGTGTATAAACTTCTTTTATTGATACACAAACTTCCTGAAAATGAATGCTTTTCTTTGAAACAGATTTTTTATTATTTTTATTTATAAAAATTGAAAACAGTTTAAATCGAGGTTTAAATTAACATCAGTGACTAAATATTGTTAAAATTTATGGTACAATTAGTTAAATTACTAATGGAGATTGCCCCTGAAGAAATATTGGCTCTGCTGGTGGAGATCAGTTCCTGTTTGTTGTTTTCCAAAGTCTTGGTCGCTGATGAAGTACTTGTAGAAACAAAATTTTCAAAAACAAGACAACGTTTTTTGGTACTTGAATTAGTACTTTCTCCCGTAATTATTTGGCTGGCTACCTCACATTTTTTAGAAATACAATCATCTAAGTACCCTTCTGCTACTGCGTTTGTTCGCCATCCCCCATGTCTTTTTAGAGTGAAAATGTCACTTCCAGCATTGACTAATAACGTAGCTGAAGTACGGCGGAAACTGTGTCCAGTATAGCCTTTCGAATCATCCAAATTTAAAAATATTGCTATTCTGTATGGAATTTTGGCAATTGTGTTTTTGCCAATTACCTTATTTGTATATTTCCCTTTAGCATAAGTTACAAAAAAATCTAGAATGACATATTTTAAGGGACCTACAGTCCAGATATTTTCTATACATATCCAAGACAGATACTCCGTTTAAAATCTCATTTGTTATTGTAAATGTCCTTTTGATATTAGTTTTTGAGTCAGGTATTTGCACCACCAAAATGTCGCCTTTATCACTGTTATCCTCAAGTACCATTTTAACTAATTCATCGCTACGGCATGCCCCAGCAATTCCAAATATAAGCACAACCTGAAAAAAGGAAAATGCACTTATGATAACTGCCTAAAATGTCACTTAATTGTCATTATATACTTTCTAATAAAATATGCTGCGTTACGTTCTTATTTATTATTCAACAATAACGATCAATTTTACCTTCATATGTAAGTAAGTTTCATCTGGAGCTTCTGCAATAAACTTGTTGATATCCTTCCTTGAAAAAGTATTGGCTTTCTTGGCTTTATATCCAGCAGATTTCCTTTTAAAAAAGCTACTAATTTAGGAAACTTAATGTCGATATTGTCTTTAATTTGGAGTGTAGATCGCAACATGCTGTATTTGCTCCATAATGTTGAAGGCTTCAAATCGGCGCATTTTTTGGAAAAGTAAAACAGGACCACTTCTTCACATATTTTTCTTATTTGCCTAGTCTCCATCCAACAGTTAAATAGCTGGTACTCATTTTCATATTTTTCATGAGACTTTAACGGTAATAGATTTAACGAAACCACGTTTGCTTCTTCCAGAATATCTTGACGAATACATTATTATAAACTTTTTGGAAGTTTGTTTATTTTGAAAACAAGAAGCAACCTTAGCAACGTTTCATGTACTTTGATTTTTAACAATATTTACTTATCTAAATACCCATTATGACATTTTGACATATTTGGTTTTTTGATTGTCATGCATAAGAAAATATATGTAAAATCAATGTAAAGCACTGTAAATGGTCGTAGAAAAAATCATATGTATTACACAGGAGCAAAGTGCCATTTCCTTGGATATTGATGCATCAAACTATCCGCGGGAGGAAATTATGCACTTTTCTCCCTTGTCATACAAATAGCTATTATTATTTTTTTCTAGATATGTGACATAAGTTGTCTTTGACATAGTGTCAAAAAAAAGTATAACTTATTATGGGAGAGCAAAGAGGAAAATCTGTTGTAGTGTATGAAGATGATTGTAATACTTGTATTTAAAAAACATTGAAAATTTATAGTGTCTAATTTAATTTTCCTTGTTGCAGGGTTCGTCGTCGCAGTATCAGTAGGATTTTTATTATTTGGAATCATAGTAGTAATATTTTTTATGAGCTGGGTGAAATTAGTAATAAATCACGTAAGTAATATTTAATTCATTAAATAAAATTTTGTTACTATAAATATAGATTTAGGCATAGATGTGTAGACTAGTTAAATTTCCGTGATATCGAAAATAACTGATAAAAAAATATGATATACAGCTAACAACAGGAAATTTCAATATGGCTTCCATTTTACAAAATGGCGATTAAAAGTCACAAAAATTACCTGACAAATTTATCGTTAAAAGAACCTTAATTTTCTTTTACTACAGATAAATAAGTACCTCCAAAATATGCAAGGTTAAATTATTATTTGTTTAAATCTATATTTATCACTTTTACATGAGGTAATTTACAATTACGAAAATCTGCTACCCTGTTAGAACCTTGTGCTTATTTGGTGACAATATTTCCCAATAAATGTCTGCATTTATGAGAAATTTTGATTACGTTATTGGTCATGTACAAATTAAATAATGCACAGCCTGTTAAATCTGCTAATATACAACTAATGAACACATATTTGTATTTTTATGAATAAAGTCACCTACTTCCATTGATTAAATATATATTTTCGAGTGAGACAATGCCTACTTTCTACTTTCCGTAAAAATGGAAAGCACGCGGGAATTTTGTTGAGGTCTGTATTTGGCAACTGTGTGCAATTTTACATAAAAAATTTTTAAACTATACAGAGGCGGATCGTGGATATTTTCTCTGGGTAAGCACTGAGATATGGCAGTAATAAAATGCTTCTCCGCATGCGATTCTTTTAAGCTCAAGGTCAAATGTTAAATGTGTAATTAAATAATAGCAAAATAATGGTCTCTTATTTACTTATACTTTTTTGCTTATTTTATTATGGGCAGTCGTAAGCAATGAGGTAAGCGGGGCCTACAGTGACTATCCAGTCACAGTAACGACAAGCACTGTACAGGGTGATCCAAATAAGCCTCCCACCCCCATTTTCTCGGTTATTTGGAAAGATACGAAAAAAGTGAAAAAATGTTGTTGTAGGGTTTTTAAAAAGGAATCCAGACACATTAACAGAGAAACAACTGAACATCAAATAAAAAAGATGGAGGCATAAGTTACTTTTTTTTAAATGGAAGTACCCAAATATTTTTCCATATTTGAATAGGACGTCTTATTCTGATTTCAAATATATATGCTTTTTATATAGTATCTTCAGTAAATATTCCGATAATCGATTTTTTTCAATATAAAATACGTTACTTAACAGATATCAAGCAATACTATCTAGGTGGCTGTGATAGTAAAACAAAAGTGTTAGTTTGACAGTTTGACTATTACAACTATTAATTTTTTGCCTAATTTACCTATATTTAATTTCTTTTTTATTATCCACATGAAACTATGCTCAATTATTAGTTAAATTATTATATTGAAAAAAAATATAAATAAATAAAAAACGCTTATGCTGCCCAGTCAGCTAAAAAAACTACAAATATAGAAAATAACTAAAGAACACTATTGAAGTGGTAGATAATTTATTAAAAATAATATTATCCATTAAAATAAGAGTGGTAAATGATAATATTTAAATTCTTTAACGGCTACAAAAATGTAGTAAATTAACAATAATTTATTGCTAGTTAATTAATAATAAAATATCACAAAAAAATTCTCTATGTGCCCTCCATTGTGTTCTATATACAGAACGTATCGTTTTCTTAAGTTTCCCATTACATTTGCCATAACAGCGTTGTTATTATTCAAATTTCGTATTTCTGTTCTAATTTGTTCCTTTATTTCTTCCAAGTTGTTGCTTCTTTCTTTATAAACAATATTTTTTAAATGGCCCCAAAGAAACGTGTCTAATGGAGTTAGGTCCCGACTACGAGGTGGCCAAGCAATAGTTCCGCGTTTTCCTATCCATTTTTGATATGTTGTGTTTAAGTAATTTGTAACATCATTAATATTATGTGGGGGTGCCCCGTCCTGCTGCCAAATAACATCGAATTGCAATTGCCTTTCTTCTAATAAATTATTTACATCATTGGTCCTCTAAGGGAGCCTTCGTGAGAAATAGGTCCTATAATTTTTTTATTTATTATTCCACACCAAACATTTATGGATTTCCTTCCTTGGAATTGAATCTCTTCAGAAATATGAGGACTTTCGGAAGACCAAAAATGTGAATTTCTTCTGTTGAATATACCAGATGTGTTGAATGATGCCTCATCGGTCCAACATATTTTATTAAATATTATCAATGTCATACCTGTTGATCATATTTCTACAAAATTGTTGCCGCTTTTCTTTATCTTGAGGGAATAATTTTTGAACAGGCAATATACTATAATCCTTAAGTTTATGTTTTTTTAAAGTTCTCTGTATGGTCCATAAGAAAAAATTCAAATACCTCATTGCGTCTCTTATTGAATTTCTTGGATTCTCTTGAAAATAGAGTAAAATACTGAATTCTCTATCTTCGTTGACTATTCCTCGTTTCTTTTTATTTTGAATTGCTCCTGTATGTTTTAATAAATTATCTGCCAACTTAATAGTTTTCCTGTCAGGCAATTTCCTATTCGGATATATTTGTCCATATTCTCGCTGGACAGCGCAAGCGTTTTTATTATTTTTAAAATATAAGTTTACCATATCGTATTTTTCTGCTAAAGTATAATGGTTATTCATATTGGTTATTTTTGGCCAACAAAGCAACGTTCAAAAGTAACAGTTGTTGGCAAACTGTTGAATTATTAAATGAGCAAAACTGTCAAAATTTTAATTGTTGTTTTGTTATCACGGCCACCTAGAAAATATTTCTTGATATCTATTAAGCAACGTATTTTCTTTTGGGAAATAATCGATTATCGGAATATTTACTGAAGATACTATATAAAAAGTATATATATTTGAAATCAGAATCCTATTCAAATATGGAAAAATATTTGGGTACTTCTATTTAAAAAAAATATCTTAGGCCTTCATCGTTTTTATTTGATGTTCAGTTGTTTTTCTGTTAATGTGTATGGATTCCTTTTTAAAAACCCTACAAAAGGCATTTTTAATTTATTTCCTATCTTTCCAAATAACCGAGAAAATGGGGGTGGGAGGCTTATTTGGATCACCAGGTACCATTTTTGATTGGTCGGCGCCATGTTTAGTCATATCACTGATGTGAAGTGAGTTATAAACGTTTATATGGTTTAATGGTATTACTTTTTCATGTTTTCCTGTGATATTTTTTAAATTACTCTCTCCGCTTGTTATATTAGTTACTTTATTGAGAGGTATTTCAAATTATTAATGTTTAAAACAAATTATTAGTAAAGCTGATTTCTTGAGTAGATTATCATGGGCGTGAACGTCGTAATGAAACAACTGCGTTATAATTTATAATTTATATAATATTGTGAAACACTTACCCGATGATTATAAAAAATCTGCTCCCTCGTCGAATCGTTCTGACCTTCTGATGAAGGTCAGAATATCACTCATTGCGAGAGACATCTCCTTCTTTAGGAGCGCCTCAGAACCGAAAATACTATATCTCAGGTCCCCAACGCTACACATTGTCCCAGGAAGTGGTAAGATGTTTCTTCACCACTCCCGCATCCTAGACATGTGGGGTATTCCCCAATACCTATCAATGATAAATTCCACCTAAATCTGCAGTGGCCTGTCAGAACTTCCCACTCCGACTTTTCTTAAGAGTCTATATGTGGTCGATTTTCCAACCCCGTCATGTTTGAATTTGACGATTTACAACTAGAAAATGCCCCATATTTTACATACTTTTTTTAAATTGGTTTGAGGATTGTAATTTGTTGTCAAAATCATTCGGCCTATTTCCGGCCATTAATAATTTCGAGTTTCTTCGTAGTTCGCGGCATATTACAAGAAAATATGTATTCGTTTGATTAAATTTACATTGTGTTACATTTAAAAACAAATGCTTAGACGATTTTAGCTGGTTTTAGTTTATTTTACCAAGTAAATCTCGCATGTTGTCGCAAATTTGTAAAGTTTTATCCAGTTTAATTCATATGACACCCTGTATCAGGAACTGTTTTTTTATTATTATTTTAAAATTCATGCTTATAACGTTTAGTTATTTCTGTAAGCAATAAATGAGGTTTTCCACTTCATTAAAAATAGTCTCGATTCACTTTATTTATTTCTATTCGAAGCAAGACCAGAAAATGTCGCAATTTTTCTTAATTTTGCAAAAACTATAATTGATACTTAAATACAGCGTTCCTTGACACTGTTTTTAATACTTTCGTGGCGAAGATTTAAATAATACATTATTGATGTTCTTAATGCAAGTCAACGACATTCAAAAATTATATTAACGCCAATATCATAACATTACAAAAAATTACAACTACATTATGATTAGAAATCTTCCATTAGTCCGATCACAGCAGGGGTAGATTTTAACTACGGCTGTTTAATGGTAGGTAATAATTAAAATATCGAGAAAATACGCTTATCAAGTAAGCATGTCGTGGAAATTGAATAAAATTAGATTTAAAACATTTATTTTGTCAACAAAACGATGCTGCATATAAAAAAGTGTGCTGTCCGAAATTATTTAGTTTAACATATTGAAAAACATATTAAAAGATTAATTAAAAGGTAGTAAATGTTCAAAGTGCATCCCCTCTTATTCTTGACATTTCCTGGCTCGGGCAATATCGTTTCGCATAACATTTCGCAACATAGCAGGAGTTATACTTGCAAAAACTTCACGTATATTCTGTAAAATTTCAAGTGATTGAGGGGATGTATAAAAAACTCGTTCTTTCACATAACCCCACAAAAAAAAACTAAAATGCTTAGATAGGGTGAGCTGGCGAGCTAAGATCCATATGTTGCAATTACTTGCCCATTATACCCGTTCACTAGATGGGCCATAACTCGAGCGGAATTATGAGGCGGAGCCAAATCTTGTTGAAAATACAATTCAGAAACTGAAAGTGGTAAGTTCATCAACATTCCTTCAATATCATTTTGTAGGAATTCTAAATATCTCTCTCCTGTCAAAGGTCCTTG
The DNA here is from genome assembly GCA_029963845.1 of Rhamnusium bicolor. Taxonomy (NCBI): domain Eukaryota; kingdom Metazoa; phylum Arthropoda; class Insecta; order Coleoptera; family Cerambycidae; genus Rhamnusium; species Rhamnusium bicolor. Next base: position 445,376 of record JANEYF010004053.1, on the reverse strand, counting down.
AAAGAAAATAGTTCCAATAATTCTTGTTCCAATCACCTCAGCCTACAGAGTTACTCCAAATCTTTCCTGAAAACTACCTTGCCTCATTAAATCTTGATTTTTCTGCGCCCAATATATATTATTTTGTTTATTGAACATTCCATTGCTGGTGACTCATCAGAAAACAATGCAAAGAAACAACATTTGGGTTAGCGGTATTGTTCTGAAATAACCAGTCACAATAAGCTAATCTTCGGTTGCCAACATCTTCATACAAATGCTGGTGCACTTGATATTTAAACGAGCGGAAACTATATTTTTTGAGTCATTCTTGTTGATTCATTACTAATTTGCACCTTGTGGCCAATTTCTCTAGTAGAAGCAGTATAATTTACTTCTACAAAAGCCAGCACGTTAATTTTTGTCGCTTCATCAACGATAAAAGCAGCAGGATCGTTTTCAGTTCCTTTCCTGAATTGTTTTTCCACAATTGGAACATATGGAAAACATGGAAATAGTTAAGAAATGACTGACCTATTACGGAGCGAAGGAGCAGTGTTCAGTGTTCAGCCAATCAGAGCGCGACACATCATATAGGGGTATGCGTGGAGAGGAGATGTGATGAGGCATACTAGACAGATGGTAAAACCATTAAGGAGTATGCGGTACGAGGGGAACAACATGTGCTGTCTAGACAACATCTGGACATAGCAGATGGTTTGCGTCATAGCCGGTACTATTGAAATAAGCGATATATTTGACAGGCGGTCTTGAGCTATTGTGTTTCTAGTAAATGTCTTTATGCGTTTGAGTGTTGAAAATATTCGTTCTACAGAAGCTGAGGTTACCGGAATTGTTGACAGTAAAGATACAAGTTTGTACAGTTCGGAGAGACAGCTTTTTAAATTCTTATTATATATAAAAGTAAGCATTTCTTGAGGCGCTTTTGAATTTGCTAAAAGTTGCTGGTCAAAATATAACACATATAGTTCATTTCTTAACGAAATACGGTTAAAAAAGGGATACTGCTCCATTAATTTGTCCATTAGACTGTTAGTAAATGATTTATAAAACATTATAAATTATTAGGATTTACTAAATAGAAACATTGACATTGCAAAGTATTTAAATCGAAAATCTAATTTCAATTTGAACTATAATGGTGTCCAAAATTTCTGTAAGAAAGAAGAAAGAATGTAACGCCTCATATGTAGGCCAAACAGGGAGATCGTTCGGAGTAAGATATAGAGAACATATTCACACACAAAAACAACATTCCAACTTTAATAAACATCTAACAGATTCTGGTCATACAATAACTGACGACCATCAACCTAAAATATTACATATTTGTGGGAAAAGTAAAAAACTTAATTTATTAGAAGTGTTAGAAATTAACAAATTAAATAGGAATAAAAATTACAACATATTAAACGACCAAATAGATTTAAATAATTCTCCGTTATTAAACTTATTCAGATAAACTACTGCTAATAAAAATCACACCATAATATAATTTACTAGCTCGAAAAAACCCCTACATTTAATAACATAACATCTGTACAAATTTGAATTATATTATCAACCATAAAGTGACCCATCCCTCTATTCAGGTCAGTTTATATTTAAATGAAAGTAAAATCTGTGTATAATTTAGTTACTTGAAAATGTCCGAATAGGATGAAACTAGTTGTAAAATAAAAAGTGAAAATTAGACAAGTAAAAAAGTGTTTATAATTTTTTAAATCAAAATGGATTTTCACAAAGTAACTTCATCTTCAATCAACTTTTTGTAAAAATTTGTTTGTAATATATGTCTGTCCTGTCAAAGTTATATTATGTTGTCTTTCTTTTTTTTAACTGTGGCTCATCATCTAATTCTTCAATATTTTCTAAAAATCCATTATATAAAGTATTGAAATGTATTTCGTTATTGCGAAATTCTTTTTAATTTAGATATAAGTGAATTAAGTCTATTTTTAGAATATGTTATATCAGTTAATTTATTCTGTAAAATTTGGAAAACAACATCAGTTTGTTCAAAAATCATTTTAAAAACCTTTAGAAAAAAATATGAGGTTTTTATCCAACAATAACGATTTTAATCCATAGGCTGCTCTTAAAGTCTGATCGTCATTTAAAAAGTCTTCACTTTCCGAAATAAAATTAAAAATTACTCGGAATTCTATGTTCCATAATTCTATTTAAAATATCAGATCTTTTACTAGTTTTTGAAAAAAAATAACGAAAAACCAGTAACATTTCAAAAAATATTCTAACTTCTTTAATTCCGTTATAGGCTTTACTCAAAACCAAATTTAATTTGTGTGCGTAACAGGGAGTGAAGTAAGCTTGAAGAGCAATATCTTTTATTTTAGTTTGGACTCTGACATAACCGCAGCGCCGTCATAGATTTGTGCAACTAATTTATTTTTCAAATCAAATTTGCCAAATTCATTGATTAATAATTTAAATAAACTATCCGTGTTTCTTCCACTACTCACATAAAAAAAACCAACAAACCTTTCAATAACTTCGCCATGCATTACATATCTAAAAATTATGAAGAGTTGAAATTTACAAGTAATGTCCGTTGTTCATCAATTTGCCACGAGAGAAATTCGCAATTATGTAGTTCTTCATAAATTTTGCCTTTAATAATGAAGCTAACACTCTCAATTAGGTCATTTTGAATTGATTTAGACGTTCCGGAAAAAACAGTGGCTTTTTTCAAAATGTTCTCTAATTTTGGATCATACGTTTTTAAAAAAATCTATTAGCTCCTTGAAATTTCCTTTATTATACGAATAGCGTTTTTCGTCATGTCCTTGAAAAGAATTTTCTTGAGAAGATAAATAAATGTATAACGGCATCAATTAATCTCTTTAATATTTCCCTATTTTCACAGACTTTTTCATTAAAATTTTCTATTTCTCTTTTATGCGCAGAATCCAAAAAAAAATATACAATATTTTGTTTACCCAACATTTCGAATTTAATGCAAGATGAAATATGCTCCTGAGATTTTTCATGCCTTTCTAAACCTCGTGACAAATTTGGCAAATTATTAAACCTTGCCCTGCCCCAAATTGAGGATTGATTATTAGTAAGTAACAAACATTTCCAACAATATAATTTGTTTCTAACTGCTGATGCCGTTAACCACTCGATTTTTTGATAATTGCTATCGCTAAACCCTCTGTTTTGTTTACCACTTGTGAAAACTAATGACGGCATTGACGGTGTAGGTCTGACCATTTTTTTAATTCTTAACTTTTGATCATAACTAAGAGAACTAAATCCATTTAACAACAAATAATCCACCACGTCTGGACAACAGGACATGTCATTGGGAATATTTTTACCTAGTGCACTGATTTTTCAACCACCTGTTAAATATTTTATGTATGTTTATGTTGTTCTCCCACGAAACCACAAATTGCCACTGTCCTTGTTCTATAAACTGTTGTGAGAGAAGGGATCAACTCTCAACTGAAGTGTACATGCGCTAGAAAGAGATGGGATGCTAGAGGCTAGCTGCCCTAATTTTACAGATCCAGAATGTTTGCTGATACGCGCTATAATTCAAAGTCACGAACAATGTATTGGAATGAAGTTTGGCTCGCCGCTAGCCTCAGTTCATCCAAGCAAGCGCGAAAGCGTGATGAGAGACCGGAAAATATGCATACGTGGAGTGGACTATCCGGACTACAATGTTACATGTGGAAAGGAAATGCAACATTTTTGTTTACACTGAAAATTAATTAATGAATTATAAACAACATTGAGAATTGAGATATACCTAAGTAGAAATTTCTACTTGTGAAAAATATTAGTTTGGAGATATTCTACTTCTCCCAAAATTGTGGAGAAGGCTCAGCCTCCCCCTGACGAGCCGCCACTGATACACACGTATTATTATCTGTCAAGCTTCTCTTTGTTTCCACAGCACACTTTTATTATTTGCAGCGTTGTTTTGTTGACAAAATGAATGTTTTGAATCTTGTTTTATTCAATTTCCACGGCATACTTACTTGATAAGCGTATTTTCTAGATATTTTAATTATTATCCATCAAAGAACTTGTATATTTGGGTTAATATCAAACCGATTTTGGATTTAAAGGTATCAATGGATTTGTCGTAAAAATTAGTATTTATCTACTGGGTGTCTAAAAGATGTTGCCATTTGAAAAAGTTGACATAATTACAAATTAATGATTTTGGAAATTTTAGTTGGCCGTAGCTACTAAACCAATTCGAAAAATCTCACCTTTACATTTTTCTCTTATCGTTTTGGTCCATTTGATTGATTTGAGCGCATTCACAGTACTCTAGATGCAAAAATAAAAATGGTCCTAAAAAATCAAGTAGTCTCAAACATTTTTTTCAAACTATGCAGTCGTACTTAAAATCATCTCTGGAATCCAAAACTTTAAGAATATACAGGGTATTCCACTTAAAATTTCAAAGTCGTGGTCATTTCCAGGGAAACCGGAAGTGATGGAAAAGTGTCAAATAATGAAAAATTGGCCGTTTTTGGTGTATATTACCCCTGCCAACTTACATCTTGAAAACTCTGGAAACTATGGCTTGTCTAATGATTCCGATGATACCCGGTATAACACAAGTCTCGAAGTGCATTATTTACACTTCTAAAGCAGCTCTCAACTCGAAAGGCGGCACCTTCAGAAACAGCACCCATTAAACAGCACAGTAATATGTTAACTATCGCCGTCTAATTGTTTTACTGTGCACTTTGGCAAAAACAAACTGTTAAACTGATACAAAATTTCGATAAATTTATCGTCGTTTTATTTAATCTCTGATTTTTTTTTTTTATTTACAGGAAGTTACGTTACGGGAGGGATCACAAGCCACAGGATGGTGGGCGACGCCTCCAGTACGACCAATGATAAGGGTGTATATTTATAACGTAACGAACGCAGATGAGTTCCTGAATAATGGATCCAAACCGATAGTGGAGGAGCTAGGGCCCTACGTATATGTGTGAGTATTTCTATGTGCGTTTATCAGTGAAGTATACATATTTTTTAATTTCTTTGAGGATCAAGAAACTCATAAATTATCGATGTTTGCTATACCGGGTGAATCTCAAACAAGGCGCAAGTTGATCTCAATAAAATATTGTACACTTTTATTACGTATAAATTGTCATCTTTTCACATATGAAGAACATATTTGCGACTTCCTGTTGGACCGGAAGTGACAGCAACTTCTTTTATTTGAACAGCAATCCCAATTTCTTTTTCGATATATCGATAGCGAAGACATATGTCTGTACAACCGTTCTTGAACATTTAAAATAGGATAACAATGGCCCCACCAGCCGCCGATTTTACATTTACCCATTGAAGACCATGAAACAGAACTTTAAATAAAAGCCTGGACAAGTTGGCTATGGAATAAGTCTAAAATATTACACAGAATATTTTCAAAGGAAACTCAAATATCGTATTTCACCTGACAAATTATAAACTTGTTCCAAAAAATCGATAGGTTTAGAACGTCTCTGTGAAAAGCGCCATTTAAAATGCGACTTTCAAATAGCATCCATTTTTTATAATTTTAAAGAGAGACAAGCAAACTTGCAGATTAAGAAGGCTGAAGGCAGTCAAAGTTGTAGATATTAGAAGTCTTTATGATGAGATTTAATTTATTTCTCATAATTTATTAAATTATCTGAAATACAATTTTTATAAATACGAAATCAGTTAAAACATTTTAAATAACTGAAACTAAGAGAATGATTAACACAAATGCTCGATATGTCCTCCGTTTTTAGGCCGACATAATCTTAAACAGCTGATAAATTTTTTTAAAGCATTGATTCACTGCCTTGGGTTTAACTGATCTACTGCCACCCCAATTCTTTCGTTTTATTCATCTACAATATTAACTTTCGTTTCGAACACTTTGGTTTTAAAGAGAGCCCGGTAGTGATAATCTAGAGGAATGTGGTCGGCGGATCGCGCAGGTCATCTTACTGGACAATTAGTCCAAATCCATCTATTTGGGAAACGTTCTTGAAGGTAATTTATTACTATCCTTGTATTGTGGTGCACCTTCTTGTTAAAAAAATACTGTATTTCTAAATCCACTAGAATTTCATTTTGTAGATGTTCTAAATAACTTGCACCAGACACCAGTGAGAATCCCTAGAAACAAAATATATCCTATTATGTGTATGCCGAAGACACTAACATTAACTTCAATGCGCTCTGGGTGATTAAATTGCCTTATTATACAGGGTGTTCCACCTAAGAGGGATTCTTCTGTGACTATGTAACTGTAAAATTTATAAAAAAATGGTTTTAATAAAAGTTGTCTGGAATCATGTGGGCCATGTAAAGAAAATATCTTTAGCTTTACAGGGTGTTTCGCGTGGGCTCTACATAACTTTGTAATTTGAAATGGAACACCCTAAATATTATTGCATTTTTGAATTCCTTGGTTAATATTAGGTAGAGTTTATTAAATATACATGGTGTTTAAATCTTACCGTTTTCAAGATATTCAGTTGTCTTTGAAAAAAATCACGATTTCAGCTCTCTAAATGAGGCTAGATAGCATCTAAACCGTAAGAGTTAGAAACGTGCAGTTTTCACAGTTCGTTTTGGCATAAATTACTCTATCTTGTCATCTGTGAGCAAAACATGTACGTTATTCAGACTCGGAAATACTGAGACCTGAATTTAATAATCTTACGAGTTGAAAAACTTTTTTTTTTAATGGAATGACCCATATTAATTGTCATGGGTGAATTCAAAATTGAATGCCCTTTCGACTGATATAAGGTTATCCATACTTATCTCGAACAGTTTTCCAGAAAAAATCAGGTTCTTTTCTAAAGTACGACAAAGTAGCTATATAACAGCGTCAAGAAGGCTCTCTTCAAAACTATACAAAAAATATGGATGTTATCATTTAATAATCGCAATTTAAATGGCACTTTTCAGAGAGATGCTTCAAAAATATCGTTTTTTACTTTCTTTTGATTATTACTTTTGATTGATATATACATTTTGAACCATCCTGAATCCATTCTGATTATTTTCCGACTGATTTCTGTCGGTGTGTGTGCCGTGCGTGCGTGCGTGCGTGCGTGCGTGTTTTTTATTGCGTTTCTGAACGAATCTCGACGAATTATAATGAAAAAACATAACTTTATGAAAAAAAAAATCTGTACGCATATCTGTAGTATCGCGATAGCAGCCACAGTTTTTGAGATAAGGCTTTCAAATTTGGTACACTTGTTCTAAAGGCCAAAGTCAAAGATTCGATGATGAATAAAGTTGGCCAGCTGGAAGGGACTCCACGGGATCCAAACTTTTTTATATTGGACTTTACAAAAAAAATATATTTTTGATGAAAGATTATAAATCATGTCTACTATATCAAGCGAATAAAATATATTTTCCAAATACTTAAATAAAGCTGATGTAAACTGAAATATTTTACACATGTGGCCTTATAAAATGGGGTAAAGATAAATTTAACAGTTTGATATTTGAAAGGTATAATTTAGTTACAAAAATGTCAATGTCAATAACAAAAAATTATTAAAATATATGACATGAATTATTATTGACAGTATCGAATGACGCTGATAATTAATTATTTAAAAATTTTAATGAAACATTTCAAGGTACTCTATTAAAATTTAATTGAGGTAAGTGAAGAAATAAATAGCATGATTTTTTTAGATCAGGATGGTATAAGAAAGTTATGTGCTGGCCACATCAGATATTTTTTTTTTTTTTGGCAAAATGCACAATTTCTCAGATCAATCATATTTGAGGCTGTTTCCTTTAAAAATATTCTGGGTAATGTTTTACCCTTATTTCATGGCCAACGTGTCCAAGCTTTTTCTTTATATTTCTGTTATATACCCTTCAATGAGTAAAAGTTAAATCACCTACTAGTGGGCCATTTTTTATCCGATTTTAAATGTTCAAGAACAGTTGTTCAGAGAGCTGTTTTTTTCTATAGATGTGTTGGAAAAAAAATGGGGTTGCTATTTAAATAAAAAAAATTTATGTCGCTTCCGCTCAAACAGGAAGTCACAAATATGTCAAAAGATGACAATTTACAATTGCTAAAAATGTATGAAATTTCATTGAGATCGGTTAAAAAACGAACATTCATGTGTAAAATATGACACAGTTTGATTGTCGTATCCATGGATACTTACACAGAACTTTCAGTCGTTATATTACACAAAAAAATACGTATTATTTATTGTAATTAGTCTAACACTTTCTTAAGGTGGAGATTTATTCCTCAAATCTAAACTATTTCTCATTGTCAGTTTATTGTCTATGAAGAAAAAATTAATCAATATTTTTTTTTGGCTACTGTTGGTTTACTATTATTCAGCATTGCAAATTGTCATTGTTGAAAACGTGATCGATGCAAGATATGCATTTAACAAAGCGAAATGACTCTTAAATTGCTATCATTATCATTTTCGCATGATTAATGCACTATTAGCCCGATAATAATGATTTGTATTGTTTTGTTGCCTCAGAAAAACAACAAAACAAAAGATAATCGAACTGTTATTAGTAATAATCGCACGACACGATATGGCAGAAGAATTTTTTGTTATGCATGGCATAGTTGTGAGACATGATCGTAACAAAACAATTGCTCTTGCCGTTTCACAACGTCAAAGTTATGTATAAGTGAAGATACTAATCATGAAATAAAATGGAGAATAGGTAAAAATTATGTCTGGAAATACACATGAATAACGATGGGACAAAAATTTGGTAATCATATGTCAGTAATTCTTGGTATGAGTCCAAAAGAAAGGTGACAAGAATATGTATATTTTATGTCGGGACAACAAAACAGTCACACGAGAGCTCCATTTGAAGCTAAGGTTGCAACCCTAGTCAGACCGAAGATGCGAAATAAATACAACGATGATAACTTATGTAACATAAGTTTTGGGAAAAAAATGTCTTCAAAAAGTAAAAATTTTTTTAACAATATATGAACATAAAGCGTTATTCCTACAACTTAAAGTAATGAGAAATTATATAAATGTACAACACTGATAAGGGACCACTATCTTCATTCACACGTAATTTTCTTTGAACTCTCTAGCTAGACAATGTTAACATCTACTTCCGGATCTTCTGGAATATTTTGGTTCGAAACTGATTTTATTTTCGGCTTCCCAACCAGTAAAGTTTTCTGCTGAGGAGTGCCTAAAATTCTTTAACTGGTCGCGCTTGACAAACATTTGGAGGATTCCTATTTATATCTAAATTATTGTTACGGTTCAGTGAAGCGGACTATATGAAATTGGCCTTCTGTCACTATTCATACCATTTTTACACTTTGTAATATCTAGGCTTTCAAATTCATTTATATGTCTAGTTTTTGTTACATTCCTAATTAAATTGCTACTATCTATATTATGGTTGTTCTCAAACGCATGTTGGACAACACTAGACATCTGTTCTACCATATTTAAGATGAGCCATATGCTCTTTGAATCTAGTTTGAACTGATCGTCTAGTTTGACCAACATACTTTTAATTACAGTCCTTATAGCAAATTTCGTAAACCCTCGACTTTTCGTTATCTTTAAAAATCTTACCAATACCACGAGTGTCTCGAGGATCGTATGAAATCGATACAATTTTCGGATTTTCTCTTTCATTTTAAAAGGTTGAGGAATTTCGAAGTGTCTCCTTTAAATTTTCATTTCCTAATTATTTTATCAACCAAACTTACATAATATCCATTACTCACAGCTATATCCTTACTCAATGTATTTTCTTTTTCAAATCTCTCCCTATTCATGGGAAGCTTAATAGGCGATGAACTAAGAAATTAAAACCCGCCATTTTATATGGAGTACAATAGTGAGAGTCCTTAGGGATATATCTTAAATTAAAGACTGATTTCTTTTCTGTATTTGTCAAATTCTAAATTATTTTCTCTATTTCTAATTATTAATACATCTAAAAATGGTAGTTGTCCACAGTTTTCAATTTCAATAATGGATTTAACTGACGCAAAACCATTGTTTACAATAGAAACAAAGCCAAACCCTGGGCAAATACTCGAATTCTTCTTTTGCTTCTGTTTCGAAATTGCTTATGAAGAGACTGGCAACGAATGATGATAAACAGGTAGTTACCCATTGCTGTCTCTATATTTCGTTCGAAGAAACTATCATTGAATCGAAAGAAATTTTGTTTCATGCTAAATTTACGGAATTGAATATATTCTTTTACTACATCATGATGATGCACCCTTTGTTGGCGAAACTCGTGTTTTATGGAAAAACCACGTCAGTCCAGCAGCACATCAAAGGCTCCAACTCACTTTAGGACGAAGAACAACATGAAAATGTGATTAACATAATGAGGAAGAACAAATAAATATTCATTTGAAAGGAAATAAATCGAATCCTCATACTTAAGTAGCATTCTTACAATTATTATTGTAATCACAATAAGTAGTTCAAACCGATATTCTTTTGCTACAATCGTTCATTTTTTTTATTGTCAATGTCAGACGAATTCTAAGAATACCGTAAATTTCACCGTTAAAATAATAATAATTTAATTACTTTTTACTATATACTTTGTTTGCATTTTTGTAAATTGTCCAATAAAATCCACCTCCAAACTCTGCGTCTTGTCATCAATCCCTTGATTTTCACTCAAACGTTTGATTTCCAAAAAAGAATTTCTACTCAATAAAATTTTCTTTTATAATCAAAGATAAGAAAGAGTCCCCAAGCTAAAGCTCCCAGACTCATACCGGATTATAAAGGAAAATTTAATTTCTTAGAAATTTGTAGGAAATCACTTTTTCGAGAAACTCACCGGTATTTCGGTAAGACGCCTTGTTAAATAGATCTCCAAAGACACACATTTCAAATATAAAAGTTTAAATCTTATTACAACTGAACTCGTTGACCTATGATAAATAAATTAACTAAAAAACGAAGTTTCTGTTATTTTTAATATGATATCCCAAAAGCATAAAACCTTGTTAGAAATTAAAGCCGTAAAATTAAACACAAATTAACTAATTTCTAATTAGATGAACTGAAAAATTAATTATTGTTGCCATAAAAAAATGGAAATTATTAAAATTGTCTTTTAAGTTATTAGCGAAAGCGTGCATTTAGTACAAATACCAATTAATGTCTGTGAAGCTAATAATTATCAAATAGTTGTGTTGTTTGACACAAATATATGTGTCAGTAATTTTATTATATATTTGTTATATTTTTAATCATCATGGGGTAGTTATTAAAATGAGACTGAGCTGATCGATCGTTGAGTACGTATCGGAATCATTAGATTCCGGGTATATTTAGAACTTTACTGTAAATCCGCTCGCCTCCTAACATTTCAGAAGTGGGATAATTTCGTGGAATCAAGGAATCTGAAATAATCGCTCAATGAGTACGTATCAGAATAAATAGCTTCCAGTATATTCATAAATCCACATGTTTTCTAACAAAAATGATAAAAACTCTTCACGTAGCTGTTTTTCTTGTTTTCTATAAGTAATATTGTAAGAAGTGTCAGTAATTTTATTATATTTGTTACATTTTTAATCACGTGGGACTAGTTCATGGGGTAGTTATTAAAATGAGACTGAGATGATCACTCGTTGAGTACGTATCGGAATAAATAGCTTCCGGGTATATTTAGAACTTTACTGTAAATCCGATAGCCTGCTAACATTTCAGAAGTGGGATAATTTCGTGGAATCAAGGAGTCTGAAATAATCGCCCATTGAGTACGTATCAGAATAAGTAGCTTCCAGTATATTCATAAATCAACATGCTTCCTAACAAAAATGATAAAAACCCTTAACGTAGCTGTTTTTCTTGTAAGAAGTTTCAATTTTATCGGATAAATTTTTATTTGCACGAAAACTTGGTTGTCATGAGAAAATAACGAAAACAAACTATCGTACAAAAACATGAAACCATAGGTCGTGTTTTTCACAGTTTACTTGAGTTATATTGTCCAAATGACCATAAAGTTTAAGTGCAAATAAAAATTTATCCTACTCAAAATATAATCCTCGAGTGGTATTTGGCATGACAGTTCCTCGAGTATGCAATAATATGGACATTAAATTAATAATTAATAACAAATTTATTTGCTAATACATTGACCGGCACTTTCAAATTTTGATTAAGTTTGAGGTTTGATCATTTTTTTCCTTGGACCGATTTGAATAATTCTTTAGGCAAAGAGTAGATAAATTATTCGTATTTATAACCTCCTTACAAATAAAAAATAAAAATTGACCGAGGTCATATACCACAGGAAACAAGATGATGTTTATGGCCTAAGTTTAAATTGCTGTGTGGAGTACTTAGTCGCCAAAGAAATTTTAAAATGCGGTTTACCATCTACGCTTTGCCTAAAGAATCGTTCAAATCGGTCCAAAGAAAAAAATTTATCAAACTTCAAACTTAATCAAAACTTAAAAGTGCCAGTCAGCGTGGTAAAATTATTAAAAATTTTGTTGCTGGTAACAATTTAAATACGATTCTAGAATGTGTAATATTTGACAGGAGTGGAACTGTTTGTGGGGGAACCAAAATAATATCAACAAATAAATGGATGTGATCCCTAGTTATTAATTAGCAGAAAAACTTAGCCGAAATGTTCTGTTATGGTCGTATACAAATAACAGTTTCCAAAAATCCATGGTATGCAGCCATTTTTTGATTTTCTGCTTCTGCACTTCAGCTGAAAATATTGAAAACACATAATTGTTTCATAAGCAATAATATTTTTTTCAAATTGTCTGTACCATTTTCTTTGATCGTTCTGTAGATGTTAGTCAATCAACTTGCATAACAGTATGAGAAAGTTTCCCATACAATTCACACACCAGGCAAGGTAAAGACCTAGCGAAAGTATATGGTAGCACTTAAACTGTACCAATTCAACGGTACATCTGTTTTACATATTATTGGTTGGGACTGGCATGTTTCAACGTACAGTGGAAAAATAAAGTGACGTAATGGCATTGCGTAGCTTGTTATTTTTTAGTTGTCTTTATTTTTACCGGTCAGTGACACACATGAAATTGGTCAGGAATGTATAATTGCAACGTGAAGCAAATTTGGCGGGTAATAGTAGCAGTTTTTTTCCGCTTAATTTCCATATCCCAATCAAACAGAAATTCCGCGTCCTCCATCTTTGTTATGTTATTTTATGTACAAACCTTTAAAAAATGAGGTTATCAAATAGAACTAATCCTGAAGAAATCAATCATTAATAAATTTATTAAGTACTGCGAAACAAATTACGAAAGTTATGTATAAACATAAACTTCCGATCGACTTTTACTATGTAAATGCAGGGACCGCTCTGGCGCCCTGCATTTACCTGCCGCCCCTTTTAAAGTTATTTTTTTCTTAATAAAAGATGGTTTTACAATAAAACGTATATTTAAAAGGAAACAGGTATTAAAACTTAACATTTGGTACAAAAGAGTATAAATTAAAATAAAATAGAGTTACAGTACCTATAGATATCTAGTTGTTATATTTTAAAAATATTTACTTAGTTTTAAGCATACAGGGTGCAATTTTACCGCTATTACGATTTAGATTTTTTCTCACATACCTAAAACCTAAATAGAAAACAAAAGGTAGATACATAGAACCACAGTAATACATTGTTTGTTTGAGTTATAATCAGAAGAAAATTTTTTCTCACTTTTAATTCTGCAATTTTTTTTATTACCTCTTAAGTTTATTTGATCAGCAATTTCATGTTCAATTGCTAAAATGGCCCAGCCGTTTAGTCGATTATGCGTAGTAGTTGAGCGTGAAAAGGTTTTGATTAATTTTAATTTGGAAAAACTTCTTTCTCCACTTGCTACTGATATTGGAATAGTCAGTAGTATTCTTAAGGCAATACTAAGATTTGGAGCAAAATTTAGCATTGTTATTATTTTAAGAACATCACTTGGACTCTCTTTTTTGCCCAAAAATGCACAAACTGCAGAAATTTCCTCTACTAATTTTAGACCGTTAATGTCAGCTGATTCACCATCAGACAACATGTTTTCCAAATCTTTGCAAATCTTTATCAGTGTCTCTTTAGGCATGATTTTCAGTTTGGGATCTTCTTACACGGTGTCGCGGCGTTGTTGATTCAAAATTGGCTTCAATGTTAATTTCATCGGCCAATTCTCTTGCGTCAACAATAATTTCATTGAAAGACTTATCTGATCGAAGAGTTTTAAAGAAATTTTCTCTAGAAGATCAAGTGCTTTTTTCAAATCAAAATCTTTTGTGTGCATAAGCTTGCTTATGGGATTAATACAGTTTAAAATTTTATACCATATGACTATTGAACATAAAAATTTAAATTGTTTAATGCAACTTAGCAAACCCGAAGCTTCGTCTCTTATTGAGATGTCTTGGTTTTCATAAATGCTTAGCAAAGAGTCGTTTATTTCACCAAGTTGAAATCTTAAGAGCCTTAAAGCTTCTTTTCCATCGAGTGTCACTCAAAGATTTTAATGTTAATCCGTGGACATGTTTTAAAAATCCCATCTAAAAGTAGAAGAAGAAAAAAATAAATATATTTTTTGGACCATACTAAAAAAAATTGGCAGCTCCAAGGATGTTTTTGCCATATCTTTTACCACTAGATTGAGCGAGTGTCTACTACACGGAACGCACTCCAGCATTGTTGCTCCTCATGTTAGCTTCGTCATCATATCCCTGCCCTCTTATATCTTGCACATCAAGTCGACATCGTTTGAATCGGAATCAGACTTATTGATGGAAACATATCTAATTATCAGCGTCATTTGCTCCATCTTACTAATGTCAGGAGTGCAATCTAATATTGTGGAATAGTATTTCACTTTTTTTATTTTAGCAATAATATGCGATTTTACACTTTCGTGGAGCAAGTCTATTATCTCGTTTTGAATGTTTTTTCCAAGAGCTTTGGTTTCCTCTTTTTTAAGCACTCTACACACGAGTTCCTCCATGACGGGATCAAATTCAGATAGCAATTCAACTATTTTTAAACAATTGCGGTTATTATGCTCAAACAGCTTGTCGCTTGTACCTTGAAAAGCTTAAACAACCTTTACCGAGCAATTTAGTAATTGCTACAATCCTTAGAAGCATCTCGTACCAGTGATTCGTTTCAGCGGTAATAATTTTGGGCAGTTGCATCTATAGTTTTACAACACTTTAACCTTTGACTGAGTTTTAGCCAGGATTTTTGAGCCTGAATATGATTTTTAGAAATATCGTGATCCCTTAAAGTTTCAACGATATGCTTCCAGCTTTTAAAACCCTCTTTTGAAAGGGAACTTGACACATGGCCGTAAATTTTGCAGCAAAAGTAACATATGCAGTTTTTTGAAGTGGAGTACACTAACCAGTCTCTTATAATTTGCTCTCCATGCTCTTAAAATTCGAGAATAGTAATTTGCGATAAATTTTCGACCAGTGCCATCATAAGGAAATTTGTAATGAAACAATGGTTTAGGTGGACCTTGTCGTACTAAAAGCTTCTTTCGGCATCTCCGAAAATTCTGGGTCAGAATACTTGATCTGCAGCTAAAGTTTGTACAGTGCATTCCGTGGGTGGTAGAGTGGGGTTAGTTTGTAGAGGTAGAGTGCTACTAGTGCTAGCCAGGGTGCCTTCTGTAGGTGCCAAAGCGGTGTCAGTTGGTAGGCGGCCTTCATGGTTACCAACACTCTCTGATGATTCCGTGTTTTCCTTTTTATCTGAATTTTTGGAGATATTTGTTTTGGTACTACTGGACCTACCCTGTAAATAATTGTGCAGATCACCAGCTTGTTTTGCTTTAGGGTTTCCTTCTCAAGCCTTCGCTTTTTGTACTGATGGCCGGACAATTTTCTTTGCGCGTCAGAAATTCTAAAACAACAAATTAAACAATGCAAAATACGCTAGTTAAAATAAGTCACGGCGTTGCTAAAAATAAAAATAAAAATTGTAACAATCTTCAAATCTAATTAGTCAGTGACTTAGTCTTTGACTGGTAAGCATGTATTTTTCTTAAATAGATAACACAGCCCCACAAAAAAAAAAAATTCTGACCTAGCAACGAGACGAGTATATCCTTATGTATTTTTGATCGCTGATTCCGAATCCGGGGTCAAATAAGTCGTACACCCCCAAAAAAAAATTTTAGGGCCAAAAAACACTCCCTGAATAGGGTATATATGAGATAACGATCTGAAAATGATGTTATCATTTTAATCAATCGTTTTGTTTAATATTTTCGGGAAAAATTGAATGTATTACGATAAAAATACAGGTAAATTACAGCGTTCACCCTATCGGTATGAAACGCACTCCTATAGAGGGTGAGAACCACCCTCATCTGCCACCAAAACAATTGATAACGACACTGACTGAAAAATATTTAAAAATGTTTAAGTTTCGTTAGGTTTGCAATAAACTAACGTAGAATTCACGTAATACCCCAAAACTACCCCTATAGCGTTATGAAAAACAACCCCTAACTTCAATTACAGAAAAGAGAAAGGAAAAAACATGAAATTTGATAACAATTTCGTTAGGTTTGTAAAGAACTGTCGTAGAACCTATTTTATTTTTATCTCAATTCATGAGACCTATTGTCCATTGATTTGGCAAAAAGATTCCTCATAACCAAATGACCCAACAAAAGCATTAACTCTAACCTTTATTTTTATCGTAATACATTCAATTTTTCCCGAAAATATTAAACAAAACGATTGATTAAAATGATAACATCATTTTCAGAGCGTTATCTCATATATACCCTATTCAGGAAGTGTTTTTTGGCTCTAAAATTTTTTTTTGAGGGTGTACGACTTCCTTTGACCCCGGATTCGGAATCAGCGATTAAAAATACATAAGGATATACTCGTCTCGTTGCTAGGTCAGAAAATGTTTTTTTTGTGGGGCTGTGTAATAGATTTATTTACGTATATTAAATTAAAAATATTTTATTCCATTTAGAACATTTTTTTATCTGCGTAGAGTGACGAATGTAGTGATAAATCACAATTTACCTATTAACTAATGAATGACAATGAAAAACTCGTAAATTATTATATTTATCACGATTCAAAACCGGACCTAATTATCTCAGTATTCATTTGACAAGAAAATTTACTGTCGATATAAAAGCGTTCATTTTCTTTATCGTGCTATTAACGGAATATTTTAATTAGTGTACACATTATGTGCCAGTAAAAAACATAAGGTCGTCAATTTTAAAATTTTCCACAGAAATAATGAATTCATTATCGGTATTAAAGTGTATTTTTATAAAATACTGTAATTGACACAAGATTATAGGTAGTGTTGTATAAGGACTCTGACTACTATCCTCTATATTATTCGAATTTGGTTGTTTTCTTTAAAGTTTTAAACCCAATAGTTATTGGAGCCACATCCTTTAATCAAGCATTGTTTCTACCACGACCAGCAAAAATGGAAAAACTTTTTTAACTTGAAATTTTTTGCAAACAAAATAGTATACCATTGACCCAAATTGTAATCATCTCAAGTTTCCTTCAACGAATCTAAACAAAGTTATAAAATGTCATACTTTCAAACAAATCTAAACAAAATTCTTTTGATATCACTCTTCACACCAAATAATGTTTGTGACGTCAATTAATAACAAATAACTTTGCATCACCCTGTATTATTTTATTCTTTTACATAACAAGAGAACTGTACTTATAGAAAGTTATATGAAAATGTAATGTGTTATACAGTCAACAGCAGATATTCATCAAATTGACTTCGCAATACATAGATTTTATTAAATCATTATTCATTATATCTAATAATAATTTTGTTAGATAATGCCTGGCCGGAAGTTGCTTCATATGTTTGCATACCTTTTTGTATTAGAATTTAGTACGTAAGTTTCACCAACGTGATGAAGAACCAGAAATATTTGATCAGTTATTTAATTAAAAACGTATTAAATTTGAACACAATAATTACATAAGATTTACTATTTTTATTCTGACCAACATTTTTCTGCTTTCTTATTTAAGATTTTGTTTTATTTTAGTGAGACCTGGGATAAAAAGAATGTAACATTCCACGACAATGGCACAGTATCATTCAACCAACAAAAACTTTACTTCTTCGACGAATCACTATCAATGGGCAGCGAGGACGACGTTGTAGTCATTCCCAATATTCCTATGCTGGTAGGTATCATATAGTGTGCACCATTTAAAAGTTCCCACCTCAAACAAATCGGAGAGGTATTATTTTTTTAATAAACACGAAAATGTCGATTTTTATTTGAAGGGGGACAAGTTTTGAAGTATGTATAATTTATAATCAACTTCCTTTAACTCTTACGAGTCACACCCTTGAAAACCTCAAATGACAGTAGGGTCTGATTCGTACCTAATTTTGAAGGTATGTTATTTCTGTAATCAATGGTTTGGTTAGTTTTTAATTTTGTCAGTTTGTTTTGAGAAATTAACTTTTGATGTTAACGGTCACTTTTAATTTATTAAAACAATATTCAACAAGGGGCTACAATAATAATCCAATAAGTAAATCCGTTTTACTGTTTAATCAACTAATACCTTTATAAAATTTAAAATCACCACGAACATACATTGTACTTATAAGTGTTATGTAAATATATCAAAATAGTAACGTAATTTCACAGATATTTAAAGAGAAAGTTTTTGGAAAGGAAATACATTTATACGTACATGGTTTGATAATTCCGCAACGGGACATGCAAATAAAATTATTGTTATTCTTATTAATTGTTTTACTGTCAGTTGGTTGAAGTGTTGACATTAACCAGGCTAAGTGGACGGAAAAGTTCTCTTATGTAACGCTGATGATACACAGCAAGAGTAAATATACAATTTAAGGCACTTATTATTTACATTACATTATGGCACAATGTATAAAATCGAAAATAAACTTTAAAGAATTTAAAAGGGACATCCTCGCTACTTTCTCCAAATCTTTGTTAAAATGAAAAACCTTCTAAAAATAAAACAACAACATTGGTAACATAAAATCTCGTATAATCTTATTCTAAAATACAAAATAAGAACGCAAGATTTGAATTGCGCGCCAGGCATCTCGGTCTCTTCTAATTCCACTTGCGCTCAAGATGAATACTTTCAATGCTTTCAAATGTGATCGTTCTTATTAGTGGATCACGATCTAGGTTCGAACGAAACGTGTTCTCTTCTCAAGAATCTGCAGAGAATGTGACGTGACCTAGCTTAAGGTACGGATTCCTAGGACAGTACCCAGCGTAAAACAGAAAGTAGGCAGAACCCGACTGATAAGCATCCAGAGTACGTCGTGTGTCGATATGGTTTGCTAGGAAGTTAGTTTCACGCGTTGTATACGCAAAATGACGTGTCTGGATGACATAATGGTAATGTTATTGTTAGAAAAGGAAATCAACGAGAAAGAGTTATTACTAACACAATCTTAAAAGAAAATCTGAGAGTGAACTATTTTCTTCTAGAAAATATGAAGGTGTATACACATGGCGAGAGTATGTAGAACATGGTTGCCAAATGTTGTCACATTTACCTTTTTTTGCTATACAAACTTGAGAACAGAAATAAAAATATGTTAATTAAATTAAAAACAAATCGTTTAGTATATTTCCAGTAATTTATCTTGATGCTTGATACCTTTCGTCATTTTCCAAGGGGGCAACTGCCCCCTCTTATGCCTTCCTGGCGAAGCCCATGGTGATATAAACCAGAAGTTCTCAAAATTTGGTGTACGTATCAGCTGTAGTAGTTATACCAAGTGATACACCACATACTACATATTACATTCAACAATTGAAAGAGTTTTAAGAGGCATTTGGTAGATCAGTGCCTACGGTACATAGGTATCCTGGCATAAAACTACTAAGCTGATAAAAATTCAGTTCATCTTACGTATGCAGATAGATTTTTTTCTGTCTAAAATGATCTTGTACGATACTACACGTGTAAAAAGGCCAATATGAGGTTAGCAAATAAGGCGACATGAGAAGTTTTTGTGTTTATGTTTGACTCATATTCCTGAAATTTAAATAATTTTTCATTCTGTTTTCTATATTTGCTTTATTTTCAAGAGTGCCACATCACAATCAAAACACGCAGCCAGGTTTCTAAGACTGGCCATGGCTAGTATCATGGATATTTTGAAAATCAAACCATTCGTAGAAGTATCCGTTGGGCAACTGCTATGGGGTTACGAAGATCCTCTGCTTAAATTAGCCAAAGACGTCGTTCCTAAAGAACAGAAATTGCCATATGAAGAATTTGGACTTATGTATAATGTAAGTATAATAAAATGGTTTAGAAGTAAATCGTTTCTATTTTATATTCAGTAGATAAATAATGCAAGTTTTGTATCCCTCCATCACCTCCCACTCCTCATCCTTAGGCGGAGAAGGAGTGGGGGATATCTTGTGATCATTCTTTGCCTACTGTTAACTGCAATTAGCTCTTTTAAACTGCATTATTTTTTTCATATTTCGATACTTTTGAGTCTATTTGAACACGTTTATTGCTATTTATGTTGATCTTTTCACTGTTTTCACAGAAAAACGGAACCTCACCTGATACTCTCACAGTCTTTACCGGAGCCAACGACATCACAAAATACGGACTAATAGATAAGTTTAACGGAAAATCAAATCTCTCTCTTTACACTTCAGATAAATGTAACAGCGTAGAAGGATCTGATGGGTCGATATTCCCCCCACACATGACGAAGAACACCACTATCTACGTGTTTGATAAGGACTTGTGTAGAAGATTACCACTTGTGTAAGTACATATATTTTAGTGTACACGAATTCTTTTGTATACCTCTGTAATTTTTTTTTCTAGTTTTGACAAAGAAGTGAAAGGAAGCAACGACATACCTGCCTATAGGTTTACTCCACCTGAGAATGTATTTGCGAGTGTAGAAGAAAATCCAGAAAATGTCTGTTTTTGCCCTCACGGGCCACCTTGTACTCCCTCGGGATTTTTCAACGTGTCACTGTGTCAATATGGTAAGAATGTAGAGAAAACTATTTAATATCCTTTCTTGTTCGGTCTTTTTACTTGGTTATATAATTGACATTTTTGTAGGTTTTATTTGATTGCTTTTTGTTTCAGATTCGCCAATTCTACTGTCATTCCCACATTTCTACCTCGCAAATGATAGCTATAGGACGGCCGTCGAGGGAATTTCTCCACCGGATCCAGAAAAACACAAATTCTTTATTGACGTTCAACCAGTAAGTGTTAGAAACCAAAAGTACAAGTTCTATTTATATCAATAATATATTGTCTTTTTTTAGGTTATGGGTACGGCTATGGCCGCTAAAGCTCGCGTACAAATTAACCTGGCCGTTTCTCAAGTTGTGGACATTAAACAAGTAGCCACATTCCCTGATATCATCTTTCCGATAATGTGGTTCGAGGAGGTAAGAAATCTGATAAAATTTACATTACTCGTTTTGTGTGGTACATAAATAGAGTCACGGTAGCTTAGTCGAGAACCTATCAACTTTATCGTTTAATTATTTAAAAATAATGAACGGGCCTAGAACAGGTTCTTGTGGAATTTTATTAATTCTATACCTTTTCAATGATATAGAAACGATAATTATTAAAAAATATAATTAATTTTTGGAAAATTGTAAGAAATGTACGGCAGTTTTCTAGTCCTTCATTATTATTTAAGATTAATGATTAATACGTGATATAAATTATTTTGGCCGAAGGTGGTCATGGATTCTGAAATAATTGTCGCAGCTAATGTCGTACATATATGTCAATTATTTTTTGATTGCCAAAAAGGTATGTGACGTAACATGAGAAACTTTGACAAAATTATTACAAACGGATGATATAGGATAAGACAGCAGTTTCCCATTCCATGACCACCTTTGACCAAGGTAATTTTTTATATCACGGTAGTTGAGTTTGGGGTGGTTATTGTCTATTCACTTTCTGAAGTTCTAACTAAAGATAGATGTTCGCGTTGTTAAGTTGGCAATCATTTTATCATTTAAATTTAAAAATGTTCTCGTTGTACTCAGAATATGTAAAATCATTTGTTTTGCATTCTTGCAGTTTTTTTGTTCATCATTCTTCCCAATTTTATTGTTTTCCTTACCATTTTAAAAACTGACGAATTTTAACACTTTTAATCACTTTGAGAAATCATTCTTTCAAGTTGATTATTTTCACAATGGTATTCCTTCAGTTCAGTGTTCAAGAAGTATATTTGAATCATGACACTTCTTTCTTGAACACTAAACTGACGGAATACTATTGTAAAAATAAAACCAACTTGAATGAAATAACTACAAAGAGCACAATAAAATCTGCGTCACACTGACGTGCTTAATTATTGTTTGTTTATATGTCAAAAATTAGTACCATGTGTCCACGGTACACTATATCATACGATGGCTCTGAAGGGCTAAACAAAAAAAAAACTAGAAATTTCTGCTTTAAAACTAGAAATTTCTCCTTTTTTAAACTAGAATTAGAAAGTAGGAATTTCTAGTTTTAAAATTTTTTATCTTAAAAGGCACGGCGCTCAAAACGAGTTTACAATATTATATTTTCATAAATCAGTGGTAACCTGTGATTCAGAACTTGCAAAATGGTTGATTACTTCTTGGTTCATATTAATAATTTTAAAAATAAAATAGTTATATCAAATGTTATCAATGTAAAATGAACACACTGTATCTTTAAGTAGGTTCACAGAAAGAGAATGAACTTCATATATCATCTGATATTTACTATTTTTTTCAGGGTCTAAATTCATTGCCCGAGGAGATGACCAGCCTTATGGGTTTAGCGACTAGGGTGCCACCAATAGCTCGCGTTGCGATTTCTGCTGTGTTATTCATCCTAGGGGCCATTTTATTAATCATAGCAATATGGCGACTAGTCAGGGGTGCCAACCGACTGAGCTCACTGCATCTTGCCCCTGGCCATGTGGGCCAACCTAACAAAACGAAAGATGTACCTATGAGTAACGTTCCAAAATATTAAATACTTTGTTTTCGAATTTTTCTAGTAAAATTATGACAATTTAAAAAATAAAGACAATGAAACAATATATATTTTTATATAATTATACATTTATATATTTATGTTAAAAAATCAAACAACGAAACCATAATTTGCCAAATTATATTTTGGCAACTTTTTCACAGTTCTCGTAATGGTAGGCTGATAATTTTAGGGTTTTGTCCCATTGAATTCTGTGATCTCGATATTGTCTTTCCATGGGATGGTGGAGAAGAGATCATCGAAGTCACCGATGACCAGAAAACTGTGGTTCAAACAACATAGAAATTAGTACCAAAAATTAGGCAAAAAAATAAGAAACACATTTTTTCTAAAGATCTATAATGTAAAAGTTATACTATTATCCCCGATCAGTTAAACCAAATAATATATCTCTTAATATACAGGATGTTCAGTTTCAACATATTTATTGGCTTCCTCCGACCTGGAACTGTATATCTGTATCAGATGCAAAATTGTTGCCAACTTTGTAAAACAACTGAAATTGTTATATTATATTAAGTTTAAGAAAAATTGCTCATGTATAGATTTTATATAATAATTTAGTTTTGAATAGAGTTTATAGGTTTTTCTTTGTTTGGAATCGGTGCTGTGTGATTGTATATAAGTACAAAGTAAACTAACAGGTCTGGATATACTACAAAATGTAGAAATTGTTATTTTATATATTATACTTAAGCATCGGAGGATTTGGTATTCCCGGCGAAAAGACAGATCGGCTTAGGGATAAGTATGTATTCTGTAAGTGTGAATATCAAGATACATACCTCTAATTACAACTGGACATATCGCGCTTTCGTAATAGCGCAATAAATAAAGAGGTACCGAAATTTGGGTCTCCGCACGTTACTAACCTTCCGCAAAAATGTCGCCACGTGCCGCACAGGTAAAAACGCAATAAGATGTTTATGGTATTTTTATGTTGTAATTAATATTTCATCTTGTGTACTTAATTTCTGTGGAAAAATAGTATGAATGTTAAGGCCATTCCTGGGGAATACCAAATCCTCCGACATTTAATCATAAGACTTGCAATATTTGCATATCGTTGGAAAATTTTCGAAATTATTAAAATAATCAAATATTTGGGATAAATATAACAAATTGAAAAAGTCCTCTACTATTTTCAATACCACATAGTAACAATCGTTTCTGACAGTTTTTACACATTTAAAAAATTTCGAAAATGTTCCAAATTTGAGTAAGTAAATTTCTTTTCTAAAGGTGGTTTTACATTATACTCATACTAAATTTGTTCATTATTTGGCATTTGAAAATTCAAATTATGTACAATCTTTTACTAGTAAATGTCACCCGAGCTAAATATTGTACAAAAGTTTGTGTTTTGTATTTTGTAATGCCATAACATTTTTGGGATTAAAAATGAAATGCAAATGATGTTCTACATGTAATTTTATGTACATTGTTGTTTTAAGTAGGCCGTGTTTTTATATACTTAATATTTTGTATTGGTAAATTGTATCATATATTTAGACAATAAAATTTTATATTTTACAATTTGTAGTGTTTGAAATCCATAATCGACTAGTTTAAATATACACTGATCGGCACAAAAAGTGGGCCAGCAAGTAAGTTCTTAATTAAAATTTTTCTCAGCGGAAAAAAAAACGTGTAAAATTTTTTCTTGGTATCTTCTAAACCTTTTCCCTTCAAAATATAGTTATTTTAGAAAGATACCTTTTTTAGTATTAGAATTTGGGTGCATGACATGAACAAAGACTAGACGATTATAGAATGAAATTTCTTTATTAATAACAAGTATTACCTACCTTAGCTCTGATTATACTCTTGAGCCTATATTGCATGCTTTCAATTACGTGTTAGATGATATCTTGAGGAATGTTATCCCAGTCTTCCTGTAGTGCATCCCTAAATTGCTGCCCACGACGTTGCCTGATCCATCTTTCCAGCATAACCCATACGCCTTCTATGGGATTTAGGTCAGGACTACGTACTGGCCAATCTAGGGCTTCAATACCGACGTCATGGAGGTAGTTTATTATAATTCAGAAAAAATTGCTCACCATTAAACCCCGTAAAAACCAACACATGCCCTTTCAAAATGCCATTAATGCACCATCTTGCTGTTAAAGCACCTCCATCTACGACCACAAACTCTGTGCAGGCCGCGTAAGATATGCCAGCCCACACCATTACACACCCACCACCAAAGCTCACCCTCTCACTAAAACTGCATTGCGCGAATCCAATGTCGTGTTCTCCATGGAAGCTAGGGAAACACAGCTTCCCATACAAGAATCATAAAATAATAAAATATACCTATTATTTATTTTCTTATTGCTCCCAATCTCTTTTTTTGACAGCGCTTATGAACTCGATATGTATCAAAACATATGTTTTAAAATACATTGCGAGCGTGTATTATATATACAATCGAGACATTTAGTTTATTTATTTTAAAGTGTTTTTTGGTGGTTGCTCAGCATTGTTTATATTGACTTTGGATATTGATTTTATTTATTGTTTAAAAGAAACGTTAAAAACAAACTTAAAAATAGTGCAGATGTAAGCTATGGGCTAGACAGCTTACATGCTAAGCGCCAGCCACTGATTGATTTTTTGGAAAAATATTAGATCACCAGGAGAAATGGGATCACGAAACAGTAGAGGTTATTTAGACATGTTAAAAACAGACACTAACTTTAATCTTTTACTTCTCGTTTTCTCTGAAATATTTCCGTTTTGCGATAACATATTTGCAGTTTTACAAAATAAAACGAGTGATATAAATTTCTGCATAAAAAATATCCAGGAATTCAAATCAATTATTGTTTTATCTAAGAGAGAACAATTTGATCACCTATGGAGTAAACTTGAGCTACTGAAGATAGAAACACAACCACCAAGAAAAAGAATATGTACTGATATCATAGGAGACCAAAAAAACTTATATTATAACGAGAGTTGTAAAGATATATTTAGGAACAAAAAATACTAACTACGCCTTGTATATTTATATTAAAAAGTTTGACATATACAACGAAAAATGTGGAATTATTTACACAAAGGAAAAATTACCATTCGTACACTACAAGGCATGGAGAATTACTTAGCATTCCTACACACCAAACAGCAAATTACAAAGATTCTCCTCATTATAACCGCATTTTGTTATTTAACAGTCTCCCTCTTGATATTAGGCAAATGCAGGACTATAAAAAATTTAAAATGTTGGTTAAAGATATATTATTTAAAGGTGTGTTCTACAGTATACAGGACTCTTTAATTAGGGAGCACTGAGATCGTTTAAGCATATGTATATTTGTGTATGTGTATGTATATGTGTATGTCGTGTATGTCTCACCAGGAAATGCATCGATCAATATAGGGAAAAATACGCATCAGAAAATTTTGAAAATTTAGGGAGCTATTATCGGTAGTGTTGTCAATCCAACTAAAATAATTACCAGCATCTGGCACTTCCGGTTATACCGGAAGTAAATAACAACTTGACTATTATAAATGGAACACACTATATATTTTAGAGTTTCCGAAAAGAGCACAAAATTCTGAGTCAAAAACATGTAGGATACCCTATGCCCAGAGCTGTCACAATTACCCATTAAAAGTAATTGAAGTACCAATTACCAATTATCAGTCAAAGTAGTAAATACTTCCATTACCAATTACTCCTCATTTTACACAGTACTTCAAGTATCAATTACTCGTCGAAAATAATATATTTTTTCAAGTAAAGGAATTCAATTACTTTACCTTATACTTCAATTACTCTATTTAATTGAATTACTTTGAATGTAATTGAATTACCAAAAATAATTGAAATATCGACTGAAAATAAAAGAAATTCAAATACCTACCAAAAAAGAGGCACAATGTACATGTATTTTTAAATAATTATTAGGTCATTCAAACACGTATGTAGGTAATATTCTACCAAGCTATTTTACATATATAGGTACTAAATTTAAAATAAAATTTTCAAGTCTAAAAGAAATTATTGTGTTGACAAGAAATGGTCTACATACAGACATACATACAGACAGACATTTTTTATTTGATATTTGAGTTCAACGTGAAACGCATTTCTGTGCAAAAATTTTGTTTCTACAATCATTATTAAAAAATTTTGTCACTGTAACTAATATTAATAGGTATTTGATTAAATCAAATAGGTAAAATAATAGATATTGCCAATATCGGAGATATATGTATAACATATATTAATATTTAAAAAATAGTAAAGAACAAATTTATTATTTAATATTTACGTACCTTGCCAGGCAACTTTTTAAGAATTAAAAACACAAGGATACAAATAATTAAAAACATGGTTTTCTTGCAATCAAAGCTACTGTATACTGTGTAGTGTAAACTTCAAACCGCGAAAACTCAAATAGAACACCCTTTATTTTTTTACATCAAGTTATGTAAAATGAAATTCCTTTTTTTTATATAAGCATTGTGTGGGTTTAAGTTACAACTTTTTTGAAATATTTGCGATTTTCTTAGAAATTCAAGAATTTTAAGTAAAAATTTTTACAAATTAGCCATAATTATAGACAATCAGTAATGTCAGTATTTTCTTATGTCAAAAAATGCCACCGCGTTTAAATTACACCCACGAAGACTTTTTGCATTTGTTTATTATTCATGGAAAATGTGATATTACTTTATCACTTTATATTTTTGACTCAGAATTTTATGCTCTTGTCGAAAACCCTAAAATATATAGGGTATTCCATTTAAAATGAGCAAGAAGTGCCAGATGCTTGTAATTATTTTAGTTGGATTAACCACACTGCCATAATTCCCTAAATTTTCAAAATTTTCTAGTGCGTACTTTTCCCTTTTGGTTGTTTGTTTCGTATTTAGAGGATTGCTTATTTTTTGTATTTTTTTTCTCTCATTAATGTGTGTTTGTTATTTTTAATGTTTATTATTTAAATCTATATTATGTATACATGCTTTATATTTCATGCATTTTTATATTTAATTTTTACTCTATATGACACATTATACATTTTATATTATGCAATATATTCTCTTATATGACTTACCATGTATACAAACAAATTGTATTAAAAATGGTTAATAAAGAAATTTTACCGTTCTCCGGAATATGCTGTAGGGTTGGGTAATCCCAAGAATTTGGCAATTGTAACCATGACACATCTATTTCTTAACGGTTTTAATGAGAGTTTTAATAAGAATTGATTTAGGCATAAATGGATAAAGTTATATCCAATTGTTTTCTATATTTTCACCACATTATGTCGGTAACAGACAATTAGACCCGTCCATCCGCCATTTTATGGAAAATGTATAGCCTGTATTAAATAATAATCGTTTTGTATTGGTGTTGGCCAAGATATCCTTTGTACCTCAGTAACATTTCATTACTCATAGTAATACAATTGTAATATTGTCCAATACTGTATATGCTGATATGAAATATGCAAGTTTTTTCATTTTTAATATACTCCTAATATATATTATATTTATAAAAATAAAAATATATTAGGTTTCCTCTTCTTGGTAAAAGTTTAAAATATAGAGTGGAATGAAAAAATAATAACGCTAAAAAATTTTTTTTGCTAATTATTATTTACTACTTTTACAAAACATATTATAGATAAGTACAACATATATCTTTTTAAACAATAATGTTCCCGGCTATTTGCCAAAACGCTGAAACTTGGATTACAAAAAAGATAATATGCACATTATATTCAGTGTGACTGACTCAATAATGTTATTTTTAATTCTATTCTGTTCAGTAAAACCAAAAATAAATAAAACAAAAGGTACTCATCAGTTGAACAATCACTTTAAAAATTTTAAAACATCTGCCGACACTTGTTTCTGCTTTTAGCTTCGTCTGGACAGCTCATTTAAAGGATTCAAAGTAACTAAATACTAGTAAACCCCAATGTAATAAACTAATGTACTAAAATAATTGTTTAAATCAATATATGTTGTACTTATCTATAATAAGTTTTGTAAAAATAGTAAATAATAATTAACAAAAAAAATTTTTTTCAGTGTTATTGTTTTGATTCCACTCTATACCTTATAATTTTTTAAATATTTTAATAAAATTAATCATGATATTCTCTAAATATTGTCTATAATTATTTATTTGGTAGGCATCTAATAAGGTTTTCTCGCAAGTACTATAAGCTTTATATAGATAGAAGAAGTTTCACTTTTAAATTTTCTCATATACGAAGTGCTGTCAAAGATTCAGTTGAGGTGGTTACTGATTTTTTTTAAAAATTTTCAAGTTCAAAATGCTGTCCTTGGAACATAAAATGTTTTTGACCGACTAATCGCGTTCGGCAGGCTAATTGAATTTTTAATTGATAGTATACATCAAACGGAAGACGACTATGTGCTTTTATTTATTTTTAAGCGGGGTAACTTTTGATTATCTATGAAGATGACTCGCAAGAGATATTATAATATTTTCGATTATATAAATTTAAACGACTCGTAAAGGTCAAATTCATCCAGATTCTTTCTATTTTGATACATGTTCATTCTGTATGTATTTTTTGAGTTGCTTGTACTATTTTAATAATATTGATACGAAAAAAATATATACAACTTTTGTAGAGAATTTCATAAGCTTCATTTTTTATATGAAACATTATACCAATATCGCTAATGGTTAGCGAGATAGAAGCAAGAAGCAAACCGGAGCACCATTTTTCCAACACGGCCGGAGGCTCGGACGCAACAGATTGAGTTCAGGACTAAATGAACATCTTTGCCAAGATTCAAATCTTTGTTAGTTATTTCCGTCAAACGTTGAAATGTTTTCCTATTTGACTAGAGTATAAAAGTTTTTAATTTAATAGAAATGTTACTAAAAAAAAGTAGATGAGAATACATCCCATCATATCTAATTTTTGTTGCAAAATTTAATGATATTAAGTTGAAAATAACTGATTGGTACATATGAAAGGACAAAAATCTACTTTTAACGTCTTAGTCATCCACTTTTTATAAACGTAATAATCCACTTTAAATGTGTTTTAAAACATAACATCGACTTAAAAACCGGTAAAACCAACAACTATTTTGTAATAGTTATTGGATGCGTGGCATTTTACGTAGATTTATAGAATCTGGGCCAACAAAAATCAACAGTTTTAGGTTAATGGGTCAAACAAAAAACAAAAAAGCAACTTGAGAGCTGCTAAAAAATATATTACTTACGTGTTTAGCAAAATACTTTCATAGGCACATTTAATAGTTGATATAAGAAATTACCCAGTTGTATGCCTATTGATGTTCTTTTCTGATTATATCAATATACAATTGTTAAGTAAAAGTAATTAATCAACACATTAAATCACGAATTATTGTAGAATGCACTAAAATAACTACCTCATCTTTATGCAACCAAATAGTACTTAATACTATTGTTGATTAATTAAATGCTTTAGTGTCGTGATGAATTATTATTAAAGTTGGTGCAATGCAATTAATTTAGTGTCGTTACCTTGAAGATGTAAAATAAGTAGAGGAGTTAGAAATAATTAACTGCACTTATTTTTTCTTTAGTTAAAGTCAATAGTTCAGTATAGGCCTGGACAAACATCTTCAACATTAATATACATAGCTTCTATTGTCATGTAAACACCTTCGCTTCGCTTTGATGTTTAGCGTTAGTGATCTAAAATTGACATCCCCTTCATTTCTCTTAATTTTCAACGCCCGAAAATCCATGTATAATAAAGAAGATAAAAAAACAAGGATGTAATACAGTAAACAACTGTAGGCCGTGTATTCATTGATGGGTCCTTGAATGGAGTGCGTTATTTGAATATTCTTCAGGATGAAGTGGAAAACTATTTAGATAATATTCCTATTCCAAATAGAAATTCTTTTATTTGGCAACAG
Source organism: Rhamnusium bicolor (assembly GCA_029963845.1). NCBI lineage: Eukaryota > Metazoa > Arthropoda > Insecta > Coleoptera > Cerambycidae > Rhamnusium > Rhamnusium bicolor. Next base: position 414,357 of record JANEYF010004053.1, on the reverse strand, counting down.
GACGGCGCTCCCCCACACTCTGTATGCAACGTGATGGACTATTTGAATGAGAGATATCCACTTTGGGTAGGAAGATACAGTCTTATACATTCGCCTTCTAATAGCCTAGACTTGAGTCCTTTGGACTTCTTTCTGTGGAACACTAAAACAAAATATTTATGAAAATTCTATTTATAATAACATCGACGAGCTAAAGGAATACATTAGACAAGCAATAGAAAATTTGCGGCAAAATAATCAATTATTTGAGAATGTGAGAAATGAATTTATAAAAAGCTACCAACTGTGCCTTGAGAGAAGAGGAGGATATGTGGATAACATATAAACATATTGCAAACCTACTGTATTAAATACGTAATTAATTACATCGTATTATTATTATATCGTAATTCTTACGATATTTATTGTAGCCTTTTGAAGTTGTTTTTATTTTCTGTTGTAATTTATTATTATTCATTGTTGTTCTTATACTGTTCGTTGTCATTTATTAAACTTTGTTTTATTATAATAAAAGTCATTATTGGATATTATATGTTTTCGCATAAAAGAATTATCATAATTTTTTTTAATTAAAATATCTGATGTGGCCATCACGTAACTTTCTTATACCAGTATATATCATCCTGATCTAAATAAATCATCCTATTTAATTCTTCACTTACCTCAATTAAATTTTAATAGCGTACCTTGAAATGTTTCATTAAAATTTTTTAAATAATTATCAGCGTCATTAGATAATGTCAATAATAATTCATGTCATATATTTTAAAAAATTTTCTTATTGACATTGACATTTTTATAACTAAATTAGACATTTTAAATGTCAAACTGCCAAATTTATCTTAACCCCATTTTATGAGGCCAAATGTGTAGAAAATTTCAGTTTACATCAGCTTTATTGTACTTGGAAAATATATTATTTTCGCTTGAGACATGATTTATAATCTTTCATCAAGAATATATTTTTTTGTAAAGTCCAATACAAAAAAGTTTGAGTTATATCTCAAAAACTGTGGCTGCTATCGCGGTACTAAAGACATGCGGGCAGATTTTTTTTTCATAAAGTTATGTTTTTTCATTATAATTCGTCGAGATTCATCTAGAAATACATTTCTCGAAATTGTACAGGGCTATTCATAATAAATTACCCACCCCTTATCATTGTTATTATTGCCTATTGAAAAAAAGTTTTAAATAAAAGTTGTGTGGTTATGATTGATTATTTCATTAAAGAAATGTCACATATCAAACATAATAGTTGTCATTTTCATAGCTCACTTTAATAATGTTAACTTTTCCATATTTACAGTAACTAGTTTAACTAAGATATTCGACGTTTAATAACTCAAAAACGGTATCTGGTAAGTATAAGATATGGTATATTTTTGAAATCAGAAACAGAGGATCATTCCAAAAATTTAATAATATACAGGGTATCTACTATTAAAAAAAAATTATTTTTTTTGTATCCCCCGAAATCTGCACGCTACTGTACTTTTGATAGCATTTTAACAAAATTCAGTCAAAACCACACAACTTTTATTTAAAACTTTTTTTCTATAGGCAATAATAACGATAAGGGGTGGGTAATTTGTAATGAATAACCCTGTACCTTTTTTCTTCTTTCACTCATTATGACTCTTCTGGTGGTACCACGTTCACCAAATTTAATATGTCACCTAAAATGTTGTTGAAAATCTTAATTGCCAAATTTGGGAATTCTCCTATTAGTATTTTTTGAGTTATCGCGGATACGCACATACACACATCCACACACACACACGCACATCCACACAGATATACAGACACACCGACAGACATCATTCGGAAATTAGTCAGAATGGATTCAGGAGGGTTCAAAACGTATAAATCAATCAAAATTTCGAAGTCGAAAAAAATCCCGATTTCTATACTTCCTTATATCAGATATAAGAAAGTAAAAAAAAAAAGATTACGACATATATCGAAAACAGTTGAAGTAATAATACAATAATGATACATTTTTGTGATCAGAAAGTAATGCACAATTTACAAAACTAATGTTTTATTGCAACCTTCTGATTTGAAGTTCTTTAAAAATTGTCTAATTATTCTAAAAAGTAAAAATATATGGAACGTAGAATATGTAATATCCTTTTTTGGATTTTCGACCCGATGAAAATTAAGAGAAACAAAGGGGGTGTCAATTTTAGGTGACTAACCATGTACGTTTATCTTCAAAATACAGATAGTATTTTGAAAATAAACGTACTTCCAGAGATGTTGTATTCGCATACGCAAAATGCTGTTGGAGGTCATTTTCGTTTTTATAATTTTCATGTATAGTGCGCAAATCTTCTTCAACTTGTGGATCTAATGCAAGATAAGTTGCGCGATTCTAGCTAGATGATTTTCTAGCCCACTATGGACGAATTGATAGAAATAGGGTAGTAGATAAATTAGATGAAAAACCACTTATTTCAAAAACATCAATCATATGATCATAACGTTAAATAACAATACAGTGTGTCCCAATCAATAGTAGACACCCTGAATAACTTTGGAGATAAAAATTTTTTGAAAAATTGGTGAAACACGTCGACCTTGTTTCCAAGGGGGACATATTTTAATGTAATACCTATCATCATGCCTCTACCCTACACGGCCACCCCTTCAAAAAATTTAAATGGCAAGGGGGGTCGAGTGATACATCTTTTGAAAGGTCTTTCAATTCCCTACATAACTGTGTATTTTTTTTTTTACTTTTATCGATTCGTTCTTCAGGAAAATAATTTTATTTTTGATGATTACACACAATCGAAATCGTTTAAAAAATCTAAAATACACGACACTGGGTATTGGAATTTATAAAAAAAACTACACTTTTTAGTGCTCTCAAATCAACACGAGTTTTTTCGACAAAAAAACACTTTCCTTGTCCGTTTAGTTTTAGAATAATAAAAGACTCATAAGTATTTGATAGTCCTTGAACATTAATTAGTTCACAACCGATTTTAAATCGAGATATATTTTACCAGAGTAACTTCTCAAAATTGTTTATATCCTTCAGGAGGGAATAGAAATTGTCAGCATTTATTTTAAAAACGATAATTGAGCTAGAGCTACGGAGCGCATATTCAATAGAAATCACCCAGATAGAAGGGTTGGTTCTCAGTATGTTTTACAATTATTGACAAAACAGGTTCTGTAGGAAACAAAAAAGCATGAATCTCAGCGACAGATTAGGAATGAAGCAGTCGAAGTGGCAGTTCCGGGTCATTTGCAGATGGATAATACTCAATCGATCAGGAAAGTAGCTGAGGCTTCCGGTGTATCACGAAGTAGTGTTCATCGAATTGTAAAGGCCCACAAATTTCCATATAAATTTAAATTGGTACACGAATTAAACGAAGATGTGAGATTTTTAGTGAACAATTAAACGCTAATGCCAATCTACTGTACAATACGTGTTTTTCTGATGAATCGACATTTCAGTTAAATGGGGGAGGTAAACAGGCACAATTGTAGGTACCGGAGTGAAACCAATCCACATTTATTCATGGAAACTCATACCCAAAGGCCTCAGAAGTTAAATGTTTTAGCTGGCATCTTAGGGGATCACATTGTCGAGCCGTTTTTTATTCCTGACAATTTAAATGGCGAAAGGTACCTCGATCTGTTGGAAAATAATATCAACCCAATGACTACCCGAATCCTCGAAGAAGACGATAATCTTTTAGAGAGCGAACTGTTTATTCAACAGGATGTGGCACCCCCACATTTTGCTATAGCAGTCCGTCAATTTTTGGATAATCGGTTTCCTGAGCGATGGATTGGAAGAAGAGGTCCTGTGGAGTGGCCCGCTAGGTCACCCAATTTAACTCCCTTGGATTTCGTTCTGTGGTGACATTTGAAATCGAAGGTATTTGCAACAAAACCCGCATCTCTGGAAGAGTTGCGTGAAAGAATTGTTCGAGAATGCCGTTTATTGACTCCAGATGTGTTCAGAAATTTTCGTACAGAATTTCAAGACAGATTATACTAATGTATGGAAGTCGGTGGGGGTCATTTTGAACAATACATACGATAATTCAAACTGCTTCTTTTATTTTTATTTCCCGAACCTAAAATAATGAAACAATTATTTCTCAGGAACGATTCGATAAAAGTTTAAAAAAATACACAGTTATGTAGAGAATTGAAAGACCTTTCAAAAGATGTATCACTCGATCCCCTTTGCTATTTGAATTTTTTGAGGGGGTGGCCATGTAGAGTAGAGGGATGATGATAGATATACAAGTATTACATTAAAATATGTCTCCTTTGGAAACAAGGTCGACGTGTTTCAACAATTTTTCAAAAAAATTTTATCTCCAAAGTTATTCAGCGTGCCTACGTTGTTTTGCCAATAGGGGTTGATCGCCAAAAAAATTAAAGTTTTTAATTAACAAATAAAAAATAGGAGTTGATTGTAGAGGGGTGAAAATTTGGGGTTGTATGTATTTTTAATATGCTGTATCATAAAAAAATAAAAACAAAAAATTTTGTCTAAAAAATAAAAAAAAATTTAGGGGTGGACCACCCTTAACATTTAGGGGGATGAAAAATAGATGCTGTCCGATTCGCAGACCTAACTATTATGCACACAAAATTTCACGAAAATCGGTCGTGCCATTTCGGAGGAGTTTAATTACAAACACCGTGACACGAGAATTTTATATATTAGATTTATTTATAAACGATTATTATAAATTTACAATTAAAAGTAATATTTCATATTCTCTTATTGGTATCTCTGAAATATATAGAGAAAAAAGCAAGTAAAAGTGACATTGGTGCCATGGGTCGCGTTTATCTCGCGATCATCACGTGACTGATCAGTTGTGAGCTGAACGATGTTTTCTGCCACCGTGTTGGCAAAGTTTGTTACATGTTTTTGTGTGTCAGAAATATCAGAATATAGGTTTGGTGTTTGGTTTATATCTATGCTGTATTGCGTAAAAAATGTTGTGTTTTTTTATTGTAAATTTTGGATCAATTTTTGTGACACAGATAGAAAATTCTAATTTAGGTTATGTTGTAGACGAAAAAGACATTCACGCATAATAATATGATGTATCCTCTTATGTTATTATAATAAGTCTGTTAAAACTCTTGTCTAATCAGAAACCGTCTTTTTGAAAAATCTCTATTTCTGGATGGCTGTAACTCTTAACAGCCTTGCTATTATAACGTAAGAAGGCTGATTGTAGGTTATGTAGTGTTGGGCGGGTAATAGAGTATTCGTTACTTTGTATTCGTTACTCGCAAATACCCGAAGTACCGAATACTTGCTTTTAAAAGTAATCGTTACTTTAATCGTTACTCTCTTTAGGATTTCAAGATTATTTTCAATGTAATGAAAACATAAACAAGTGTGTATCCTGACTTCAAGCCGACATAGGTATCTATTATTATTATTTGTTAGTAAAATGCTATTAATAAACATTCTTAAACCTATGGAAGAGCTTTGTTTATGTTACAAGTAATCATAATCATTATTCACTGAACTTTATTTACTTATACGAGGCGAGTGCTGTCCCTATGGGATACGCAGTAAGTATTAGGTAGGTATATACATACCTACTTCATAAATGTACCTTAATGATTACAAAGTAACGAATACAAAGTAACGATTACTATCCGTAGAAGTAACGAATACATACGAGTATTCAAAAGTAACGAGTATTCCCATTACTAAGGTTATGTTTCACTTCTTGGGATCAGTGATAACGTATCATGTATATTACAATTATTTAGCTACATAAAATGGCTGCCGATAACTTAGCGATTTGCATTTTGAATGAAATGAACAGGGAGCTCTGTCTGATCGCTCACCGTGATTAACGCGACTATTAGCATTGACAGATTATTTTAAATCAACATTAATCAATAGTTTTTATTGCTCTGTAGCTTTGTTAAAGCTAGTAGCGAACAGAAGTGAATTATATTATTATTCAAGGGGTCTTTGGCTAAGAATATTGACTGTTTTAATGTCGAATTTAGAAGTATAAAAAATACAAGGTTAGTTTTAAGGAATGATATTGCGTAAATGCTGTAAAGTATTTTATTATTTACTTGACTTAAATGGATCTTTTGGGTAGCAAAATTAATAATAATAAAATAATTCACAATACAGATATAAAATAAACAACTTAATATCTGATAGACTAAAACAACACAGAACATATAACAACTGGTATCACATTAATAAATTTAAGATGTATAAAGTTTTCAATACAATTTTACAACATAAATTGGGCACTAAGCTCTATTGCGCATGTTTTAAACCGTGACGTCACTACGTCGACCATTTATGAAGGAGTCAAATTGTTAAAATTTTAATATCTTTTTTTTAGCCAATTTAAGCTATGGAAAAAACTGAAAACTGGAAAATTTTAAACAGTATATTTTAGAGCACATATAAACAAATAATAAAAACTTACTAATTACCCTATTGATTGAATACTATTTTTTAACGGATCAGTCGTGGCGGACCAGTTACCTGTCCAACATGATTCCCCGATCTAATCCTACCCGATTTTTTCGTGTGGGAATTTCTTGAAAGAGTCGATACTTTATTTTTATATTATTATTTATTTGTATCTATTCAACGAACGTAAAATTGTGTGCTTGATATTTGTTTTTCATTCAATAAAAAGTGAAACGTATTTTGATTCTTCTTTATTCTGAATGGAAATCTCCATATTCCTTAAACTTACATTAATCCAAAATCTTTCTTATTCAAAATTCTTCGATAAATTCAAAAATGTAATTTTGTCTAAACAGTCATCGGCATATCTAATTTTCTTGAAAAAGAACCTCAAGTTTTTCCCTGGTAAGGATCGGACGCTTTTCATCGAGTTTTCAGTGAAGATTCATGGCAGCGGACAATGCACCAGATTTCAGTTCAAGAACTCCATCTGCTTTGGATAAAAATATAAAAACATTTTTTTTTTAATTTTAATGCCCCGTGTCTCGGAAAAGAGCCACATACATTTCATATAATAAACTACTATTATTTTTTGATATTCCCTCAACTTTGTTTATTCCGTTGTACTATATTCATTGTCTTAGTAAAATTTAAAATTCTGATAAGTCTAATTATTACCATTGCGTAAAGATTTGGTAATTCGATAACTGTTAGTACAAAGATGGTAAACAAAATATTCTAATCGTGCGTTAATTACGAGGCAATGTGCGATTCAATATCCCAACCTTGGTTGCACAAATCAAGAAATTCCGGCCGTACGGCAATGAAATATTTTTTTGGTTCTCGAGAATCGTGAGGTAACTTTATAAAGATTAATATAGTAAGCATGTAAGGTCCTATGCTACTTATCTTTCAAATATTTTTTATCATTTTATAGATGTGAACTTGATTTATCTAAGGCGTTTGATTGTGTGGATTACTGTAGACTATTAAATAAATTGGATTACTATGGAATCAGAGGAATAACCAACAATTGGTTTAAATCATAGCTCGAAAACCGTCAAATATTTGTAGAGGTTTGCTTGCATAATAATACTTCACGCAAAAAATATTACTTCCATCCAGAGAATATCAAATATGGAGTACCCCAGGGTTCCATTCTGGGGCCAATATTATTTCTAGTATATATTAATGATCTAGTTTATAATTATTCATCAGTAAAATTTTCACTATATGCAGATGACATAAGAATTTTACTTAGCAACTCAAATATCGATAATTTATTCATAACAGCACAAATGAAAATCGCCGACATATCTGACTGGTTCACATCTAACAAATTATTACTTAATCTAGAAAAGACCGTCAATATGTTATTTCAACCCAACAAAAATATACCGTAAAATACATTGATCTCAAATGTAGGAAACATCGAACACGTTTGCATTACGACATTTCTAGGCCTGCATACTGATGAAAAACTAGATTGGAAACTTCACATAAATGTAATCAATAATAAATTGTCTAGTGTAGTTTTTGCCATAGGGATTATATAAAATTGTATCGGTTTTGATGCAGCTAAAACAATATACTATGCGTACTTTTATTCTATCGTAACATGGGATTGAGTTTTGGTGAAATTCAACAAATGTAAACAGTACATTTTTTATTCAAAATCGTGCCATACGTACCATATGTGACCTAGGTAGATACGACTCATGTCGCAATTCCTTTAAATTATTACAAATCTTCACTATAACTAACCTGTACCACTGGCGGTTCTTCTATAGGGTCATTTGGTCAATGACCTCCCACACACAAATAAAAAAATAGAGCTATTCATTTTCTGAAGTTTAAAAATATATAATATATATATTTTTAATATTCTTAAAAAACATATTAAAGTTTCTAGTTCATTCTATGCACAATACTATTCAAATATCGTGCCTTTACATTCATATTCATTACATTATTCATTTATAGAATTTATAAATCTTGGGTCAATCCACAACTTGTCCTCAAAGCTAGCTACGGACCGAATTTACAACGAATTAAAGTGAAATAGACTTATGCGCGAATAGTCAGAAAGCAAAAGAGACAGAAAACACTGGCGGGGACAATGTCCCTGACACATTTTACGGAAACGGTAACGCACAAAGTTCGCTAGTAGAGCAGTCGTAATGCTGACTAGGTACGCGTTGGTCGGTAAATTCTGTCGCGTTGTTTTTAATGTTTTTATTTGTGAATATTTTATTAGTAAATCTCTACTTGTCGTGAAATTAAGTAAAACAGTGTTTTTGGTGTTTACTATTAAATATGAGTGTTGTATAAGATATATTAAAACTGATGGACATAAGTTGGGTTTTGTAAATCGAGTGAAAGTCAAAGGTGGTGGCCATCCAAAACCTAATATGACGATAAAGCAAACATCTCTTGATAAGAAAAAAGAAGTTAATAGGTATTTTCGAAATTCAATGTACGATTTATCTGAATGGATTTGCAGATGCGAGGTAAAAAATGCATTTTCTTGTTTCCCATGCCTGTTATTTGGTGATGATCCTGATCCTATATGATCCAAAATAGGTGTAACTGACTTGAAACATTTAAAAATAAAAGTACAGAAACATTCGCTCGCATCAAGTCATATGAATAACTGTTATAGTCTAGCAACACTTGGTACAGTTGATATTAGAATGCTTTAGATAGTGCCTATAGAAAAAGTTTATAAGCTTACAACGAAAACGCTTCTAAAAATAGATATATTTTAAATAAAATAATAGATAGTTCCAATAAAGTACAAGTAGTTTTTGTGTTTAGATACGTTTTAGAAGGTGTTGTATGTGAGAGATTTTGGAAATTTATTCAACCTCAAGGAACGACATCGCAGCATTTGACACATGTTATTTTAAAAGAGTTAGAATGTCTGAAAATTAATGAGTCCTTAAAAATTGATAGCACAAAGTTACGATGGAGCATCAGTAATGAGTGGTGCTTTTGGAGGTGTACAACCCAAATTAAAAAAAGTTATCCTTCAGCAAATTTTATTCATTGTTACGCTCATCAACTAAATTTAATTTTACAAAAAGCATCAAGTCAGAATAAAAGCATAACAATTTTTTTTGCTAATTTACATAGCTTTTCTTCATTCTTTGGAAAATCGCCAAAAAGAATAGCCGTGTTAGATAATGTTGTTAAGGTGAGATTACCTAAAACGGCTCCAACACGATGGAATTTTAATACAAAGTGCATAGAGACTGTTTATATCTATCAAAGAGAATTATTAGATTGTTTAGAAAAAAATCATTGATAATGAATCAAAAAACAGCACTCTAAACCAAGCTATTGGTTTAAAAAACTACTTACAAAATGAATGTTTTCTTTACTGGTTAATTTTTTTTCATTTAGTTATGCCTCATTGTGATATATTGTTCAATCAATTACAAAAATGTAATATCGATGTCATAACAGTAAATAAGTGTATTGGCGTTTTTAATAGTAAAATTGAAGACAGAAATAAAATTTTGATAAACTGTTTGGAGGAGACATCCATGCAGTCTGCCCAGAGATGTAAAACGGAAGAATCAAAAAGGAGAATTTCATTAGAAGTTTGTGATATAATTACATCTGAGATCAAAAACAGGTTTGGCTTCAGTAATCATTTAGCAGGATCTCAGTTATTTCACGCAGATCGATTTAAAGATTATAAAAAAAGCTTTCCTCAAGATATGTTTAAATTAGTTAAAACGGAGTATCCAGTCATAAATCATTTGAAACTTAAAACTGAATTCGAGGTATTATATAGCCGAGAAAATTTTTCCAATAGTGAAGGTGCAGTAGCTTTGTTACAGCTTTTTATTAGCAATAATTTGTGCAATACTTTTTCTGAAAGTGTCAAACTGTTAAAAATCTTGTGTACTCTCCCTATGACTACCGTCGAAAGTGAACGTAGTTTTTCCACCTTAATAAGAATAAAGACATTTTAAGAAATACCATGGGTCAGGAAAGGTTATCTTCTTTAGCTATGCTTACCATAGAAAGGGCATTAATAAAGAAGATAAAAGACTTTAATGAAAAAGTAATTGACCACTTTGCATCTCAAAAAGACCGGAGGATCTACTTGGAATTTAAATCACTTTAAAAGGTAGGTAATACAGTAAACTTTTCTAATTGACCTCCTTATCTCTTGACCCACGAACCGCCACTGACCTGTACATATATCATTGGCAATATTTAAAAGAAAATGTAATTTAATAACGCCATCAGAAATCCTCACACACAATACAAGAAATAAAGGTACATATCTACCTCCATTTTATAATTATAATGTTAGCCAAAGGGGTCCTCTATACATGGGGATAAAGATCTTTAATCATTTACCACACCGTATTCAAACAATTACAAATCTAAACATATTCAAACGTGAATTAAAAACTGTTCTGTCACCTTACGCATTTTACACTGTTAATGAAATTTTTGAAACTACTTTGTAATTTTAAAATTTGAATCTTAAAATTTAATTTACGTTTGACAAATCTACAAACACATTGTAATGATAATATACGTAATTGGTAGTTTAATTAAGTAAGTTAAGTTTAGTTTCTGTACAATTTCTCTACTGCTTCACGAGAAGCATTTTTCATGTATTTCAAGTATTTCCTCATTACTATTATTTTGACCATTACCATGTAAAAATGATATGTAACAGTGATAATTATTGTATACTTATATACATCTGTTTGAGAATAAAATTCTATATTATTCTATTCTTCTATTCTATTGTATGTCGTGAAACACGGCCTTAATTTTTTCTAAATAGAAAGTACCATTGTTCCAGTTACATTTTTGTTTTTACATCGTTTAGGAAAACCGGAAAGTAATGCAAATGCGGATGTGAAATTTTGGGATGCTAATTTTGACAGTCAGTGTCTTCTATAATGTCTTTTTCAGTTTTACAAAAGAAAATAATAATAATAATAAAAAGCAATGTATTTCTTAATTATTCTACTAAACTATTTTCTCCTAAGGACTGAAAATATATTTTTTGCAGCTCAGTGTCTTCACCGGAGTGATTTTGTTCAAGAAGATCTGTTAAATAGTCATTTATTCTTCTACTCTATAGGCAGGTAGCGGAAATTCAATTATTTAAAGTATCTTATCTATTAAATGCTTTTATGCTCTAGACGGATAAGTAAGTGGCCATGTAATTTGAACCCATAACATACATATGTATAACTGCAAAAAATATTTTTAATTATTTACAATTCATAATTACTGGTGGGATTAATTGTTTCAAGTGTATGGTGATCCATTAATAAATGAACAGTAGCTATAGTAACGGACCTAGAGCGTTGCCTTGTGGTACACCTAATGTAACATCAAAAAAATCTACATATTGTTTGTTTTTATGACTTTATGCAGACTACAAGGATTTCTTGTAAATAATCGGACTATTTAGCATCTTCTCACTTAGTTGATTTTGCAAAAGCCTCAATCTCGTTAGCTAATACTAAAATAAAACAAAATTCTATTCTTTAAAAGTGTTTGAATTTGAGAACCTGGCAAATGGCTTATTGATTTACGGTATAATAATAATTTATTATACCGTATGGGCAATTAACAAAATCAATAAGGCATTTGCCAGGTTCTCAAATTCAAACCTTTTAAAGAATTGAATTTTATTTTATTTTTACCAACGACCTCTAAAATAAAGGACACAGTTTCCCCATTTAAAATTAGAGGTAGAGGATTTGTTTTGCGCTGTATTTCACCCGCTTCAAGAAGACGGGCGGTATTTTTGAGACACCCAGTATGTTTTAAAGTACGTCCACTAACAGTTTTATAATAATTTAATATAACTAATCATAAAATGTCTTGCTCAGGTATACCTAATTTTTTTTTTGTCCACATTTATAGTTAGTTCCATAACTGTAAAATTTCCATGCATTAATAGATATTGAAACTTTACAAGGTTCATTAAAGCCCAGAATTTCTCTCACATAATAGCAACCTTGTAGCAGCTATTATTAAAAAATTAAAAAATGCTAAAAAAATTAGAGAATCATTAAGCACAAATACATAAATACGTTTTAATATTACAAGCTATTCAACTGATGTTTATTATGTACCTACAAATAAGTAATATGCTTTTCCGTATCGTATGTTTGCATTTTAATTACAGTATTTGTACGGTTACAATTTTTTAACTCGAATGTAATAATTTTATCTAATTTTTCAGTACGAAAGGCTAAAAAAAACCTCTTTAAAAGATGTGCACCTGAACGATAACAGAGGTCCAAATACTCTTGTACAGGGTATAAAATGGTAGAAAACTATAATATCTAGGCGGACATTCTTAACAGAGGCAAAACTGATTTATAAAATAATAACTACATGTGCATATACCTAGTGTAGTACTGTCGTACATCTGGCACGAATAACAAAGTTATGGAATTCATTACCCAATCATATTTTTCTTAAGTGAAAAATCTGGCGGTAACGATTCTGTGGTGTACATGGCATATAAATTGATAGCGGATTTTTTTAGGACATGGACAAAAAGTCAGAATTGGTTTTAGGGTCATGGCCGTGAGAACAAATAATTTCATGTAAGGTGGTATAATCATTAGCCTAGGTTGATGCTTCAATCGACCAACAGCAGCATTCAAAACAGAACTTGTAAAAAGCTACGCATAAAAAATAGTTCGCTCAAACTTTATGATAGCGTTCTCTTGTTAGAAGAGTTTTAATTGTATGAATTTACTACAATTTGTCTATAAAAATGTGTTCTCTTTAGTTTTTAGTATCTTGTTAATTTTCCGATATATATTTTGAATATTATTTAGTTATTTTCATTTGTCACGACTTTAAGTGGAACATTGTGCTATTTGAAACATATTAGAATAATTTTTTAGAGGGATATAAACATTTCGAACTCTTCTTCACAACTCTTCTTTCTTATTTACCGGAATGGAATACACCATATGGTGTTTAAAGTGCCCCATAAAAATAATCACACGGAATTATGTCTGGAGAAAGGGGTGGCCAGTGTACCGGAGCATCATGTCCTCTACATATCTATATATTTGGGTATATTTGATTTAAATGTTGTCTGTCGGACATTTAAAGTAAAATGTGTGTGCATAAACCATATATCTTACACTCTTAAATTTATGAACAGAAATGTTAAAACTGGCAAACAAAACACGAAATTAATAATTTGTAAACATCAATAAAGCATTTGGTTTTTTATACCTAACTCTTTTATTCTATACTTAAAAAATGTTTAGCATTTATTATTCAATTAAATAATAATAAAATATTTCGCCTCTTATGTAGTTTGTTTCATTTATCTAGAGAATCTACAGATTTTTTATTTTAAACATATGTCAAAAAATAAAATACCAGAGGATACTAGAGATGGTTTATTACTGATACAAGTGTACGTTAGCAACCATAAATAACTATTCATGGACATGATATAAGAGGTAAGTCTTTGTAAGTTGCATCATGCCTTTCACTGACGCCGGTCAATTTCTTAAAACGGGCCGGCTTGATTCTTTAGTGAATAAAATCTTCCTACAGACATTGATATCTTGGGAGGTTTTATTTTGATTTCTAGAATATGTGGGAAAATCCGCTCTACACTTATCAAATTGCAAATGCAATATAAACTCTTTAACAATTATATTTTATGTTTAAAATCATTATAAATAACAAGTTGCTTAATTAAAATTGTTCTCATTTTTTTATTTAATAAAGATTTTTTGTTTTATTCTAGCTCTCTATGTCAAAATTCGACAGTTGACTGAACTTCGATATTTCAATTAAGCTTTAATAATCGTTTATTATTATAATTAATATTAAATTTATGACTATAATTAGTGAGACCTAGTAATTCTTGTAAATATATTACTTAATAAAAAACTTACGAAATTTTTCGTTCCAGTAGTTCTAACATTGAAATAGTGGACGAATGTACCATCGCTTGTAAAATTAATGCCACCGAGGTCAGCACAAGAATTTTAAATCTTATGGTATAAAGTAAACCAACCACTTTTGATCAGAAAGTTGTTTAAAAAAAGTTAGCAAATTGACAAGGTAATTTTCGAAGGCACAAAAAAGGAAGATTGTCCTTCCTTGTTCCAGAGAATTTAATGTAGTTTCGTTCTAATGACATTAATTTCTCACTTGATGGTACAACTTTAAGATTAGTGAAATAAGTCATTTTATTTATATTATTATATTATTTTATATTTTTATATAATTTTCCAATTTATAATAATTACTTAAAAACAATATATTTAGGCGTGTTCTAGTGATAATATTTCAAGTTAAAAATGGAACGTAAGTTATTCACTTGCATACGGATATGATGACATAGACATAGTCATACTCATAGGATGTTAGAAAAATATCTATTACGAGTTTCTTCGATAACATTGGAAATTTTTTCTTGGAGTTCGTTTAAATTTGTTGATCGGTCTTTATACACCTTATTTTTTAAATAGGCCCATAGAAATGTGTCGAGGGATGTCAAATCAGGGCTATTTGCCGGCCAGCGAATTGCTTCATTTCATCCAACAAACTGCAACCGACTGATGCTTATTTTGACAGGTAACAATTATAGTCTAAGAGCCAGTGACATTTTTCGGTGATGATTTAGTTAAGGCCTATTTTTTGAGAGGATGTTGAGAGGGGCATAACTAAGTGTCATCCGCGAGGATTAACCCGGATTCCAGTCATAAGGGGGTGGCAGAACACCTCCAACGTGTAAAAAAAACTGCATCTTTTTATTATTTAGTTAAAGCTGAAATTTTCTCCAGTAGTCCTCTGATAGCTCACAATCATCGATATAATATTTGCAGAACGATTGGCCAGTCATAAAGGGGTGGCAGATCACCCCCAATATGTTGTGTGAACGATGAACTTTTTATTATTTAGTTAAGTTTCATCTTTTAGTATGTTGTTGTGACAACTATTTCAAGTGTAAATGCTAATTTGCAGAACAAAATGGCGGCATTAACATCCTGGCAGAACGATTTGAATTTGTAAACATTTTTTACTTTCAGCCGCATATATCTTTGGAACTATGCAACATACGAGAAAGTTGTATTGTTATTTTTTTTTGTGGGAAATTTAATTCTCTACAAAAAAAGGTCTTTTGACATTTTCATGTATCTCCTTTAGTTTATGAGATACTGAAAATAAAAAAAATTTGCAAACATTTTTTACGTTCAGACGCAAATATCTTTGGTACTATGCTAGATGCGAGAATACGACTCAAAACACTTTTTGTAGGAAATTTAATTATTTACAAAAATAGTCTCTTGACATTTTCACGTATCTCCTTTAGTTTCTGAGATATACTGAAAATAAGGAATTTTCCTTATGAATAGAACATTCGTGAGGAAGGACATTCTGGTGCTCAAGATAGTTATTATCGCAGTTATTTCAAGTTTCAAGTGTAAATGCCAATTGACAGAACAAAATGGCGGTTTTAACACCCTGGCAGAACTATTTGAATACCCTGTATGCACGCCTTGATTTCGTTACTCCAGCCAAACTTTTCAAATATGAAACATCCGTATGACGCACACCATCTCAATACTCTATATCTATACTATAGTATAATACTACATATAAGATATATGTGAGTTGTAAGTGGACAGGGGGAACTGTGTTCATGGCTGTATGTACGTCATCAACGGCATACAATAGTCAAAGGGACCGTCCGTTGGGGATTATGTATCCCTAAAATTTTGACCTGTGTTCGAGACTGTTTGAGACGCACTACGCAGTACGCGTAAAGTTTATACGAAGTCAATTGAAATTGGTCATTGTTAAAGCACAGGACTATGCGCACTTAATTTGATATTTTGTCCTATGTATTTAGTAACGAGAATCGAATGGTAGTTGAAATTGTGCAGGTGAGTCCTAGACTGGCAATGTAATCAGCCTGAATGAACCATCTACGACTGCACGTGTTTAAAGATAATAAAACGGACATGCCCACTAGTATAAAAAAAAACTCATTAACTGCTCAATGCACATTTGCAGCAGCCGACGGAAAAATTGCCAGAAAATTACGGCTGGATTATCAATGATGATAAATACGAATTCTTCTGGTTCGAAGGAGATCAACTACCGCAATATGTTAGTAATGTACTCACTGATACCTCTAGTGAAAACAGCAATGACGACAAGGGTGACAATGATTCAGGTATGCAGATATTACAGTAAATATAAAAACAAAAATATTACATTTTTCTAATTCATTTGTATAAATTTTATAGATATGGAGTCCCGTGCATCGAGTGATCTCGATTCAGCAGACGATGAGGAGGGTGATTCCGACTGGCTAGAGAATTGATAATACATTTTTTTATACTTACTTCTTTTAGTTTCCACTCATACTTTTTGTTTTATATTTACTATCATATGTTATTCAAATAAAAATTCAAAAAAATTAATCACGAATTCGTTATTATTCAAAAAATTTGCTTAGTTGTACAACATTTATTAGAAATAATAAAAATAATTATGCGTTGAAATTACGATCACCATTTTTGTATAACGGCTTTATAATAGTGTATCTGAAACAATTTGAAAAATTACCTGAAGTTAATGAAAGGTTGACTAAAAACGTAAGAGGTTTGTTTAAGGTATCGCTATTTTCTTTTACAATTACAATCAGAACATCATCAACTCCAGTTGATTTTTTTAATTTAAGTTTTTGTATTATTTGAGTAATATCAGAATTTATAACTGAAAAACACTGAAATTAACTTAAAAAGTATAAATTCATGTATTATTGGAATCGTGAAAAAGAGTAGATTTCAGAAAATGAAAAATATACAGGATGTTCTATTAAAAAAAAAAACATAAATTGCATCTATAATTTTTATGTCCGTTGCTCAAATGTTTTTTTGAAAATAAGTTTTTAAAGCGCTAAAACACCTAACAACATTTATATAAAACTTTTTTTTCTAAAGTAAGAAATAAAAGAGTTATGATCTGGAACATCTTCGTTTCATGACCCTGTTTGTTTTAACGATATTTGTACAACAAGTACACGATATCTAGGCGTGATCACGTTACTCCTCTTTTTAAAAAATTTAATTGGGTTAATCTTAAATCTAAATGACAACTGCACCTGGTCTGTCTTGTGCACAATATATTAAAATATCAAGAGCCTAAATATCTTAGCAAGAAATTAACTTTCAGGGGCTCCTTTCATGGTTCTAATCTACGTTTCGTAGATACTGCACTAAATATTCCAAGTCACAGCTCCAAAAAATATGAATCCTCATTCACTTACTTAGCTGCTTCTTTATATAATGCAATCCCTGATCACATCAAAAGCCTGCCTTTTCAAGGATTTAAAAAAAATGTTAAGCAAATATTTTTAAGTACGTAAAATGTTTTTTTGCCCTAAATATGTTACATGCATACCACAGCCTTCTAGAAAGCTGTGATGCATACTAATGCAGCAAATTGTGTCTTATGACCTCTGATTTTATTTTATTGTAACTTATTCTTATCTTTTTTATATTATCGATAATTGTTTTTTACCTTTTCTCTATTGTTGTATTTACTGTTTGTCATACTGGTTGGGATTGATACCAGCAACTGCTGACACCCCGCCAGTTTAAATAAAGTTTTTTTTTTTATTTTTCGGTTGCCCGACGCTGGACAGTCCTCCCGTGGCCTCCGACGCCTCACGGGAGTCGCGCCAGCACATTAACCTCAGCCACTCCCCACATCCCGCAGGGTTAGTGACTGTAGGCTCCGGAATCGTGTGCCCTAAGCAGACGGAGAGAACCAAGAATGACCGCCTTCTGCATTTGGCCTGCCAGCCACTCAGCTGATTTTTGGCAGGCCGGTATGATCTTCAGTTCCGAGAGCAGCGTAGGCTTTAATCCTCCGAGTACACCGATAATAAGGACGACCATTTTGACCGAGTAGCCTGGGTACAGCACTTGGAGCTCGTACCGGAGACCGCGATATTTGGTCCGTTTCTCCTCCTCCTTCAAGGTGATGTTTTTCTCTGCAGGTGACGAGAACTTGATGACATACATCACCTTGAGTTGATGGTCGAGGAGGACTATGTCAGGCTTGTTGGCTTGGATTAGCCTGACAGTCGGGAACGAGTAGTTCCAGTAAATCCGGCATTTGTCGTTCTCGACAACGGACTCAATATCTCCGAGGACGTAAGGCAGCACTGGTGTCTGGTCTACCCCGTACGAGTGCCTTAGATGGTAGTATAGCACTCGTAACGCCGCATTATGCCGGTGGATGTAGGCCGAAATCGCATATATTGGGCATGCAGATAGTAAGTGCATGAGCGATTCCGGCGCCTGATGGCAGGTCCTGCAGTTGATATCAGGAACCTCTACACGCCACACGCGGCTACGGTAGACCAAGGTGCTAATAACACCATCTTGACAGGCGAAGGTCAGCCTGGTCGATAAACCCAATGTTTCTATGTTCTTATAGAAGACACCATGCTGGGGTTTATCGACGTGCTGCCGAAACAGATTTTCCTGTTCGGCAGCTCTGATTCGGGCTTTCAGACGATTTGGCTGAAGTTCGGTGACTGACTCAACATCAGCACCTCGCCGGCCTCCTCGCCTGATGTCAAATGCGAGACCGAGTTCATCTGCTGCTCTTTTTGCTGCCTTGAACAATCCTGCTCCCACTCCTACAGTTTCGTGATGTTTTACGAACCGCAGGAGGGGATCTGAGCTCCTGAGTATGTTACATGCCATACTCAGTACTACTCTGCCATGCGCACACTCCAGGCTCAAGAGTCCTCGGCCCCCCCGTTGACGTGGGAGGTACACACGAGGAACGGACGATCTAGGATGAATACTTCTGTGAATATTCATCATCTTGCGGGTATCTCTGTCTAATTGGCGCAGCTCATCTACCCTCCACTTTACTACTCCGAAGGAGTAGAGCAGAATCGGAACGGCAAGCATATTAGTTGCAGACACCTTGTTCTTCCCCGAAAGTTCCGAAGACCAACTCTTTCGGAGGCGGTGTCTGTACTTGCCGCGGAGAGAATTCTTTATTTGTGTTACATCTTGGATGTGCCTTTGTTGCACACCCAGGTATGTATACGTCTCTCCGGCATCCAGATGTCTTAGGATGCTTCCGTCCGCGAGCTGCGCATCTTCAGGGAATTCCCCGCATCGTCCTCTCTTGAGGTGGACGACTGCACATTTGTCCAACCCGAACTCCATACCAATTGCCCGCGTATATTCTTCGACCACCCTAAGAGCGTTTTGTAGTTCACGCTCTCCGAAGGCATAAAGTTTAAGGTCATCCATATAAAATAGATGGGTGACCTTATGCCTCCGGTCGCTGGGTGGCCCACATTGATATCCGCGGGTTTGGCGGAGCCCAACAGACAACGGCAGCAGTGAGATGCAGAAGAGGAGAGGACTCAGGGAGTCACCCTGGAAAACTCCTCTCCTAAATGCCACCTGCTCTGTTGTGACCTGCTGCGCACCTGATGTTATGGTGAAGCGGGTCTTCCAGAGTGGCAGCAGCTGTTCTATGCATCTCACTAGTGGTGCTGGTACCGCAAGACATTCGAGCAAGTACAACAATAGCTCGTGCGAAGTTGTATCAAATGCCTTGCGGTAATCAATCTAGGCCATCGATAGATTCCGCTTGTATTGCACAGAATCCTGTGTAATACAGCGGTCTATCAGCAGGCTGTCCTTGCAACCTGCCATGCCCTTCTTGGCACCACGCTGTTCGTGTATCTGCTGGAAGACCGGATCAACAGACCTCAGTGTCCTAGCATACAAGATACGTGTAAATATCTTGTAGCAGGAGTTGAGGCAAGTGATCGGCCTATAATTCCTCGGGTCGGAAAGATCCCCCTTTTTGGGGATAAGTACAGTACGTCCCTCGACGAACCAGTCCGGAATCTGCTGCCCCTTGTTCAACCATGTGTTGAAAACTCGCGCCAGACGGCGGTGAGTGGAAGGAAATTTCTTCCACCACCATTTGTTAATGCCGTCTGGGCCAGGGGCAGCGAAGTTCTTGGTACCAACAAATGCTTGTTGGACTTCCTCCGTACTGATTGCCGGGCACACTTCTTCTGGCACTTGAAGATGTCTGTGACACAGAGCCTCGAAGTGTGCAATTGATGGAGTGTCGCTATTGAATGGACGCGTCGTTTCGTAGATTCCCTTCCAGAGGGTTTCGACATCTTCTACAGTCGGCGGATTCTCGACAACGCGCTGTGGCTCTTGAAAGAGGCGGGAAGGATTCGTACGGAACAAATTGTTTTGTTCCATACTCCTCACCCGCCTCTTCAATGTTTTCTTTATCGCCATGAGCGCTCGGATCCTATCTAGACAGTGCTGCTTGATGGTAAGCATCACTGTCAGATTTAGAGTATGGTGTTGACGTCATAATCCGGCTGCTATGCGCCGGATTCTGGGAGTAAAAACTCTACCAGTTGTCTTATATTCCACCACACTCTGGATCCGAGAAGCGTGTTGTCTGGCCGACCGTATCTTGCTCTCGATTTTTTGTACACGCCGCTTGGCTTTCTCGACCCCGTGATTGGTTGATCTCTCAGGTGGGACGAGTTGCTTCGCAGCGTTGTACACGGCAAAGTTGATATACCAGATGTCTGCATCTTCTGGAAGTTCCTCATCTATGACCGCGTCCATTCTAGCCAGGTCTTGTGGCTTTAGGTTAGTCCTGGTGTTAAGGCTAACCCTCGTCCTTAAGTCGACTCCGGTGAACTCTACAGGATGTTCCCCATCAGCTGCTAATTGCCGCGGTGGGATTGCGGCTGGTAGTTCTTCCAGCTGACGGGGTGCCCGTACGTAACCTGTCCTGAGCAGAAAGGATACTTGATCTCTCAGATGTTGCTGAGAGAAAACGCGGTGTTCAGGGCGCATGGTACACCAGGCACCATGCAACCGCGCCATGTATCCTCTGCGCTCAGGTTCGCTGCTCTCGTAGCAGTCATCTCTTAGTTCCCTCGTCCACTTAAAGCGTCCATGTCCATTGCCATTGTTGTCAACATTGAGACCTTCCAGGGGGGCTCCTCCAACCTGTCTCTGACCCCCATCCGATTGGGGTCGATTGTGAGGAGCCCTTCCTCTGAGTGTCGCTGGAACCAGAGTGTCAGGGTACCAGGGTAGTTAGCCCTGGTACCCCCGGCCGGCATTTGTCAGGCAGAGTTGCCTCTGCCTGTCCAGGGTGCACCAGCGTGGAGGTTGCCGGTCCTTTGCACCCCAAGTTTTTTATTATTATTATTATTATTATTATTATTAAGTAAACAGCTACACATTAAATATATGTACAAATTCAAATAATGGCTTTTACAAGAAAAAGTCTTGGATAGGCAGTTTTTGGTCACGCTGTAGAAAACTAGGTGAAAATATAATTTTTATGTGAAACAACATTACCATTGATTATTAATTCAATTATTTAGAATACAGCAGTGAGAATCATTTTTAAATATCTTTGTTTTTCGCCTAAATTTCACCAGCCACCACTGTCAAAAGTACCCTCTGAAAAAATCACGGACACGGTGGTTTATTTCCTAAATACTGAAAGTATTATTTTCAAATTTTTAAATTTTTGATTTTTAAAACATTTCCAAATAGTAGAAAACCCCATAAGAAGAACGAAAAATTAAGAGATCTGCTACGATTTCAGTATCAATCATTTTTTTTTTTTTATTAAGGAACTAAATATTTCGAAAGACTTGGGGATCATTGATATAGGAGTAGATTTTTTTATATTAATATAAAAGAACCATTAATGGATGAGACGAGTTCGATTATGATTTTAACGAAATAGGCTAAGGATTTCGTTATTTAATGTATTTAAATGTATCTGAGGTAGTAAATATTTATTAATGGTTCGTTTATAGTTTCCTAATGAATGAGTCAACGGAAAATGAAGATATTTAAGTAATACAATGAGTAGGAAATTAGTAAATATTACCGGGGTAGGTTGAGTTATTGTAAATGTTTGATTTAAAAAATTATAAACACTTTTTATTACTTGTCTAATTTTCACTTTATTTGTTATTTTACAACTAGTTTCATCCTATTCGGACATTTTCAAGTAAACTAAATTATACACAGATTTTACTTTCATTTAAATATTAACTGAACTGAATAGAGGGATAGGTCACTTTATGGTTGATAATATAATTCAAATTTGTACAGATGTTATGTCTTTAAATGTAGGGATCTTTTCAAGATAGTAAATTATATTATGGTGTGATTTTTATTAGTAGCAGGTTATCTGAATAAGTTTAATAATGGAGAATTATTTAAATCTATTTGGTCGTTTAATATGTTGTAATTTTTATTCCTATTTAATTTATTAATTTCTAGCACTTCTAATAAATTAAGTTTTTTTACTTTTCCCACAAATATGTAATATTTTAGGTTGATGGTCATCAGTTATTGTATGACCAGAATCTGTTAGGTGTTTATAAAAGTTGGAATATTGTTTTGGGTGTGAATATGTTCTCTATATCTTACTCCGAACGATCTACCTGTTTGACCTACATATGAGGCATTACATTCTGGGCAATCTAACCGATATACACCACATTTTTTAGAGATATCAGTTTTTTTGTTTTGCATTGAAAAGATATCTGCCTATATTTTTGTTAGAACTAAAAGATGTTTTAATATTAAATTTGGAAAAAGTATTGCTAACTGAATAAGAGAGTTGACCTGAATATGGTAATGAAATGTATGTTTGAACTTTTTTCTCGTTAAAAGTGGGATAAAGTTCTTTCAAGAGGGACTTATTTTGTTTTTTGTAGATTAGATTGTTGATTATATTTTGAGGGTACCCGTTATTATGTGCTATAAGTCTTATTGTGTCTAATTCTTCTTTTAAATCTGTCTCAGATAGAGGTAAGCTGAAGGCTCGGTGTGTCATAGATTGATATGCAGCTAATTTGTGGGAGAGAGGGTTATAGGAATTAAAGGGTATAGTGGCGTCTGTAAAAGTTGGTTTGCGGTAAATATTATAGGAAAATGATGTTTTATGTCTTTTTATAGTTAAGTCGAAAAAGTTTATTGATTTATTGTCGTTCTCTGTTTCTAAGGTAAAAGATATATTATTTAGTGTGTTATTGATAAAATCGTGAGTATTTTTAATTGTCTGTCTGTCCGTTTAAAACCTATTAGGATGTCATCAACGTACCTGTACCAAAAGATAATATGTTTTTTTGATATTGGAGAATCCAATATAGTCTTTTCAAGATTATCCATGAATATATCGGATAAAAGGGGGCTAAGTGGCGAACCCATAGGGAGCCCTGTTTTTTGTATAAAGATGTCCTCATTAAATTGGAAATAATTTTGATCTAAACACAACTTGAATGTTTGCAGTATTTCATTTTTTAATTTTGGGATAATTTTGCATTTTTCTAGTATATGTGAAATTAAAGGAAGACATTCGAAAGGGGGATATTAGGAAACATATTCGACACATCAAACGATACTAATTTTATAGAGTTGGGGTCAATATTTAGGCTGTTTAATTTTACTGTTAAGTCTAACGAGTTATTAATTGTATTTTTGGGCTTAAATTTTGGAATAGATTTAAACTCGTTATTAAGTAATTCAAATAACTTACGTGTCGGTACATTTGTGTAGAAAGCCACTGGTCTAATGGGTTTATTTTCTTTGTGTAATTTAACTAAGCCATACAACTTTGGGGCTTTACAGTTCATATGTGTAAGTCTTCTTTTTTCAAAATTGGAGTGGCACAAATATTCAAAACTTTGTATTAAGGACTTCGTTTCTTTTGCAAATTTGTTCGTAGGATCTTGAGTTGATTTTTGTAAATTTTGTTCATCTAGAAATTTCCCAATTTTATTGATATAATTTGTTTCTTGGAGAATAACTGTAGTATTGCCGTTATCTGCTTTTGTTAAAATGAGTTTGTTGTGATGTATTTTTTTCTTGGATACGTTTTATTGTGGCTGTATGTGAGGGGCTACTCGTTTCTGTGGACTTGTTTATTTTCTGTGCTATTTGATGTCTTACGCTTTGGGATTTCATAATAGTTTTATTGTTCTTTGTTATAGCTAGTTCTGCATGTAAACCTAGTATTTCTTTTTGTTTTTGTATGTTTTGTGGTTGCGGTGTGAACTTTGGGCCTAAATTTAAGAGGTTCTCTTCAGTACTAGTGAAATTTGTATCGGACAGGTTGAAAAATCTTGGATAAAATGTAATGTTTTTATTAAATTGGTTTTTTGCTTGCTTCTCTTGAATTTTTGGTAAAGTGTTAATCTTTTTCAATTGCGTCTGGTATTTTCTATAGATAATTTCACTTACTTGGTTTCTTATTTTATCTACAAAAACGTCAAATCAATTGGGTGTAATTTATATGTAATTTGAGAATGTAGCAATAACAAATGTGATGAAACTAGTTGTAAAATAACAAATAAAGTGAAAATTAGACAAGTAATAAAAAGTGTTTATAATTTTTTAAATCAAAATGGATTTTCACAAAGTAACTTCATCTTCAATCGACTTTTTGTAAATGTTTGATTTATTCGAACAATTACATTATAAATGGAATAAAAAGTATATCTTGCGTCCGACAAACGTATTGCTTTAAAGCCGCTAGTTCCGTGTGTCCACGATATGGTGCACGTTAAAGATCCCTACTTTACGAGTACGGGTTTGGCGAAATTTTCCAAATTAGAATACAGAAGAAGATTCCCAAATTGTATAATCCCACGTGAACAAATCTACATAGAAGACTTTTAGAAACAGTATATTTCCGAAATATACATATAGAAAGAATAAAAACCCTTCCAGTACGAGTTCCTAGATCCAACCACCAGTGTAAGGAGAACTTCTCAAAAAAATAACTGTTGTCTATTCTCACAAGCATATTAATGCCCTAAAAACTTTTGTACTTCAGTTAAATCCT
This sequence comes from Rhamnusium bicolor, assembly GCA_029963845.1. Lineage (NCBI taxonomy): Eukaryota > Metazoa > Arthropoda > Insecta > Coleoptera > Cerambycidae > Rhamnusium > Rhamnusium bicolor. Next base: position 388,955 of record JANEYF010004053.1, on the reverse strand, counting down.
GGTGACTCACAAGCCATCTCTGGCTCAGGAATTATTTATTTCAAAACAAGATAAATTTATTAGGGTTCAAAATAAAACAAAGAAGCCATATCCCCAAAACAAACCAATTATACAACTACGGACACGTGTTTCGAAGTTATTGCCCCTCATCAGGAATTGAATCTAGGATGGGATATATCAGGAACAAGAAATAAAATAAGGCTGGAAAATATAGTACACAGTATTCAATTAGTGCCTACATGTCCCCATGTACCACAAAAGGGGCCTCGATGAACACAGTTGACACACGTATCCGTAGCTGCTTATTATTTTTGTTTTTGGGGGATATGGCACTAAACCTTCTTTGTTTTATTTTGAGCCCCAATAAATCTATCTTGTTTTGTTTGTATGTGCCAGGTGGATACGAGCAGTACAAATAGAGAGCTCTGTGTGTCGACTGTGCTCATTGAGACCCCATTTATGGTACATGGGAACATGAAGGCACTAATTGAGTACTGCCATATTTTAGTTCTTGTTCCTGATCTATCCCATCCTGGATCCAATTCTTTCGCTACGCTAGGCTGATGAGGGGCAATAACTATGAATCACGTGCCCGTAGCTGCATAATTGTTTTTTTTTTGGGATATGGCACTAAAGCTTCTTTGTATTATTTAGTTCTTCCTTGTCCCTAGTATATTCTCTTGATATACTTGATAATGTACAAACTTTGGCGAATGTTTCTGGTATGCTGGTTAGGAAAAGATTTAGGAACATTTCCCAAATATCACCTGTGTCGATGTTGAACGGGCGCTGTAATCGAAACATAAATGCATTGTCGGTTATTTCTCGTCTGACGCTTCTGAATTACTACAAAATTTGGCCCAGTTTACTAATCACCTTCAAAAATTACACAACTTTCTAGAATAACACCACATTCAGCGTATACAATTCAATCGCTGGTTAATTATTGCTAAAAGACAGATCCATTTATTTTCTGACCAAACGAAAAAACTAATTTCCACAATTCGCATATATATTATGTTCTTATAAAAATATATATAATCTTACGAAAAATATATATTATGCACAAAACAAATAAAAACATAAATTTCACCTTTTATTCATCGTCTACTACATCGTCTAGTTTATTTTTAAAGGAAAGTAAAATTTGTTTATAATTTAGTTTACATGAAAATGTCCGAATAGAATGAAACTAGTTTAAAAAATAACAAATAAAGTGAAAATTAAACAAGTAATAAATAGTGTTTATAATTATTTAGACTCTAGTAGAACTGAGTGCGCCATCTAGTAGACGATGTCAAAAGGTGAAATTTATATTTATATTCTTTTGTGCATAAAACATATATTTTTATAAGGTATATATATTTAACAATGAAAAATACATATTTCAGTAAATATTATATATAGTTCTAACAATAATTATGTCTTAAACGGCGCCTAATAGACGCCATCCGAGAACGTATCGATTTACCCCTGTAGAACAAAAACCGGCGCCTCAAGAAAGATACTATTAAACCAACACTAAAACCAAATATTTATTTGGCTCGTAGGGGTCACCGGAACGTGTTAAGTAAGCGTGAGCCGACAGACGAGTATATAAAAAAATAATATGAACGCCCAGAAGGTCACAAGTTGTTAATCAAAAGTGCATATAGGTAATTGGTGACACAGTTAGATACCTAGAGCTACACGGAGCGTGAGTACGAATTATACGAGCGAAGGGACGAGATTCAGCGCGGAATATACGAAATATGATCACTGGTTAATTCGATCGGTTTGCATAATTTCTAGACGGGCGTAAGTGTTTAATGAGTGGAGAGTTTTACTGTGATATTTTTTTGTGAGTAAATGAGAGTATTATCTTGAATTGTAAGTACAGTTAACTCTTTATTTGAAAAAAAAAATAAAAATAAAGGCGAATATATTAAAATGGTACATATACAGTTGATATGTAACAATTTTCATACATTTCTAGAAAAAAGAACCCCTGCCAATTACTTGGGAATCAGAACTTCTTCACCGTAGTAAAATTCTACGTGTGGTGGAGTTTATAATTAAAGTTATTTTTAATGTTTCAAAAAGCCACATTTTTTGACGTTTCAAAAAAAGTTACATTTTGCCGTTTCAAAAATGTCACATGGTGGAATGTCACTAATATTTTTTTAGACCGGTTTTGCTCATCAACGAAATCAATCTCTTCCTTGACCTCAAGAATGTGTGTACCAAATTTGAAAGCTTTATCTCAAAAACTGTAGCTGCTATCGCGAACACAGACACACAGACACAGACAGAAAATTTTTTTCTGTCTGAAATTTTGTGTATCGTCATAATTCATCGAGATTCGTCCAGAAATGCAATAAAAATTTTCAAAAATTTTTTCACGAATACATAACCTCACTTTGAGGCGCCAGGAAGTAATAATAAAATAATTATTGGGTATTACAAAAACTCTGAAAAGATTTATGGAAAGGTTTAAAAACCCTAAATATTCGTTTAAAAACCAACCCTTCTATACCACAACACTTACAAAATCCTGAAGAAGCAAATGATTTTTGCATCTGTTTTTGTAAAATCTAACAACTGTACGGACAATACTGATTATTATAACAATACAAAATATGTAGCGAATATATATTTTCATTTTAGATTAGCTACAGTTGAACATGTAAATAAAGTTATCCTATCTTTAAAATCGAATGCTTGTGGACTAGATAAAATATCATTACATATGGTAAAATTGTGTCTTCCAATAATAACGCCCTACATTACAAACATTATAAACTGTTGCCTGGAGTTAGGTCATTTTCCAATACACTGGAAACAGGCGCTGATCTGTCCTCTGCCTAAAATAAATGATCCACAAACCGTTTCCGATCTACGTCCCATTAGTCTGTTGTCAGTTCTATCCAAAATATTAGAAAGAATAGTACACATTCAGATAAATGAATATTTATCAGCAAACAACATACTTCCTGCTCACCAATCTGGCTTTCGCAAAGAACATAGTACAACCACATCACTTCTCAATTTATCTGACAATATATTAAGAAATTATGATAAAAAACTTGCTACAGTGTTAATCTCTTTGGACTTTTCAAAGGCCTTTGATACCATTGATCACGATTTACTTTGTGCCAAATTAAACTTTTATGGCTTTGGGAAAAGAGAAATTATGTTTTTTAAATCGTATTTATTTCATCGATGTCAGAGAGTATCTATTTGCGATCAAATATCGTCATCAAAAATTGTTGTTTCTGGAGTGCTGCAGGGGTCAATATTGGGCCCACTCTTGTTTTTAATTTATACGTCGTATTTTATAAAATCTGTGGAAACTGCAAATCTTCAAGCGTACGCAGATGATATACTTTTTCAATATAATTTCGAAGCAATGGAAGTACAAACGGTTTCATTACAAATTAATGAAGAATTTGAGTCTGTTTTTCCTATGCTACAAAGCATAATTTAAAGTTAAATCCAAGCAAAACCAGTATGCTCTTATTTTGCTCAGAGACTAAACGGGAAGGTATAAATCAATTATTACGCCTTAATATAAATAATGTACCTTTAATTCTGTCACATGAATCAAAAATACTAGGTGTCATTTTCGCCGATGGCATCAGATTTAAATCTCATGTTGGTAAACTGCTTCAAAAGTCCTTCGAAAAAATGAAAGTTTTATTTGCTAACAGGCATTTAATAAATTACAAATTTAGGAACAAACTCTGCGAGTCACTCGTGTTGCCTATTTTCAGTTATTGTGATCTAGTATATTTTCCCTGCTTGGATCAAATGACAAAAAACCGTATACAAAAAGTACAAAATATATGTTGCCGTTTCATTTGCAACTTAAGAAAATTTGATCACATTTCCGCTGCTTTTGCTAATCTTAACTGGCTATATATGGAAAAAAATTGTTAGATACCACTATCATGTTTTTATTCAAAAGCTTCTAATAAATTCGTCACCTGCCTACCTTAAAGAAAAGCTTGTTTTCAGAACTGCCATACACAATTTTAATATCAGATTTCCCAACACACTTACAATGCCCTTACACAGTACGGCTATGTTCACCAGATCATTTAGTTTTAATGCAGTACAAATTTACAACGCTACACCCAATAACTTCAAAGATCTTTCTGTGAATCAGTTCAGGAAAAAAAATTATCTGAATATCTCATTATCATTATTTTTCTCTTTGACAATGTTTGTTATGGACTGATATGCCCCTCTCTGAATTTCACTGTGATTACGCCCATGGCTACACATATATAAATTAAATTAAAAAAAATTTGGAAGTTGCCAATTGATGTTCATGAACTCCCTGTGTAATTAGGTAAAGGTCAGACGATGCAATCGTTATCAGTAATCGAGGAAAAAAATACATAAGGACGAACCGTGTCAAAATTAAACTGCAACTATCCAGTACGGCTAATCAATTATTTATGTTTGATTGTTCTTTTTCCATTTCTGATAGCTGACTTGTCATAACAAAATATAATACTACAAAACCATTAAAGGATCTGTTAATTTATGATGTAATTGAAATGTAAACAAATAAAATGGCACTTTTAAGTACAGTAAGACTTAAAAATTTGCATTTACGAAAAAATTCAGACAATAGTATGTAATATGTAAATATGGATATAAACGTTTTTTACACAACTCTGTATAAAAATTAGAAATAGAGTGTGAGAAAAATCGTACATGGTCTCAGACTTTCTATTGTTTCATAAACTATAAATCTGCTTTGAAAAAAATTGGTAATAAGTTTTAGTTCGATTGTTGTACTTAAAATATAATAATATTTAAAGTCATTTTTTGCAAAGTTTATAGTACCATTATCCAGAGAGATCAATAAAAATTGCCTAGGACACCATACCCTTGATCTAGTTTTTTTTGATCTCTGGGTGTCTTTTACGAAAATACCTTTTTTACTTATCTGATGTTGACAACAATGACAACTTACATTTTTTAATACACTCAGTTCCAAAAAAAGTGACGCATTTGATTTTTGACCTTTTTTCCCTTTTTTTTTTTTAAACCAGTGGGTCGATTTCTAATTTTTTTTTATTTGTTGGTAGGTAATTCCTTTGTCTTTCAAAAAAAAAATAAAGAGGTGGATATTTTTTCAAAGCCTCCTGGATGGTAGTGGAAAAACTCGAACCATGTTTTCTTCTTAAATTTTGACTCACCCTGTGTGTTAATCAAGTAATGGTATAGAAAGTGCTTACACTCTATATGAAAGACGCTTCTTTTACGAGCATTTTGTTTTTTTATTCATTGATTTATCTCTAAAATTGTCCGAATTACAGCTCTTTTGCTGAAACCTTGCGTATTACCAACTTTCTGAATTTATAGAGAAACAGTTTTGTAGTGAAATAAACTTATACGAATTTTAAAAAACATTTTTATTAAACACAAAATTATAAACTGGGATAACTGCTTAATACCGTATATTGCCACCCCTAGCAACTCTAAGAGCTTCTAATCTACGCGGCATACTGGAAATTAAGTTTCTTATCGTTTCCATTGGTATACGATCCCATTCTTCCACTAATGCATCTGCCATTTCTGCGAGACTTTCCGGAGGCCTCTCGCGAGAACATACCCTTCTCCCTAATTCATCCCACAAATGTTCTATAGGGTTCATATCGGGGCGTCTCGCAGGCCACTGTAATGTGGTGATACCCGTAGCTTCTAAAAAAGTTTTGCACTATTGCTGCGGTGTATGGTCGGGCATTATCCTGCATCAATATAAAATTATTGCCCACTAACTCTGCATGAGGTAAGACATACTGCTGTAAAATGTCAATGTAGATTAGGCCTGTCAACGTCCGCCTCACCGGAAAAACATGAAGGGGTGTCTTTCCATTCATTGAAATCCCTCCCCACACCATAACCGACCCACCATTAAAACTTTCGCATTCTGTTATTAAATTCCGATTAAACCTTTCACCAGTCCTTCTCCACACTCTTTTTCTTCCATCCACCATGTTAAGACAAAACTTTGACTCATCCGTAAACAAGACATTCGACCATTCAGGAATATTCCATTCTCCATAATTTTGACGAAATTTCTTCTAGCAGCACGATGTTCGGGCAATAATTTAGGACCTTTTGCATGTCTCCTAGCTTTTAAATTAACTTCTTTTAGACGTCTACATACCGTCTGCTTACTTACTGCAACACCACGAATTCGGCGAAGATCTTGCTGAACATTTACCGCAGTATTTGATTGGTCCCGTAATATCCGCAATCTCAAGAAGCGATCATATCTTGGAGAAGTTTTTCGAGGACGACCAGAACCCACCCTTTGAGCAGCGCTTCTTGTTTGTTCGTACTTGCGGATCCCATCCAGTTGGTCGGCGGTTAAGGTAGTATATATACCAAAATTGGGTAGGAAAGAACCAAGCCCTAAATCGCTTAGACCAATTAGCCTGACATCTTTTCTGTTGAAAGGCCTGGAGAAGGTGCTGGACGGATATATCAGGGGGAACATCCTGAATCATCACCCCCTCAATATCCATCAGTACGCCTATCAGACAGGAAAATCAACAGAACTAGCACTCAATAACCTAGTCGAGAAGATTACCCAATCCCTTCAAATGAAGGAAATTGCGGTGGGAGCCTTTCTCGACATTGAGGGAGCATTTAATAATGCACTGTCCGACTCCTTATATGCAGCAGTGGCTGCCAGAGGAATTGAGCCTACTATAGGCGACTGGATTCGTGCTATGCTATCAAACAGAACCATAACAACGTCTCTACAGGGAGAAACAGTTAGGTTTAGAGCCACGAGAGGGTGCCCGCAGGGTGGGGTTCTCTCCCCCCTTTTGTGGTCATTTCTTGTGGACGACCTACTGGCTATTCTCACACTGTGGGAGGTTGAGGTTCTAGCATATGCAGATGATCTAGTCATACTAGTCAGAGGAAACTCTGAAGGAGTAATATCAAATACCCTTCAAGAGACTCTGGATGCAGTGAGTAACTGGTGCGACGGGGAACAGATGTCTGTAAACCCTCAAAAAACAGTAATAGTACCATTCACCCGGAAAAGGAAGCTGGAGGACCTAAGACCTCCCACTTTAATGGGTGAAACTGTTCCATTTGCGGAGGAGGTGAAATATCTAGGAATCACTCTGGATAAATCACTTAATTGGAACTCCCATCTGTAAAAGGTAATCCACAAAGCAAAGCTGTCCCTATGGACATGCCGTCGTATTTGTGGCAAATCCTGGGGCATGGGTCCCCAACAAATTTACTGGATCTATATCACGGTCATCAGACCAATGATAACATATGGATCCATTGTTTGGTGGCCGAAAGGATTACAACGGACGGCCAAATCCAAACTCTCTGGACTGCAGAGATTAGCATGCATGACCGTAACGGGAGCAATTAGCACCACACCGTCAGCTGCAATGGAAATCCTCCTGGATTTACCCCCTCTTCATATATATCTGGAGAGAGAGGCCAGGTGGGCAACCTACAGACTGCAACAAGCGGCCATTAATATGCCGCAGACTAGTATCATGGAGCGGAACAGGTTGTTGGATGACATAGAGAATCACAGCATCCTGGGAATGCCCTCGGATACTATGCCTAATATGACCAACTACGAGCTGACCTTCAACATCCTTTCTCCAGAAAGAGATGAGTGGGATCGGAATAAAGCCGACCTACTGAAGGCAGACAGTTGTTGGTTTACAGACGGCTCCAAAACTCCCGAGGGAACAGGAGCCGGAGTACACAGCTACAGACCAAGGGTGAGGATAGTCTCAAACCTAGGTACTTATGCAACTGTTTTTCAGGCTGAGGTTCATGCCATTGAACTGTGTGTACGAAGGCTGGAATATATGCATCTTACACGCAGATCAATAAAAATTTTTCTCAGATAGCCAAGCAGCTATAAAAGCTCTTGGCTCCTACCGGTGTAACTCCAAAACGGTATGGAACTGTCAGAAAGCTCTAAATCATTTGGGCAAGAACAACAAAGTGACTCTGGTCTGGATACCCGGCCACTCTGGTATGGAAGGTAACGAAATAGCGGACTTCTTAGCCAGAGAAGGAGCGGGATCACGATTCATCGGACCAGAACCAATACTTGGCATATCTTCAAGTACGGCCAAGATGGCTATCTCAACCTGGGCTGAAAGGCAAACTCTCCAGTATTGGCAAGAGTTACCAGGATTAGTTCATTCGAAGGCGTTCATAAAATACCCTTTGAAATCGAGAACTAAGAAACTTTTAGAGTTAAACAGGATAAACCTGAAAACTCTAACAGGCCTATATACCGGGCACTGTCGACTAAACTATCATCTGCATAAACTCGGCCTAGCGGAAAACGCCGAGTGCCGTCTATGCCTGGAGGATGATGAGAAGGCAGACCACATCTTATGCACCTGTCCCGCTGTGGAGAGGATCCGATTCTCAATATTTGGCAAAGGGCAACTGCTGCCAGAGGATCTGGACACATTCTCACCCAGTAAAGTTATCAGTTTCATTAAGAGACTGAACTTATTGGGTGAAATATAATTAGGCGTGAGCCACAATAGGCCTGCTGATGGCCGCAGTGGAGGGTCTACTGAGACCCACTCACAACAAACCTAACCTAACCTAACCTAACTTGCGGATCGCTCTACGAGCAGTTGCTTCATGGACTCCCACTGCACGAGCGGCGTAACGTTTACTACGCCCATAGTTTACTAAAGCAACTAATCTTGCTACTTGTTCAGGATTTATTTGAGACATTTTATGTAATTTTAGTCTCTAAAACTTTTTTTAATGAAACTTAATTAATGACACAACGACAAAGAGTCAAATATGGAGGCGTACAACAAATTTATTGCTATGGCAACGGCAATTGTTTTTTTAAAGGCAATGTGATCCTACAACGAATTAAATTTGTGGGATATACGCAAGGTTTCAGCAAAAAAAGCTGTAATTCGGACAATTTTAGAGATAAATCAATGAATAAAAAAACAAAATGCTCGTAAAAGAAGCGTCTTTCATACAGAGTGTAAGCACTTTCTATACCATTACTTGATTAACACACAGGGTGAGTCAAAAATTAAGAAAAAAACATGGTTCGAGTTTTTCCACAACCATCCAGGAGGCTTTGAAAAAATTTCCACCTCTTTATTTATTTTTTTTTTTGAAAGACAAAGGAATTACCTACCAACAAATAAAAAAAAATTAAAGATCGACCCACTGGTTTTTTTTTAAAAAAAAAAGGAAAAAAGTTAGGTCAAAAATCAAGTGCGTCACTTTTTTTGGAACTGAGTGTATTTTGTAACATTACATACATATATTACTAAATGGCGAATTATGTAACGACCCCATAAATACCAGTATTTGTCGTCTTGATTCACTTTTACATCATAGGATTATGTTAAACTTAATTTCTTAAATGTTTAGTGATCTGCTATATATTAATATTACAACTTAGTGGGAATAGGTTAATTAAAACAAAAAAAAACTGCTTTTTTTTGCATATTCTCTTCTCAGTGTTCTCTGTTCGCATTTTGTTATTTCTGATTAGGAATATTAGGACAAACTAATCTAACCTGACAATTCTGAAAGTTGGTACTACAGTGAAATGAGAAATGTTACTAGAAAGTCCCTATAAAATCGTCGAAAAATAAAACATGTTCTAATTGCTCCGTTAAGAACAATTTTATTTGACCGAAAAATCCGCAGATTTTCTTGCATTACACACATCAATAAATTAAAGGTCCCAAAATCGGTCAGTTTATTGGATTGTGTAATTTTTTTTCTTTACCATCTGTTGTGGTACTAGTTTTGACATATTCTCACATAAAAAATCGTAAGCATAAAAGATTAATATATCTTTAGGCTCTAGGTTATTTTTGCTGTTATTTAAAAATTACTAACGACTGTTCGATAGTCAAACCTGTAACACTATTTTAATATAATAATAATAACTTCGAAGTACGAATTGGGCAACGGTGACTTTTGTGCATACAGTGACCTCCACTGTCAGTGATGCAACATAAAGAATACATTATTCTTTATGATAATGTCTATTAATAACATAATAAAATTTAAGCGGATAAGTTAAATTTACCGAAACACAAATTTCTTTATTAACAAACACAGTGTGTAATCATTTAGACAGCGTTGACAATATTTAAGTATAGAAAAAATATATAAATACATTTTAATTATAATTACCATAATGCACAGTAATTTATAGTGTCCACATTTCAAATCTGTGTGATGACTGATGACTATGGCTGTCAAAAATGTTCCGTGGGACAGTGGCGTACGCGAAATTAACTAATAGGAGAAACGATAAACTGTTACAATTGATAACAATGCACGTAAAACTTACCCTCTTAATTAGCTTGATGAACTAGCTTGCTTATCACAAACTGGAGAAGATGTGTAGCTGTTTTGCAGCATCAGGTATGTTTCTATGGTTGTCTCCATAAGTGATGTTCGCTTTGGTGAAAATGTATTCTTATATTTTGAAAACGACCGTTCGACATCTACTGATGTAATACACGCATACGTAAAATAGTCTTTGAACGCACTTAACGGATCTGGGGCTGCACCATCACATATTTGGCTTAATTTGATAAAACCGGTGTCTTTATTTAACACACTTGCGAACTTTTCTTTAACGCGCTCATTTGTTACGTCACCTATAGCGTGTAGCAGTAGATTTACTTCGTCCAATATTTGCAGTGACTCTGCTAACGACAACGCACTGTTTTCTAATTTTTTTATGCTTTTATGTAATGGTTTATAGTTCTTCGCAATATTTTTTAAAGATGTTTCAACGGAAATATCTTCGAATTTTGTCTGGCTTTCCTTTATAGCTGCAGCCTCATCTGGATTGAATTGTAGTATCACAGCTTTTATTTGTTGGAAATATTCAGCATAATAAAAAGCTGCCTGCAACCATGTTCCCCAACGTGTAAGAATCGGCTGTGGTGGTTCAGGACATTTGCTATGAAATGCTCGGAGACGTTTAGGAGATTTAAGAAACACTTTTTTTGTACTTGCTATTAATGCATCCACCTCTGGAAAATCTTTTCGAATAGTTTCTGCCACAAGATGTAAAGTATGCACTTTACACGTAACATGTATAAACGTACAACCTTGTTCTTGCAAAGAACTGCCTACCGAACGCATTGTCACGGCGCCATCAGTCACAAACATCAACACTTGACTTTTTTAACAGTTAAAATTTTTCTAACGTCTCCAGCACCACCCTGGTAATTGTTTCGCTAGTACACTGACTTAGTCTTTTGCTAGCTAGTAACAGTGGAACTGTCGGTTTAAGAGGGTCCAGTACTAGTACTATAACATTTAAAATAGATTTTTTTTACAATCTGTTGTCTCATCAACAGATAACCACAGCCGTGTATTTTTTAATTCACATTTCATCTTATTTACCATGTCTACGTGTACAGTTGGTAGATAGTTACATAACGTTGTGTGACTTGGTAACTTCACCTGGGCATTGTATTTATTCCAGAAGTCTCGAAATGGTTGTTTATCGAGTATATGCAGCGGAACATCACAAGCAATCAGCCTTAATAATAAATCAAACATGAACTGTGTTGTCGAAGGCACACCATTTTTTTTATTTTTATGGTGTACACTATTTACGTGAAGTCCGCAATCACGCTTATCCCAGCACATCAAATCTTTCTCGCACACTTTACAAATTATATTAGCACCATCATAGAATAAATCCGGGAATTCACCTACGAATTTATTCACTTTGTCAGCAAATGGCCGTTTTCTACCCCTGCGTACGTCTGCCATGCTTTATTATTAAATTAATATCAACAATACAGTACAACAAATAAAATAAAGACACAAGAACAATATGCAATACGCCCAAGTGACTTAATGTGTACACAACTCGAAAGCTAATAATAGACTGGACTGGAGAAAGAGTTTCGCGGTCAAGGTGAATGCCGGCGACAGTAAGTACATCTGTACTCTACGACCATGATACACAGAAACGTTTTGCAGCTTTACTGATGACTGAGTTATTTCTCAGCGTAGAAAAAAAATTATAGGAAGAAGATTTAAGTTTTTTATACCGTTATCAGAAAAAAAAATGATGTTTAACTATTATATAATTTAATATGTTTACTGTTTTATGAAATATGATAACTTGATTTTATAAAATACTTTTCACCGATCAACGTAATTTAATATTGTAGAAATTTACTTAAACAATAATGCACGTGTTACTGCAGCGTTAAGGGAATACGTAGAAAATAAATAATAATGATCTCATTACTTATTTGATTATTGAGTTCTCCAGGATTTAATAATAATTGTTAAGAGGTTCCAAAAATAATGCTACCACTTAAAACTAGGGTATTTTGAATTGTTGATTCCTGTATAAGTTTTAAATCATGACATATTTAATATGGCCATGCCAGTTCTGTGGGGGAAAACTATATTTTAGTTGAATATCATCAGCATACATACACATACAAATTTGAACATAACGGAAGTCTTGAAATATCCGCAATAAAAATATTAAAAAAGAAGTGGTCTTAATATCGACCCTTGTGGGACACCTGAGCTAATTGATCTATGTTTTGAACATTAGAGATGCACAGGAAGGAATAGCAATTTCCTATGGATCAATTCAAGTGTTCTAAAAAAATATAAATATCGAGATTAAAATCGAGATAAAATTTGACAATCATTTTCTAAGTAAAGTTTTATGAACGGATGAGAGCTCATTTTCGAAGGGCCGTACAAGTCATAGAAAGAATAGCCACCATTGGTCTTTTCAAAATCCCAAATAAACACAAAAAAAAGTTATCAAAAGCAATTCATATATGTTTGATTTGGAGTCTTGAACGACAGGGACAGGTTCCTTATTATATGAAGGACATTTAAATGGTGGAAGATAATTTATTTATTTATTTATTTGACAAAATACACTCAACAGGCAAAGCCTATTACAGAGTATACAGGGTGTCCCAACCAAAGGTAGACACCCTGAATAACTTTGGGAGATAAAATTTTTTTTGAAAAATTGGTGAAACACGTCGACCTTGTTTTCAAGGGGGACATATTTTAATATAATACTTGTATACCTATCATCATCCCTCTACCCTATACGGCCACCCCCTCAAAAAAATTCGAATGGCAAGGGGGGTCGAGTGATACATATTTTGAAAGGCCTTTCAACTCCCTACATAACTGTGTATTTTTTAAAACTTTTATCGATTCGTTCTTAAGGAAAATAATTATATTTTTGATGATTACACATCACAATCGAAATCGTTTAAAAAATCTAAAATACACGGCACTGGGTATTGGAATTTATAGAAAAACTACATTTTTTAGTGCTCTCAAATCAACACGAGTTTTTTCGACAATTAAACACTTACCTTGTCCGTTTAGTTTTAGAATAATAAAAGACTCATAAGTATTTGATAGTCCTTGAACACTAATTTGTTCACAGCCAATTTTAAATCGAGATACATTTTACCAGAGTGAGTTCTCAAAATGGTTGATACCCTTCAGGAGAGAATAGAAATTGTCAGCATTTATTTTAAAAACGATAATTGTGCTAGAGCTACGGAGCGCATATTCAATAGAAATCACCCAGATAGAAGGGTTGGTTCTCAGTATGTTTTACAATTATTAACAAAATTTATGGAATCAGGTTCTGTAGGAAACAAAAAGCATGAATCTCAGCGACCGATTAGGAATGAAACAGTCGAAGTGGCAGTTCTGGGTCATTTGCAGATAGATAATACTCAATCAATCAGGAAAGTAGCTGAGGGTTCCAGTGTATCACGAAGCAGTGTTCATCGAATTGTTAAGGCCTACAAATTTCATCCATACAAATTTAAATTGGTACACGAATTAAACGAAGATGATCCCCATCATCGACTTGAATTCTGTGAGATTTTTAGTGAACAATTTAACATTTCTTATCAAATAAAAATTGCAATTTTTTTATAGTATTTCTTCAATTTCTTGACCAATTCCAATGTTAAATCCACTATTTCATATATTGCTGAAATCAGAAAATCGTATGCCATGTAGTAATGTTCAATTTTGAGGTCATGTTCACTCCTCTCTAATTAAGCATAACATAACTTTTTGGTAATGGTGTAAAAAAACTTTGAAGGAAAACCTAGAACTCCTTTGACTCCCATTGTTTTCTACATTGAGAAATAACACAATCATATTGATTCAAAATATGGGCACAATAGGTTGATCACACTGTACATTCTTACTCTCGACAACACCCAAGGAAAATACCGCCTTGTGAAAATCTGATGGTTTTTCCTTGATTTTCGCATGCAAAAACCTTACAGAGTTTCAGATTTCTTTTTGGACGTTAGTTATCAGCGTTTAATAGCAATAAAAAAATCGTTATATAAGAACCAACAAGAAGCAGAAAATTTTCAAAATACTATGTATGATTAATGATTATGTTTCCAATGGAATGGGTTTTGAACATGATGTTTTTGTAACATTTTTGCTAAATAATGTTGTTGTGTCTAACTCATAATTTATTTTTTATGTGAATACTTTAATTTTTAATTTTAAACTGTCTCAGATATAAATTAATGTAAATTTCTAACTGAATCAACACAATTTTATCAATGCATTACTTAATAAATAAATGAATGAATGAATTAATTAATTGTTATTATTAATTTTTGCATTTTGTTTACATAATATGCAAAGGCGTACCTATATTTTATTAAATAAGTCCAATATCGACAGAGATATCAAAAAATTTTAAGAACAATGAAATCTTGCAATTAAAATAACTTTTCTTCCTGTAATATATAGGACGGCCATTGTCGTGTTCAAAAAATTTGTAAACGTCACAAAAAAGATGATTTAGAAAAATTCATCGTTCGGTGTGTCAATATTAACTAAACTTCTACTGAAGATATAAAAAAATATCTAATATTGTGTACCAAAGCTGTAAAAGATATCTTAAATGGCTCGAAAGATATTTAAAAAAATATATGATAAGTGGGAAGCCGTCTCGTTGGCATTTGAATATTCACTGTTCCCTCAATGAAGTGTTCCCTCATTATTAGATTGGTCGCAGTACACTTCATGATTTAGTGCTCTACGGCCACCTAGTTCACCGGATCTTATGCCGTGTAACTCTTTGTTTTGATGGTGCGTTAAGTAATAACCCGTCCCATCTTGCATTTTCTCACATACTCTCTGGCGCGGAGCTATAGCGACAGAGGAGCCATCACGGTGATCTTCTAAAACTCGGAGATTTAATCTTTCATGTGGTATATGCCAAGTTATGACACAGTTGATAGGTACGGAATTATGCTCTTTTGGATTCGGATGAATCATTTTGAACGTGGTATATTCAAAACTAAAAGTTATTTTTTTTCTGAATTTTTAGTACCATACATGGTGAAGTTTAAAAGTTAAGATGAGTGGGGGATAAGGGAGTATTGAGTAATTTATTGAAAGCTTATTCTAGAAATGTCAAAAATGTTCCGTGGGACAGTGCCGTACGCGAAATTAACTAATACGAGAAACAATAAACTGTTACAATATATAACAATGTATGTAAAACTTACCCTCTTAACTAGCTTGATGAACTAGCTTGTTTATCACAAACTGGAGAAGATGTGTAGCCATTTTGCAGCATCAGGTATGTTTCTATGGTTGTCTCCATGAGTGATGTTCGCTTTGGTGAAAACATATTCTTATATTTTGAAAACGGCCGTTCGACATCTACTGATGTAATACACGCATACGTAAAATAGTATTTGAACGCACTTAACGGATCTGGGGCTGCACCATCACATATTTGTCTTAATTTGGTAAAACCGGTGTCTTTATTTAACACATTTGCGAACTTCTCTTTAACGCGCTCATTTGTTGCGTCACCTATAGCGTGTAGCAGTAGATGTATTTCGTCCACTATTTGCACTGACTCCGCTAACGACAATGCACTGTTTTCTAATTTTTTTTTACTTTTATGTAATGGTTTATAGTTCTTCGCAATATTTTTTAAAGCTGTTTCAACGGAAATATCTTCGAATTTTGTCTGGCTTTCCTTAATAGCTGCAGCCTCATCTGGATTGAATTGTAGTATCACAGCTTTTATTTGTTGGAAACATTTAGCATAATAAAAAGCTGCCTGCAACTATGTTCCCCAATGTGTAAGAATCGGCTGTGGTGGTTCAGGAATACCGGGACACTTGCTATGAATTGCACGGAGACGTTTAGGAGATTTAAGAAACACTTTTTTGTACTTGCCATTAATGCATCCACCTCTGGAAAACCTTTTCGAATAGTTTCTGCTACAAGATCTAAAGCATGCACTTTACACGTAACTTATATAAACGTACAACCTTGTTCTTGCAAAGAATGGCCTACCAAACGCATTGTCACGGCGCCATCAGTCACAAACATCAACACTTGACTTTTTGACAGTTCAAATTTTTCCAACGTCTCCAGCACCACCCTGGTAATTGTTTCGCTAGTACACTGACTTAGTCTTTTGCTAGCTAGTGCTAGCTAGACAGTGGAACTGTCGGTTTAGTACTCGTACTATAACATTTAAAATAGAAATTTTTTACAATCTGTTGTCTCATCAACAGATAACAACAGCCGTGTATTTTTTAATTCACATTTCATCTTATTTACCATGTCTACGTGTACAGTTGATAGATAGTTACATAACGTTGTGCGACTTGGTAACTTCACCTGGGCATTGTATTTATTCCAGAACTCTCGAAATTGTTGTTTATGAAGTATGTGCAGCGGAACATCACAGGCAATCAGCCTTAATAGTAAATCAAACGTAAACTGTTTTGTCGAAGGCACACCATTTTTTTTATTTTTATGGTGTACACTATTTACGTGAAGTCCACAATCACGCTTATCCCAGCACATCAAATCTTTCTCACACACATTACAAATTATTTTAGCACCGTCATAGAATAAATGCGGGAATTCACCTATGAATTTATTTACTTTGTCAGCAAATGGCCGTTTTCTACCCCTGCGAACGTCTGCCATGCTTTATTATTAAATTAATATCAACAATACAGTACAACAAATAAAATAAAAACACAAAAACAATATGCAATACGCCCAAGTGACTTAACATGTACACAACTCGAAAGCTAATAATAGACTGGACTGGAGAAAGAGTTTCGCGATCAAGGTGAATGCCGGCGACAGTATGTACATCTGTACTCTACGACCATGATACACAGAAACGATTTGCAGCTTTATTTATTACATTGGCTCTGCTAATTATAGGAATACGTACTAAGGTTCTAATTTAATTTTTTGAGGGGTTTGGCACCCCCAACCCTCCCCATTTGCGCCAATGCATTGCACATCTCGAATAATGCTCGAAAACAAGAATTATCGACCAAATTTTTTATTCAGAATTAGATAACGAAATGCAAATATATTAGGGGTCATCTACAACGAATCCATTACATCTAAATGTTTGTTTTTGCACTTCTATTTAAATTTACTTTACGGTGTGCTACGGAATAACGTTTTATCTGTATGTAACTTCAACTTGACAACGATTATTTTCAAGAATATTGCTTATATCAGGTAAATCCATTTTGTATTGTCATTTACATACATCACTAATATATTTAATGAACAGGGTAATTCTTATAACGTTCTCACCCCAATCTTTTGATTTGTCTTTAGAAATAAATTAAAATTGTTTAATGTAACTTATAATTTTATAAAGAAGTCGAAAATATCAACAAAAACCTATCGAAAGTCAAATAAAAGTGGGAAAAAACAAAGCAAGGTTTTTAAATGGAACACCCTGTACATTTTCATAATTTAGAAAAGAGACATCTGTGTGATGACACTCACTTCTTAAAAGTATACAGGCTGGCCAAAGATATTTTTTAAATTTACAACTATTTGAATTCCGTTTAAAAAAAAATGTAAGTGGACCCTGTAGAATCGTCTTGGCCCACCCTGTATACTCGAAAACAATTTTCGGTTATAGACTTTTTTATCTAGTTTATTTATGTTTTTAAATCAAGTTTCTAGCTATCATAGAACTCGAGATATCGAAGTCGGACGCACTATTGCCCCACACTGTATATATTGTTATATTTTTCAAAAGAGAATTTAAATATTTCTTCAAAATTAAAAAAAAAAACATTGCTTTGTCTTTTCCCCACTTTTGTTTGACTTTCAATTGTTTTTTGTTGAAATTTTCGAAATCCTTGGAAAAAATACTATAAGTACGTTAAACATTTTAAATTTATTTCCAAAGAAAAACCAAAAAAATTGGGGGGAGAACATTATAGGAATCACCCTGTACAATTTAGTTACGATATTATCGAAACAACCACATATTATATTTAGTAGTTAGTAAATATTATTATTAGCATTATATTATCATTATAATCGAAATTTTGCTATTCATAAACAGCGTATGTGACATAAATAAATCGCAGGAAAGGTCGATAAAACCTAATGCACTGCATTAGTTTTTTGCGTTGCCCCAATCAAGCGATCTACTATACTAAATAAATAACTAAGGAGACATCTTTAATGAGAAATAAACTTATTAATAAAAAATAACAAAAAGACCTCGGAACTGAGATAAAAGAATATCGACATAATACGGAAAAGCACATCGAGGATCGTTAACCTAACATTAATCAACCTGACAGGCTCTCCATGAGTAGATTTATAAAAATAAATATAAGCATTACCATATTATGTGTTTACAGTAAATATTACGCTAATTTTAATATCTCGTGTATGTTTATGTCAACAGTTTACCTATATGTATGGTATTACTTTTAACATTTGTTTTTTTAAATAAAGATAAATACAAATTACTTTTTAAATTTAAATACTTTTTAGTTTAGAAACAACAACAATTTTTTGTGATAATTTAACCGTATATGCCATTTTTTATTACATTTTTCAAAGTTTTATTTAACTGTACTGTCATGTAAGTTAACACAAGTTTCTGCAAATATGTTGACCAATAGAAGTTAATGGTGATGTTAACTTTCCCTTGTTGGTTTTAATCCATTTTTATGTAACATGAATGAATCCTTTCCGTTCTTCCGTTGACTAATTGAAAATTTTTGTATATAAGGTGTCCCAATATTAACGTCAATCTCTTAAGGGGTGAAAGAGTCGAAGGTTATCTTCCAAATTGTTTGAGATATCTTTTCCTATTTTAATATACAATATTAGCAATTTCGATTACATTCGGAAGGTCCAAGGTGTGTGATATCGGAACACTTGGAAACAATGAACAAACGTCAAAGGACATCAACATTTCACCTTCTTGAAACCGAATATTTTCACCTTATTAATGAAATCATTGGAATTATGTATCTTAGGCAAGCAGTACAATCTAGGTATACTTGGATTAGGTATATTCGACCTCCTATTTAAAGCAGGAGTAATAAGGTTACAGGATGTAAATACATTTCTTACTTCAGTAATCATTTTTAATAATGGATGAATAATGGACTTTAGACAGATTTTTATAAAGACCATTACTAATCAGATTGTCTACTCTTTCAATAATGTACATTACACTTAATAATAATCAGGAAAAACATTACCTTGTCAAAACATAACATTTATAATCCAAATAAAACAACAAAAAAATTGAACCTGGCATATCATTGTAGACAAATTTGCATGCATTCGATTTTGCAGAGCAAGTATCTTAGGTAAACAAACAAATTTAAAAGACGACTAATGAATGAGGTAATAGTACTAAAATAATAATAATAATAACAATAAATGTGTTAATAAAGATGCAGATATAGAGAACACAAATACTTTATATTTCAATATAATAACAAAAACAAACAAATAATCAGTGATCATCAATACTGATTAAATTATTTTACTTTAAAAATAAGTCTCATATTTCGTACCTTTCATTCTAGTCAATGGTGGTTGGTGGTTGTCCGTATTGCTGTTCTTGGTTATATTTGCTGTTTATGTTTTATTTTTTTAAAAACATATACCCTCATTAGAAATACGTAATTTAAATGTGAGTACCTGATTTTTATATTAGTATCTTAATAATGTTTTTTAATTTGATATTACATGTTTTGATTATTGTTTAAATATTATTATATTAAATTATTATTGTTTGTTTGTTATATTCCCGTTGTACGTATACATGTACTTTAGATATGTATTTATATGTATGGACTGTGTTCATTTGAAAAATCTCTACCCTCTTGTTCTTTAAAAATTAAAAATTCGACTTTTGTTCCCAACTTTTTTGGTGCTTAGGCAATGGTGTTCAATTCATTAATCTTTTTATTCATTCTCTCAAATCCTCAATATTTTCAGGTTTATGTACATACAATTACAGCTTTATCTGAATGAAACTTTACTTTTCTTATAAATTTAAATACTGTATGTTATGTTATATCGAATTTCTTATTTTCATCTTTCAACTTTTGGTCCATCACTTTTAGGAATATAACTATTTTTTGAAATTTGGTAAAAAAGTTACTCGTTGTTGATTACGGAATTGGAATTACTCATAAACGTCGTATTGACTAATGCAGTCACCACATCCCAGCATTATTAACATTCCAATTCTGGCAAAGGCAAGTGAAAGTCAGTTGTAGAAACTGAAAAGACCAGATGTTATGGAGTAACAAATGAGACAGCAACAAAAAACATCACTTTCTTGGACTATGGTTACCATTGTACTAGTCCCCAAAGGGTACATACAGTTGTTTAAACGTTTATATAACGTTAATTAACGTTTGTGTAACGTTAACTAAGTTATATAAAAGTTTTACACAACAATGTGTTCCCATTGGGAATTTTCCATCAAAGGCAATATTTATAAAAAAGTAAAATATAGATTACAAAAAAAACCGTTTTTTGAATTCATCTTGAAATAATTACTACAAAAAGATGTAATCGAGGACCATCCTTTTCAAAAAATTTGTCGGTAACAATATTACTCCTATATCAATGAAAACCTGTCTGTTCAGGAACGGCTAACGACAAATATTTATAGGTACCTATGTAATTAATACAAATGTTAAACCTTCAGTATAAGAATAACATGCAAAAACCAGATTTAAAAAATTACTTCCTACATGTACTTATGTAATATCCATCACATCGCGGAAAATCCAAATCACAACAAAAAAGTTCCTAACGTATTAAAAATACTGTTTTATTTATGTATTTATATGCGTATTATCAAACAAAATTATTTATTCAGCAAAATCTAAAATAAGTAGGCCTTGGCCTTTTCAAAATAAGAACGGTTTATTTGAAATAAATTATTATATATGCAATTTAAGAGGGTTGTGCAACTCAAATGTTTGAAATATACGGTAACCTCGCATGCTTCATGGAATCTTTTTGATGTGAGTAACTCTGTCTTGCATAAAAAGTGAATGAAATAGTTGTTTGAGATATATCTATGCATATTAACGTTCTGGCATTTGAGATTTGGAAATCACCAAAAAAAATTGTGTTTCAAAACCGTTGGGGTAAAAATAATCAATCTGAATGTATTAAAAAAGAGTGAAAGTTGTATGAATTTACAATTCAATCAGATATTTATTAATGTTGTACATCTAAAATATGTACTTTTTTTTTAATATGCTGAGAATAGGGAGATTGTTCAATCGACAAATTTTGTAATTTAAAAATAAAAATAAATTAGGTTTCCTATTCTTGGTAAAAGTTTAAAATATAGAGTGGAATTAAAAAATAATAACGCTGAACAATTTTCTTTGCTAACTGTTATTTACTACTTTTAAAAACTTATCATAGATAAGTACAACATATATCTTTTTTAAACAATTATTTTCCCGGCTATTTGCTAAAAAGGCTGAAACTTGGATTACAAAAAAAATAACATTATTGAGTCACACTGAACATAATGTGCATATTATCTTTTTTGTAATCCAAGTTTCAGCATTTTGGCAAATAGCAGGGAAAAATAATTGTTTAAAAAGATATATGTTGTACTTATCTATGATAAGTTTTGTAAAAGTAATAAATAATAATTAGCGAAAGAAATTTTTCAGTGTTATTATTTTTTTCATTCCACTCTAAATTTTGTAATGTTAATTTACCGTTATTTTAAAATTAAAAAAAATTGAAAACAACATATGTATTTTAATCATTTCAACGATAGAATGCATTTTGTTAAGTCATCTTTGGTTAATTTAAGTACCAGAAATTTCCAAATAATAACAATTTACCATCCACCACAAACGGAAGATAATTTATTTATAGAATACTTTGAAAAACTTAGAAAATATTTAATTTAATGGATAATTTAATTATTACCGGAGATTTCAACTTTGATCTTTAAAAGGAAATATACTATAGCAAGAAAATAAAAAGTATATTATACAAAAATGGCCCATATCAAATATCAAATTATTATGTCACCAACAAGAATAACCCAACAATAATTCACGATGTGATTACGAATAGGAAGGACACGACTCATGAATTTGACTCCAAAAATTAGTGATCATAATATAAAATAACGGTAGATACCAATGTAAAAAAGTAAAAAACGGATATTAAAAAATTATGATTTGAACTTATTTCAGAGTTTATTAATAAATAAACCATTGAACAATAATATTCCTAACTTACACATATTAGCCTCTTCACTGGTAAAGAATACAATAGAATCCCTTGATGATATATGCCCAGCAAAGGAAATTAAAATCCAATCTAAACATTGGGATAATAAATGGATTAATGAAGAAATTATAGAAAACGTGAAGGAAAGGAAAGTATAAGGAAAGTATAAAGGTGCAGTGTTCACAGATGAAAACGAAGATTGGGAAGCATACCTACAAAAAAGAAGTATAGTTAGCAAAATGAGAAACACATGTAAAGAAAAATACTATAATAATGTAATTACCTCCAACTCTCATAATGGCCGACTACTATGGAAACAATTAAAGAAATTATTACCAGATAAAAAATCCTGCTACTAGTGAATGTATCGCATTTTGGAATATACAGGAAACAAACGAAGATACAATTGCCGATAAGTTTAAGGCATTCTTTCTCACAAGTATCGAAGAAATTACCTCCAATATTAACTTTAACAACACTTGGACAGATTCTTGGAAATATTGAACAACAACCATGGCAAAATTAAGAAAATTAATTGTAAATTTAAGAATTACCGTATACTGTGAAGATATGTTGACAACTAAAATAGTTCAAGATGCTTTCAATGCAATAGGAAATCAGTTTCTTGATGTAATAAATTTGTCATTACAATATGGTAAATTTCCAAAGGGTTGGAAGACATCTTGCGTCATACCAGTGCCAAATGATACAAATACAATATGTGAAGAACATAGACTTGTAAATACCGCTCCAGTTTACGAAAATATTTTGGAAATTGTGGTTAAAGTTCAGCTACTGAAATTTTGTGATGAAAACATGTATTTTGAGACACCTGAATTCTGTTTTTGGTAGTCTGATCTAAATATGGATAATACATTATATTACAATAATTAAATAAAGGAATAACTAAGGACTCACCTAGTATTTTCCTTAGTTTAAAATTTAAGAGACACTTATTTGCATAAAGAATTTTTAATCTAACATACATTTTCTGCACCAAATTTTTCGCGTGGCTATCAAATTGTAATTTGTTATCTGTTATGACACCAAGATGACGGGCATAATTAGAAAACCAGATAGTTTCATTGTTTATTCTAATGTCAAGGTGATTTTTAATAAAATCACCTTTACTATCTGAGCAAAATAACAGTAATGTAGACTTTTTTGGGATTTATGCTTAGATTATGACCAACAGAAAATTTACAAATTGTGTAAATCACTATTTATATTATCCTTAGCCTGCAAAATTTTGTCAGGTGCAAAGTAGTGGAGGATCTATGTGTCATATGCATAAAATTGAGGGCTTGATGTTTGTACTACACTAGATATATCAGAAGTGTATATGAGAAACAATAAAGGCCCGAGAATAGATCCTTGAGGTACTCCCGAGACTATTTGTTGATAACTAGATATTTCTCCACCCACTGATACCATCTGATGACGATTATGCAGATAATGTGTGAAAAAGTTAATAGCTGTGGCGTTAAATCCATAATATTTTAATTTTGATCACTCACTATATTTTCTTTAGCAACCCAATTTCCCTCTTTAATGCTTCATTTTCTCTTGACAACTTCTGGATATCAGCACTATTTTTAGACACTTAATGATTTACCACTGCAATTTTTACATTGCCGGTTTGGTCCGTCTGCTTTAAAAATCGTCACAATTAATTCAAAACATGTACTGTGCATAGAACAATAATAGTTAATATAATAAAATAAAGGAGGTTTAGTGCCATGTTCCCCAAAAAGAAACAATTATGCAGCTACGGACACGTGTTTCGGAGTTATTGCCCCTCATCAGCGTAGCGTAGCTAAGGAATTGGATCTACGATGGGATAGATCAGGAACAAGAACTAAAATAAGGCTGGAAAGTACAGTACACAGTACTCAATTAGTGTCTTCATGTTCCCATGTGCCACATTTGGGGCCTTGATGAGTACAGTCAACACACAGAGTTCTATATGTACTGCTAAACCTTCTTTATTTTATTTTGAACCCCAATAAATCTATCTTGTTTTATTTGTATGTGCCAGGTGGAAATGAGCAGTACACATAGAACTCTGTGTGTTGACTGTGTTCATCGAGGCCCCAAATGTGGCACATGGGAACATGGAGACACTAATTGAGTACTGTGTACTGTACTTTCCAGCCTTATTTTAGTTCTTGTTCCTGATCTATCCCATCGTAGATCCAATTCCTTAGCTACGATACGCTGATGAGGGGCAATAACTCCGAAACACGTGTCCGTAGCTGCATAATTGTTTCTTTTTGGGGAACATGGCACTAAACCTCCTTTATTTTATTTTGAACCCCAATAAATCTATCTTGTTTTATTTGTATGTGCCAGGTGGAAATGAGCAGTACACATAGAACTCTGTGTGTTGACTGTGCTCATCGAGGCCCCAAATGTGGCACATGGGAACATGAAGACACTAACTGAGTACTGTGTACTGTACTTTCCAGCCTTATTTTAGTTCTTGTTCCTGATCTATCCCATCGTAGATCCAATTCCTTAGCTACGCTACGCTGATGAGGGGCAATAACTCCAAAACACGTGTCCGTAGCTGCATAATTGTTTCTTTTTGGGGAATATGGCACTAAATCTTCTTTATTTTATTTTGAACCCCAATAAATCTATCTTGAATAATAGTTAATACACTTAACACCCCCTGACCCTATGCTGTTACTACATATTTCACAAGTTTTCTTTTTCGTCGATTCAGAGTCACTTTCATCATCCGTGGTCACCGGCATGATGTTTGATGCTCAAATTGAATTACTAATAAATATTTCTGAAGTACATACAAGAAACAGAAGTGGCCCAAGGAACACCTGATATTATTATTTTAGGTTCAGATATTTTTTCTGAAACTGATACACTTTGAAAATATCATGACAGTTTGTATCATTTGTTTATGGTACCATTATTTTGTTCATAATTATTTGCTGTCCGAAAAGTAGTCGCCTAGCAACTACAACAAAAAGTAATATCTGTTATAGAAAGGTCCAGATATTCGAACAAAAAGACGCCCCTTTTCAATACAATCGAATAAATAGTTATTTATGATACAAGTGTTAAAAATGACATTTTATTTTGTGAGTGGAGAAGTTTGCGAAACGAGCGTAAGCGAGTGGAGCAACTCCACGAACAAAATAAAGTCACTTTTAACACGTGTATCATACAATAGTTTTTCTACAAACACCATTAAAAGAACAATAAAGTTTCTTTAAAAAGATTTCAAATCCTTTTAATGGTTACCTCATAATTCTAGTAGTTTGTAGGATTTATGAAATAAATAAATCAAGTTTGCCCGTTGGTTGACACATGCTTGTCAAATGTGAAAAACTATTGCAATATGATGAGTTCCAATGTTAATTATAGTCCATAAGGAAGCGAATCGATTCCTCAAGAAATTGAAGAAGCAGCTACAAGGGCAACTTTAAATTTGTTGCCCACAAAATCCAAACAACAATATGAATTAGCGTACAAACGCTTTGTGGAATGGTGCGGTCGAAACAATGTTGCAGGCAAGTACAGTGAAAATGTAATGTTGGCCTATTTCGAGCAAAATTCTAAAATTTGGAAGTCTTCGACGCTTTGGGCACATTTTTCAATGATAAAGGCTATGTTAAATGTCAAGAATAATCAAGATAAGTTTTATAAACTCATCGCATTTTTTGAAGCGCAAAGGAGGATATCGTCCAAAAAAATAAAAAATTTTTACACGCCAAAATATTAATAAGTTTATTGCAGAGGCGCCAGATGACAAGTATTTGATGTTTAAAGTAGCTGCTGTAATGGGTATACTAGGCGCGTGTCGCCGTGAAGAACTTTGTCAAATGAGTCTAAACAATATTGAGGATTTAGGAAATACACTAGTTTCAAGAACCTTTACTGTTATTACTGATATTGCAAGATTTTTGAAATTACCAAATAGTGAACACCGGACATTGTTTCCGTCGGACATCCGCCAGCTTGTTAGCAGACTCTGGTGTAAATTTATGTACCATAAAAAGACATGGAGGATGGAAAACTTCGAGTGTTGCAGAAGGATACTTGGAAGATTCGTTAGAAAACAAAGAGGATTGCTTGTCACATTCTTCCAAATAATTGCCCTTCTTCTAACAATTCAGAAATAGAGCATTATAATAGTATTTCCTCCACTGCTTCAAGTTCAACTTCAACAATTTCTTCTTGTGAAGTAGCTTCCTCACAAGAGATAAATATTACTAATTGCTCCAATTGTACAATTAATATAAATATTTCTAAATAACTTGTAATTTTTTGTTAATAAATATATAAATGTCATTATGACAAACGACTTGTCATTTTACTTTTTGCACTAGTGTTAAAAGTAAATCATGTGATCATTTTTAACGCGAGTTTATATAATATTACATTTTTAATTCAAGTATGTCGTGTTAAAAATTTAGTTTTTAATGGTGTTTGTAGAAAAACACATTTTGTTGATTTTATCGAGAACAAGAGTACCTTTTTGTTCATTTTTGTTCAGAGCTTTCCAAATATATCACATCACATACAACTTATTTTAACAAAAAACTTCCTGGGTATTCTAATAATTGGTCAAACCATTAAATCAATTAATTTTGGACTAATATCCACAAGTACAACTAGGTTGTTTAAAAGTTATTAATAATAATTCTCCTCTAGATGTATTTGTCTTTTCTATTT
This sequence comes from Rhamnusium bicolor, assembly GCA_029963845.1. Lineage (NCBI taxonomy): Eukaryota > Metazoa > Arthropoda > Insecta > Coleoptera > Cerambycidae > Rhamnusium > Rhamnusium bicolor. The sequence goes on along the minus strand of JANEYF010004053.1, from coordinate 361,628 downwards.
TTATAAAGGCCAGGCTATAAAAGTGCGGTAAAAGTTTTACGTATTTATTTTCATTATTACAAAATATTCGGCAATACGCTAATTTCAATTACATCAAAATATTATTAATAATACTAATAACGTTAAGGATCATTTGGTTTCTAACGGCAAATAGCAGTATATGTAAATGTATATTTGAATTAATAATAGAGGGCCACGGAAATCTTGGAGTTATGTGGCATTAAACAGTTAAATTATATAAAATGTTGGATTCAGTTAATTTACGGCAACCTTGGCAACCCGGAATTTTTTTAATTTGCCGAGCAAATCAATACTATATCTTCGACGCTGAAGAACATAACAAACATCTATGTATACACACATATACAGTGAGGTCAATAAGTAACGGATAAATTCATTAAATCCTGAAACACGTCAATTTTTTATTCTAAAATGGCATTATTTGAGCATAGTATTTTATACCTCTCCCTTCAACTCGCTTGGAGTGACAACTACCCCTTTAAAAATTTTAAATCGAACGAGTGAGCGTATGATAGCTCATTTGAAAGGGTTTTTAATTCTCTGTCCAGCAATGTAAGATTTTATGAATTTTGTATATTTTTCATCAAGAAAATTAAATTTGAAAACTTCAAAATGTACTTGTAATGTATACAGTCAAATGTTATTTATGCCTATGTACCAAATATCTGTCAAATCTGACTTTTCTAATTAATTTTGTGTCATAACATTCAATTTAAATGTATCGGTTTTTCTGGTACGCAGGTGGCAAAATACCCAACAAAAAGAAAGAAGTAAAAAGGGTTTTACATAACAGAAAAAATTATACATTTACATTTCTTTATCTGCTACATCTGTGCAAACTTATGATTCTAGTTATTTATCGCTGATTGTCAAGTTAATCATTACTTTAACAATGAGTCTTTCGGTTACCCAAAGAATTGAAATTCTGCCTCTTTTATATGAACTGAGATCACATTTGAATAGTGCAAAATATAGTTACTATAATGCAGTGCCTAATGAACTAATAAGTAGAGTTGGCAAAAATGCGCCGCAGGACATAGGCGTACGCACCATAATAAGTGTAAGAAAAGAAATTAACTAGTAATAAAAGCAATAAACTGTTACAATTTATAACAATGTATGCACATGCACAACTTACCCTCTTAACTAGCTTGGTTATCACAAAATGGAAAAGAAAAATTTTGCAGCATAATGTATGTTTCTATAGCTGTCTCCGAGAGTAATGTTCGACGTGGTGAAGAAATATGCTTATATTTTGAGAACGACCGTTCGACATCTATTGATGTAATACAAGCATACTTAAAATAGTCTTTGAATTCACTTAACGGATCTGCAGATGCACCATCAGTACCATCACAAATTTGTCTTAATCTGGTAAAACCGGTGTCTTGCTTTAACACACTTGCGAAGTTTTCTCCAGCGGGCTCATTTCTTGCGTCACCTTTAGAGTGTAGCAGTCTATGTACTTCGTCTACTATTTGCAGTGACTTCGCTAACGACAACGCACTATTTTGTAAGTTTTGTACGGCGTCATGTAATCCTTTACTGTTCTTGTCTGGCTTTCCTTAATAGCTGCAGCCTCGTCTGGATTGAATTATAGTATCACAGCTTTTATTTGTTTTAAATATTCAGCATAATAAAATGCTGCCTCCAACCATGTTCCCCAACGTGTAAGAATCGACTATGATGTTTCGGGAATACCGGGACACTTGCTATGAAATGCGCGAGGACGTTTAGGAGATTTAAGAAACACTTTTTTAGTACTTGCTATTAATGCATCTACCTCTAAAAAACCTTGTACAACAGTTTCTGCCACAAGGTGTAAAGCATGCACTTTACACGTAACGTGTACTAACCTACAACCGTGTTCTTGAAGAGAACAGCCTACTAAACGCATTCTTGCGGCACCATCGGTTACAAACATCAACACTTGACTTTTTGGCAGGTCAAATTTTTCTAACGTCTCCAGCACCACCCGTGTAATTCCTTGGCCAGTACACCCAGTTAGTCTTTTGCTATCTAGTAACAGTGTAAATGTTGGTTTAAGAGGGTCCGGTACACATTTACAATAGAATTTTTTTTTCAATATGTCGTCTCGTTAACACAAAACCACAGCCATGTATTTTTTAGTACACTTTGATCTTATTTACAATGTCTTCGCTTACAGTTGGTAAATGGTTACGTAACGTTGTGCGACTTGGTAACGTCACCTTGGGATTGTATTTATTACAGAACTCCTGAAATGGTTGTTTATATCGAGTATGTGCGGCGGAACATGATAAAAGCGAATTTCAAAAATTTACTTTTTTTCGAAATAAATCAAAAACGAAAAATATTTTTTGACATTGGTTAAGACCATTTTGATATATATATATATATATATATATATATATATATATATATATATATATATATATATATATATTCAGTTTTATTTTCTTTCTTAAAATTAAGGAATATGTATTTGGTATTCTCTCAGAACAGTTTCTACACAAGCCCTGGTAAAATTTTATAAATACAAAACGTATTAATAGCAATTTTTAGCAATGACATGATAGCTGCACTTTTGTACGTCACGAAAATGTCAATAGGAGTCATTATTAAAAATTAAGTGTGCCCTAATTCATTAATTGTTTAGTACATAGTGCATAACCACTTACATTTATTTCTGCCCTTGTTCCCAATGACCTACTTTGTGCGATTGATATTGACCAATTCCAATTTAATAATAATTGATCTAAACGGTGGCCCACATCTGAGAGACGGTTATTGAAACAAAAGATAATAATCTTTTCGTACGTTTCTAGTGATTATTTCTATTTAAATAAAGAAACGTAGTATTTATCATGAACAACTGGATATATGCTAACTTTTAGCGCCGGATTGCATATACTATGCTATGATGCTACAGCAGAAAATCTAATGTAACGGGTGATTATAAAGTAAGGGATATATTTCAACTTATTATATATTCTTAACAAATCAAATTAATAACAAAAAGTAAATGGAATCTAGTTGCTTACATAATGGGATTTCTGATGTCAAACACTAGTTACCGCAAATGCTTGATATGATATCTATTCAGTTGTTATAAAATTACCAACCGTTTCTCCAAATTGTATACAGCACTATTCAACATTTCTGGTTGAATTGCACGAATTTGCTCTCTAATACTGTCCTTTAGTTCGTCCAGCGTTATTGGCCGTATTCAAAACACCAAATTTTTTAAATAACCCCAAAGCCAGTAATCCGCTGGGTTAATATCAAGCGATCTTGGTGGCCATGAATTTGCAAAATGTCTGCTTATAACACGATCTTGAAAAACCGCAGTTAACAATTCTTTAACTGGTCGGTAAATGTGCGGAGGTGCTCCATCCTGCATAAAAATCATGTTTTCAATTCCTTCGTGCTCGTTTTGCAACTGTGGAATTGCATAATCCCTTAACATTTGCAGGTATCGTTCACCAGTAACAGTTACAGATACGGCCTCCCCATTCTGTATTTCTTCGAAAAAAGTATGTACCAATGATGAAATTAGCTGTGAAACCGCACCAAACGGTGACTTTTTTGTCATGAAGGCCTTGCCGAACGATCCCATGTGAATTTTCTGTTGACCATATTCGTTTTGAGTATTACTTCCACCATTAAGAGAGAAATCGGCCTCATCTGTCCATAAAATACGGGATAACCATTCGGGTTCAATTTCCATCTGAGCCAATACGTGTAATGAAAAATCGTACCTGAGAACAAAATCTGCGTCCTTTAATTCAAACAGCAGTTGCAGTTTATAGGGATACATTTTTAGGATTTTCCGTAAAATTTTTCAAACCGTGGTATATGGCATTTGTAATCGTTTTGATATCGCATTCACACTACTGATTGCTAGCGGATTAGTATTGGCTACGTTTTGATTTTCCTGAAGAACTTCTGCAACTTGGACAGCACTAATCCTAGGTCTTCTTGACCTCGGAAGGTCTTTTACCGACCCTGTTCTTTCAAATTTGCTAATCAAATTACGATACGCCTTCATTTTGCACGGCCCTGCTCTCAAACCCATTTCGTACGAAATCTTCGTAATCCAGTAGTGTAATTTTTACCGCCTTCATAATAACATTGCACTAAACCAATTCTTGTTTGCAGATCCATATTGAAATTGTTGCAATTTACATTACGTGAGTTTTATTTTGAGAACAATTTTCTAAATTACGATTATTTCGTTTGACACTTGTATCAACAGTTGTCATGACAATTCTTTTGTTTTCCATAGATACACTAAAATCCAATTATTGAGGCAACTAGATTCTGTTTACTTTCTGCTACTAGCATAATTTCTTAAAACTATATAAGAATTTAAAATAGACCCCTTACTTTATGATAACCCCATATTAGAGTATTTTGGTAACTACGTTATGACATGACAGTCAATTTCGTTGTGTTAGGAAAAACAAAAAAATTCATCTGAAAGCATCAGACGTATGGTTTACATGAGAAGATAAGAGAATTCGATAAAATTGGGTGAGAAACGATTGACCGTGTATATATCTTAAACATATTTAACACTGACGTAGTTTTCCACGAAACACCAAAACACTTATTTTAAAAGCTAATAAGGGCAATAAGGTTGTTATTTTAGATAAAGAGGACTATTATGAAAGAGTAGACAATGTGATTAGTAATGGTTACTGAAGTAAGAAATGTACTTAAATCCTGCAATAACCTTATTACTGCTTTAAATAGTAAGTTACATGTATCTAACCCAAGTGTACCTAGATTGTACTGCTTGCCTAAGATACATAAACCAGGAAAGTCGGTATGTCCTATTGTTTCAGCAATCGGATCACCGACCCACCACCTATCAAAATGGTTAACAGAAGAGTTCGAAAATTAATCTATTGCACCATTTAGTTTCTCTGTAATTAATTCCAACGATTTCATTAATAAGGTGAAAAATATTCAGTTGCAAGAACGTGAAATTTTGATCTCCTTTGACGTTTGTTCATTGTTTCCAAGTGTTCCGATACTTCAGACCTTGGATACCTTAAGGATCTACTCGAATTAAACAATCTCAGTCAAGATGAAGTAAAAGAATATCTTCAACTCACTAAACTTTGCATGAAACAAAATTGTTTTCGATTCAACGATAATTTCTTCGAACAACATGAAGGAACAACAATGGGTAACTCTTTGTCACCATTCATTGCCAGTCTCTTCATGAACAGATTCGAGACGGAAGCACAAGAAAAATTCGAGTATTTCCCCAGGTTTACTTAGGTATGTGGATGATATTTTTTGCCGTGTTCGATACAAAAATCGCTGATATTAATAACTTTGTATCTAAATTAAACATTCGTTTCGCGTCAGTTAAATTTACATATGAAATTGAAAACTCTGGACAACTACCATTTTTAGATATATTAATAATTAGAAATAGTGAAACTAAGTTAGAATTTGACATATACAGAGAAGATATCAGTACTCTAAGATATATATCCAAGGACTATCACCATTGTGCTCAACACAAAATGGCGAGTTTTAATTTTCTAGTCCATCGTGTATTAAGCTTCCCCCTCAATAAGGAGAGGTTTGAAAAAGAAAAGGCATTGGTTAAGGATATAGCTGCGAGTAATGGATACTCTGTAAGTTTAATTGATAAAATAATTTTAAAGAGTCACCTCGAAATTCCTCGACCTTTCAAAATGAAAGAGAAAATACTAAATTTGTAGCAATTCCATTCGATCCTCGATTCACCCGTGGTATTGGTAAGATTTTTAAAGATGTAGGTATGACAGTGGTTCATTCATCGGGAAACAAACTACAACAACTTTTAGGCAATCCAGAAGACAAAATTGAAACAAACGAAAAGTCGGGGATTTACGAAATTAGCTGTAAGAACTGTAATCAAAAATATGTTGGACAGACTAGACGATCAATTCATACTAGATTCAAAGAGCATATGGCCCATCTCAAATATGGTAGAACAGATAAGTCTAGTGTTGCCCAACATGCGTTTGAGAACAACCATAAAATAGATATTAGCAATTTAAGATTAATCAGGAATGTAACAAATACTAGAGAGCTGGATGCATTTCAAAGCTTGGAAATCATAAAGTGTAAAAATAGTATGAATAGTGACAGAGGGCTATTCCAAATAGTCCGCTTTATGGTATAAATAGAGTAGATTGTTAGCATAAGTTTAGTTTTAATCATCTTCAGATGATGCCAACTTGGTTGGCGAAATGCGCGTCGAGTGCAGTGTATAGTGTATTGGTGCTTCGTGGAGAATTACGTCAGTATTATCTTCACATCAAAGGTTCCAACCCACTTCAGGATTAAACATATTTGTTGGCGGACTGTGAATCTATAAGAAAATATATTTATATATGTTGTTGAAAAGTCAAGTGATAATAATTATTATTACGCAACACGTAAATGAAATCACGATTAAGTACGTAACGAACATTATCACCTCAGAGTCTGTAAGCAAAATGATCCCACCACTTTGAAGCATTCACTGCGTTACCAACAAAACTGAATTTGAAAAATTGGTGAACTTCAATTTATTGCAATTCTCAGGTTATTTATAAACAGCAGAACACGTTAGAGGCCAAGATTGGATCTTTGAGGTACATCTGAGTTTGTTACAAAATTCGTGTGTAACTTGATGCAAGAATGTGGCTAGCAAAAGAATTTTGCAACATAAAAAACGGTTGTATATGGAAAATAAGGGTAATAGTGTATTATCATCTCGCGAGGTCAATATATTTTCTGGATATATTATCAGTATTGTCTATTGTTATACAAATTTCTCTTATTTGATGTGTTACAATCAATAGTTCGTAATACATAATTTTTTTCAGGTTTGGTATTGAAATTGTACCATTATGATTAACACCAAGCAAACGCAGCCAAATTCACTGGAATTGTATTACTGAAAACATCATAAACAGCTTTTGTGACCTGAAATTAACGCTAGAAATCACATAAACATAAAATGAAGGTGAGAAGAGATTCAGTTACTAGCAACGTAAGCATTTATCCTGGCCTAAATGTGAATGTTAATGAGGACGAAATTAGCACTGGAAACACCGAGTCTAGTCTGCTTAGTTCGAGAGTTAGTACGGAAACAATTAGTTCCACGAAGAAGACTACTAGCCAGTGCTGTGCTGAACAGAAAATTGGGAAGTGTGGTAAGTTTAGATTTTGGAACCATTTCTATTATTTTAACTTATGTAAAGCCTTGGAAATTTTATTGCATGATCGAATTTGCTATTATGTCTCATATAAAATATCGAGTGGAATGAAAAATAATATTAACTGAAAATTTTTGCTAATTATTATTTACTAACTTTTACAAATCTTATCACAGATAAGTATAACATATATCTTTTAAAACAATTATTTTCCCGGCTATTTGCCAAAACGCTGACACTTGGATTACAAAAAAGATAATATGCACATTATGTTCAGTACTACTGACTCAATAATGTTATTTTTAATTTTAACTATTCTGTCTAGTAAAACGAATAATAAATAAAACACAAGGTACTCACCAGTTGCCACTCACTTTAAAAAACTTTAATATATCTACCGACACGTGTTTCTGCTTGCCTATATAAAATATCAATCTTCACACTTGATCTGTGTTACACAGTCTCAGACAAAGCGGGTATAATTTCCACCTATTTGTCTAAAATATTCTACTTTACCATCACATAGTAGGTACTTCATAAACTTAGTTGTATTGCTTCATTTGATCAATTAATTAGCTTTTTAAATCATGCTTACATAACAGGCTTAATATGTAGTATACATATACATGTGCAAGTTTGACTGATATCTGACAACATCCGGTGTTCTTCAAGGGTTCATTTTTGGTCCCGTACTATTCATTATACTCATCAATATCATTGTAAATATCTTGAATAGTGAATATAACTTTCCTTCTTTACTATCATAATTAGAGACGGTTGAATCTGAGAAACTCAGGTGTATTGACCGCAGGAGCCTCGCCTGCGCAAACTCACATACAGGCAGTTATCCTAAAGAAATTCAGTTCACATTTTGTTTATTGAAGAATAAGATGACTTTATCTTTCTCGTCGCTTATAAATGAATTTATATCTGAATTTTCGATTTAAAATAGGTATATCGGAACAGTTGCTGATAATATAGTGTCGTGTTTGACAGCGTTATTTGAATGGGTGGAGTGTTGCCATCTTTCTTTGAATGTCAGAGGTTTTTCATTCTATAAATATCCTTTTGGCATAAAAGTTTATTTAATAAGATTCTTGAATAATTAATATGATGTTGGTTTAATACACAAAGAAGGTGCGAGATAAAAAATGGTAAAATCCTACAAATAAATTAAATAATTATAGAAAATACAAATTTGAAGGTTTTTTTTGTTTGGTAGCTGTTGTTTGTTCTTCAAATAGCGTTGAAGAAGATGCATTTACACTGTCCCGTTATCGCCACGTTGATTGTGTTTTTCTTTTTCAACACAAATCAGTTGCATATACAGCCGTGAGGTGTAACCCGGAAGACTTTTATATTAGTAAAACATGAATGATTTAAGAACGACAATGGTATCTATAAATATTTATGAAGTATTATACAGAATATTCAATTGTAAAATAGAATGTATACAGCGGACTACAATGATCACTTCAGTTAGATCTATAAATAGATTCATCGTAAAGCCACCGACATTATTTCAGGCTTTATTATAAAGTAAGAATTATCTTTGCACAAAATTGTTTTATGTGGAAGAATTATTGTTTGTTTGTTTTTTTATATTTTATGTCTATTTGTTTTACACATATTTTCAAAAGTTTGTTGATTTGTTGAGTTCTTCGTTAAATTTAATTTGTATGATTTTCAAGGCAACATGGCACGATTTGTAAATCAGGTTGGCATAATGAATTTAATATTGTCTGTCGAACAGATATATCAATACGCTACATTTGATAGTTTCAAGTCAACTGATTGATTACATTGTTACCTACTCTGGAGTGCCGCAAGAGCCTATCCATTATTTTTTGTTATAATTGTTAATGATATTACAGATAATCTAGATAAAGTCAGAAATTTAATGTACGCTGATTACCCATTGCATTTCTGCAGGATTGATTGCATAGAGGATTGTATTCGTTTACAAGAAAACGTACAAAAACTTAGTACATTAAACTCCTAAAAATGCTATGTCATATCTTACACTCACAAATCATCTTTAATATCGTATGATTATAACATTAATAATGCTGTGCTAGATAGACTGAAATGCTCCGGGACTTGGGTGTCTTTGACAAATCACTTGTCTGGTCAACTCACTATCAATAATTTAAAATCTGTTCAAGGCAAATTCATGAAATTCCTGTATTTTAGAACCAAGGGTAACTATCCAGAGGTCGGCTTTCTACAGCAAGACCTGCTTGATAAGTACTCTTTATAGTTTAAGTCTCAGACGTGAATGTATATCCCAACTTTTCCGTATAAGCTCAGATCATCTATAATAATACCTAATAATTTAACTCTTCTCCTAAAACTATTAATCGATGTTAATAAGTTTTGAGTTTTATCTCTATTTAAACATAACTTATTAGTAGAGAACCATATTTTAGCAGTATTCTCAACTAAAGCGGTGTTTTGAGCTGCTAGGATCCTGTGGATTTTTATCAGAACATAGCAGAGTTGTATCAGCTGCAAACAAAATATTGTACTATTGCTTAGGTAATTTGGAAAGTCATTAATGAATATTAAAAAAAGGAGCAGTCCTAACATAGATCCCCGAGGAACTCCCTGATTAATGTTAGTATACCTTGAATTGAGATTATTTACAGACACATTCTGTTTAATAAATAACATTTAACAAGTTCAAGTGGAATGCCTCCTACTCCATAGAATTCAAGCTTTGTCTTCAGTACTGAATACGATACACAGTTAAAAGCTTTGCTAAGGTGTCATAAGGTAATGGACCTTCCTCAAAGCCATCAACTCTGTCACTAATAATACTAGAGATATTGATACTAATATTGACATATTTAATTGCAGCAATAGTGATTTGAAAACTTATTATGAAACAGATTAATCTTCCACCTTTATTTTTATTGGTTTTAGTAGTCATTTTTAAATATGTCTTGCTTTGTTTCACATTGTTACAGGAGATTACTTTTTATGTAATGTAAATATTATCTACATACGTGTTTTTAATTCTAAATTTAGTTAATTTGTACCTTTGGTCTACTTTGTTTTGTATTTACTATATCTGTTTGTATTTACCAACACTGTCAGAACCCTCCTTCCCCTAGCTGGGGTTAGTATCAGTTGGGCAATGTAACAAATAAATAATATGGAATTAAAATTCATTTGTGGCATCAAAAATTCAATAGTGTTAGTAACACAAAATGTATAAATGAAAATCGACCTTTGCTGCAAGAAAAACATCGTCTGTGTGAATATACATTCAAGTCGTAGTTTTACTTTCTGGAAATTTAAAATTAAAATTAGTTTCTCTTGTATTTAAAATGTCAGTTACAAAAGTATTCATCTTAAAAAAAAATAAAAAGAGAAGGTTAAATATAGTAAAATTTTAATAGGCGTGTAAACTTTGACATCAATACTCACTGATATTAATCTTGAGGTTATTGAAACTTATTAGACTGAAATCAAAAACTAGGTGTAATTTATTGGAATTATTACGTCGCCGGCCGCCTAGTAATAATAATTCTTATTTATCTAACATTTCCCTATAACTGATATGAATTCTGATACACTGGGCACAGAAAATTAAAGATATTGAGAAACATTTTCTTCCATTTTCATCACAGTTTTGTTTTTTATAACTTTCGAATAGATCGTTATCTTCGACTTACAATAAGAAGGAATCCTTACTTTTACACTTCTCAAGTAAGAAGCACCTTAAGTGCAGCACATGAGGTTACAATAAGTGTCCAATCAGTACACAATTGATTCAGAGAGTTTGACCTGTCAAGTCATCCTTCATATCGAGTCCCTCCACCTGACCATGCGGCCCGTTTAAGGTGAGCATCAAAACTAAGACAAGAAATGGTGTTCAGTTTTGTTTAGCGATGACACAGCGATAGTAGACGTCTGTGAGTCTGGAGGTAGGCAAGGAAAAGATACAGTCAAAGATTTATCAAACCCACAGTAGCTTTTAGAGAACGCAATGTTAACAAAACCATCAACAGGCTTCAGAGAACATTAGGCAATAATTGTCAGATATTCTTCCAATTTTATCAGTACAAATTTCACATTATCAGAAGCATGCCCAGATGTACACTTGAAGTAATTAGAATGAGGGGCCAAGAATACGAGATATTGATGATAGGTGTAAGATATTGTTGTTTCCCACGGCTAAACAGTTCTTAAACTAAAATTGTTTTTCCTCATTTTTCATAATTAAATTATGCAAAAAGTTAGTAAAGAAGTTGTTAGTACACTTTCAGTGCACAGAATATTTTGAATAGTTGATTGAGTCAACCTTAATGAAAATCTATAATGAACGAAACAAAATTTAACTGTTAAGATTTTCAAAAATTTTTGTTTATACATTGTTTTACAAAATATCTAAAAAAAACAAGATTGTTTTGTCAACACAGTGGTATCTTCGGATTTGAGTACAAGACTAACATTACAATGCCAGACGGGTATAAATATGGGAATAAAGTTATAAAAATAATCGTAAAAATAATTTTGAGTAAATTATGATTGAATAACATGTTTATAAGTATCTAGCAAAAAACATACAAATACGTTTTTCGTAGCATTAGTAAAAAAAAGTATTCTACAGTTATCCGCCTAATGGGCCCCAATAAAGTTCTTTTCCATTTGTATTTGTATTTGTATTTGTATTTGTATTTGTATTTGTATTTGTATGTGTATCTGTATCTGTATCTGTATCTGTATTTGTATCTGTATCTGTATCTGTATCTGTATCTGTATCTGTATCTGTATCTGTATCTGTATCTGTATCTGTATTTGTATTTGTATTAATAATAAATAATATTACAATAAATAAATTAATAAAAATTAAAAAAAACAAAAAACCACATTTGCACAGAAATTAACGTTGTATTAGGTGTAGAGTGTAAATTGTCATCATGTCATCCACGACCTCGAAGTAAAATAGACACGTTTTGACAGCCGAGTACAATATAGTGTAAATGTTGGTGTCTTAGGTTTATTATTGACGTTGCTGAAACGTTGTCATAAGACTGAATTTTCAACGTATAGATTAGAGTCATTCTTTAACGTTTTATGAACAACGCCGACGCATTGTTGTGCGATACGTGCATGATAAGGACCTAAGAGGAAGAACTAAAACAAACAATATAACCTATACATTATACGGATGTTCAGTGGATATCCATCACATGTCCATGGACATACAAACATGAAATGGACCCAAATGGACACCGCATGGATATTCTGTGCTATGTGGGTAGTTTACACTATTTTTAGAAACCTCGTAATGATTTGAAATTAAAATAAAACTTTTATGCTTCTAATTATTAATAACTGTAACTGAAGACAAAATTAATTTTTAAATTTTTAGTTTCTTAAAAAAAGTTTGAGGTCATAATTTAGACTATAATGACGACCATTTCGAAGTTTATAAATGTCAGATATAATTTTCATCAATGTTAAAAGTAATAGTGTCAGATGGATAATATTTCAAATTCTTAAATTGTTTTAATTGCGTTGACATTGGTAATTAATGGAAGATAATACAAATTTTATATGCAAATTGCTTTTAACAAAATAATGTGTGTCTATTTTTTTCATGAAGAATGATGTTCTGGAGTTATTTTTCTAACAGAAAGTAAAGCAGAAAAAAAATTGAGATTGAAATTTGCGAAAAAATTGTGATTCTGCAAGGTTATTTTTTAAGCGATTTGTAAAATATTTGCGAGACTTTTTTTTTTCAGAGAGGAGGAAAATATAACGACAGATATCAAATTTCATAAAAAAATATAGATTTTTTACAAAGTTGCACCTTTTTGAAATTTGCACAGTGAAAAATTAATCTAAGATAAAATTTCAAAACAATACAAAACAATATTTTTTTTTGAAATTTGAAATCTCGTTATATTTTCCACCTGATTCTAGAAAAAAATGTTTTGCAAATATTTCACTAAATAACCTTGGAGGCTCATAATTTTTTTAACTATTTTTTTCGCAAATTTCAATCGCAAATTTTTTTTCTTCAAAACTTCCTCATTTAGTTTTGATAGTTAGGCCTTAAAGAATCGCTTGGGTCGCATGCTCCAATACTAAGATATGACAGCCTAAATTTAACCAGCCGCCATGCCACTGCATATTACCAACAATTTTTCGTATCTCTCAAAATTTTGAAGTTAACGGGAATATGTTTAATATATGCCACTCTTGTAAACGGCTACAACTCTTTCATGCAACGCCTATGGACTAATTTATTAGACAAAATCCAGTTATCCATCACCTGATGAAGTTTGATTTATCCGAACTGAATCATCTGTTGTTTTATAATAACAAACAAATTTAAAACAAGTTATTGATATTGTAATCAAAACATAAAGTGTGCCACGCTAATAATTATTGTAATTTAATCATATTAACCGTTTACTTCGTAAACTTACCTAGTAATAACTTTTTTATTACGAAAATTGACCATTATAAATATTACTTGTATGTCAAAACAGTTACGCAAATACATTATGATGAAATAACCCGTCAAAAAATGTTCATAAAACCTATGAAATCTATCGGACCAGGCCAGTGCCCGAATTAATGCCTATACTGAGTGTCAACGAGATCATGTATCAGCCCTCATGATCTTACATGATCATTTGACGCAGATGAATTACATGAGCAGCTACCCAAAATATATAGAACATGTACAGGGTGGACCAAATTAGATGGGATTTAGGGTTTTCTCGACTGCGACCTTCTGGCAATTGCGCCGAGCGGTAGGTAGGAACTGGCGCCTCAACCCACGGATCCTACACTGGCTGTACACGGCGGTCATCAGGCCTAGGCTCCAATATGGATCCGTGGTCTGGTGGCCGAGCGTGGACAGAGCGATTACGTCCCGAAAGCTGGCAAAAGTCCAGAGACTAGCCTGCCTAGGGATCACTGGCGCAATGAGGACGACACCGACAGTTGCTCTGGAGGTTCTGCTAGGCCTGCCAACGCTTCCCTCGTGGATAAAGAGGAGGCTATGGCGGCCTATCTGAGAATGCGGGATTCTGGGGAGCTGACAGTGTTCAGGCAGAGCTGAAGGTCACGCAGCAATTTCTGGACTGACGGAGAGGGAAATCCCTCTCTGTCCTGAAGGTGAGAGAAGCGAAAGATCAGCTAAGGTTGGAAAGGAATTACACTCTCACTCTTCCTAGTAGGGAGGAGTGGAGTGAAGGAAGAATTGACTTCCGCCCGGACTCTCTGGTGTGTTACACAGACGGATCTCGGCTAGCCACTAGACCGTCTTCCGGGGCGGGAATATATCTAGAAGGCAAAGAAGTACAGGAGAGCTTTGCTCTAGGCTCGTACACCACGGTCTTCCAGGCAGAGGTTTACGCCATCCTAGCGGTGGCAGGTAGGGCTGAGGTTAGGAATGGGGCGGAACAGATAATATACATCTGCTCCGACAGCCAGGCTATAAAACACTTAATCATATTATATTTTTCATAAGTAATAAATTGAACCATTTTTAACAATGCTCACTCACAATGAACTCACAAATTAGTTTTTGACATTTGCCATTTACGATTATTTCGATTTTATATTTTTTTTACCATGGCCTTCTCAATAAATATTAGAAATACGATAAATAAGCATAGATGTCATTGGAAGACAATTTGAACTTTTATTGTAGTTTAGTTTTCCTATTTTTGGCAAAATTATTTTATATTATAAGAAGTATTGTTGTTGTTAATAGTTTTCCATGGCCTCCTCACAAATATATTTAATTTTTCAAAAATTAACTACTTTTTCTAGAGACAAATATGACATATGATATATCGTTGGAACGCTAATTTAAGTTGTGATCGAATAATGAAATAATTTATAGGGTGTTCCATTTAAAAAACACAAGTTATGTCTATATCTCGAAAACTGAGACATGCATAATTTTCTTCTTATCGACAACGGATTCTACTCAAATAAGTGCCTTAAGAATGTGTTACTCGATTTTCGATTCGACACGTGGTAATTGAGATATAGAGGTAATCAAAAAATGCCAATTTTCCAAAAACGCTCTGTAGCTCGGTAGTCGAAAATGGTAGACGATGGCAGTTTGCGCCATTGTTTCTTTTCTCTTAAATCGAGCACAGGACACCTATATTGGTTTTTGTCTCTCTGCCATTAGTCTAAGATCCGAATTAAGGACGACCTTCACCTATCCGTTTAATGGATGAAAAATATTTTATATTAATTTTAATATGTTATAAAATATATCGCGAGTGGGTTAGCTAAAAAATTCCTGGCAAGACTATGATTAATTAAAAATTGAAAATTTTCTTTTTTTTAAGAAGGATTATATTCCAATCGAAACTATGAAGCCTATAGAATATATAACGTTAGGTTGTCTATTTTTTTCCTGGCGTAACTATTGGGTTGGCAGGTATAAACAGGTAATTCGATACTAATAATTTACATTCATCTGTTTAATGAATAAATCTTATATCAAAATGAAGGTAATTAAATTGCGAACAGAATTATATAGGGTTGTTTGCGAAAAATCTGGTTTAAATTCCGGTTGGCGAGCTTTAAAAGGCGAAATATTGGTGAGAATGAAAATGTGCGACAAAGAGGTCCGAGCAAACTATCCGGTGCGATAGAAGAGGACGCAGCATTACAGCTGCGCGCGGCTCGTCCATCGGATGAAAGAGAGTGCGCATACTATTTGTTCGTGCAATTGAGAAGGGTAGCGATAGACTAGTAAATACTCTGAGCATTGTTTTGGAGCAACTGGCAGTATACTTGAAATAAAATTATAAATATATAATAATATTATATTTATTTATATATATATATATATATATATATATATATATATATATATATATATATATATATATATAATAAAAAATTTAATATATAATTTTATATAATAATAAAATTTATATTTCAAACATTAAATTTAAATTAATTATTAAAAAAAAATAAAATTAAAATTATTATAATATTATTTAAAAATAATTATTTTTCGAACTTCAATGAACAATTTTTAAATTTATCATTAAAATCAATTACAGAATCGTCCAAGTCACACAAAAAACACTTTTTGGCCATTTTTTATCATAATATATTGTCAATTAATAACAACGATGCGTAGTAGCACGTTCTCTCGATTCGAATATTGAGGTTAACTGCTCCAAAATAATGCTCAGAGTATTTACTAGTCTATCGCTACCCTTCTCAATTGCACGAACAAATAGTATGCGCACTCTCTTTCATCCGATGGACGAGCCGCGCGCAGCTGCAATGCTGCGTCCTCTTCTATCGCACCGGATAGTTTGCTCGGACCTCTTTGTCGCACATTTTCATTCTCACCAATATTTCGCTTTTGAAAGCTCGCCAACCGGAATTTAAACCAGATTTTTCGCAGACAACCCTATATCATTCTGTTCGCAATTTAATTACCTTTATTTTGATATAAGATTTATTCATTAAACAGATGAATGTAAATTACCAGTATCGAATTACCTGTTTATACCTGCCAACCCAATAGTTACGCCATGAAAAAAATAGACAACCTAACGTTTGCATATTCTATCTAAGGCTTCATAGTTTCGATTGGAATATAATCTGTTCCTTTAAAAAAAAAAATTTTCAATTTTTAATTAATCATAGTCTTGCCAAGAATTTTTTAGCAAACCCACTCGCGATATATTTTATAACACATTAAAATTAATATAAAATATTTTTCATCCATTAAATGTATGGGTGAAGGTCGTCCTTAATTCGGATCTTAGACTAGATAGTTTTAGAGAAAATCCCAAATCCCATCTAATTTGGTCTACCCTGTACTGTGATAGAAACTGCACGTTTTGACAAATTTGAAAAAAAAATGACAGCTTGAATATTCGAATGGGATTATGCGACGGAAAAATTACCTCATAATCTCATGGTCTAACATTTACGCACTTTTTCAATTTAATATTTACTCAATTTTTGTTGAGCGGTATATCCTTATTGCTTTAATTTATTCATTATTAAAATTACTATATACTACTAATTGTTTTTGTCCTTGACGGTGTAACGATTATTACACGATATTAAAGTAACAGTGTCATAGGTACCTATAATTAAAAAGGGTTAATTGATATATACGGTTGTCAAACAATATATAAGTACGTTCTAAATTAATTGCATCGTTGATGAAATACCTCCTGATATCTTATAGTTATTAGAAAGGCAGTGAGTTATTTTATGTGTTTTCTTTTATAGATATAACAATTCACAACAAGAGTGAAATTTGTTCTATAATTTTGTTGTGCTAATTTATACTTTATCTTTAAAAATGGCTAATTATACAATTAGCATATAAATACCATTATATTTTATAATAATTAACGATATTGACAAGGTTCTCCATATATAAATGTAGGCTAGCATTAATACAAATTGCAACACGATCTGTTATCATAAGGGTTTATTAAATATAGTTAATTATACCGGGCGTTGCAGGTATCGAATCCTGCGATAGGTTTGGAATAAATGAATAAGTCTAGGTCAAATGGAATAAAACATTTTCTCTAAGGATCAGGAGTTATACAAGGATCAGATTTGGACCCGCTATTGCCGCGTTTATTTTAAAAGATTGTTAAAGATTGTTTTAGTTCTTCAATGTTACACATGATACTAAGATTTATGAAATAATATATACTGACTGCAAGAGAGTATCTGTAAGTTAATATTGTCGATTATGTAATTAAGAATATCAAATATGAAATTAAAAATTGTTTACTTCTCCTCTTGAATAACAATGTTGAGATGTGGACAGATTTATTCTGAACTACAGTCTTTCCATCAAGAGATGACGCGTTGTATCCCTTGTGGTTTTAATCCACAAGAACTTCAACGAATATTGGTAAAACGAAATGGGGATCAAATTGCAATACGCGACATTCCAATATTCTCTTCGTAATATATTTGGGGTGGCATTATTTAATTATATAGGGTGGGCAACTAAGAATGGACGCCGGCCATATCTCAGAAACTAATCATCGCACAAGTTTAGAGAAAAAATTGTCATAAGTCAAGTGACCCTGGAAAATCGCTGGAAAATATTTTCGAGTTTCTAAAATGGTCGCTATGGGGCGTAAACAGCTATGACCAAACAGAAAATTAGGGTTTTCTCCGTATTTTGCCCAATTAAGTGACATTAAAAATATATGCATCGTAATTCTGGGAGAATTTCGAATCTTATCTCTCTTTACAAAGGGCTTTTCTTAGTCTATCGAGTGCACTTTACGGTGTTTTCATTTGATTATTACCGTCGCCGCTAGAGGGCGTTATCTGACATGTCAACAAATATCGTGCTTTTTCTTAAAAAATTTAAATGGAATGGTATGCTTATTTTTAGACAGCAAAATAGAAAATTAAACGCTTTAGATGTCAGTGAAAACCGCAATTCGATAACTTTTTTCTAACAGTTGATATTAGCAAACAAAGTTGAAATTATGAATTATTATCAGATCTTGGCGATGAAATTTGCAAAGTAGCTGTTGAAAACAAGTTAGCTGTGAAAATGAAGAAACAACATAATATGTCAAAAATATTTATTAGAATATATATTATGTAATATAATAATTAGTAATTAATAAATTAAATTAATAAAGTAAACGCAAAAAACACATTAGAGTAATTTGAAAGAATTAGAATATAATTAGTGGGGCCCTAGATGTTCAAAATGTCGTCCATTATTTTCGATTGCAGAATTCATTTTTTGGCTAGTGGATTGAACGGAAGTCTCTACTTCTGCCATCGAAATACTTTGAATGGCATTTCTTATTCTCTCAATCATGTCGTCCCTCGTAGTGGGTCTGGTGGCAAAAACGAGATCTTTTATTCGCCCCCACAAATAAAAATTTAGGCAAGTCAGATCTGGGGACCTGGCTGGCCAATGAAATAGACTTCCATGTCCTATCCACCTGTCAAGATATGTCTGGTCTTAAAAAATCTCGAACGTTCAGAGAAAAATGCGCCGGCCACCCATCATGTTGGAAAAACATGTCACGACGGGTTGCTAGATCTACGTCTTCTAAGAGAAGCGGCAATTCGTTTCTTAAAAAAATTATATAACGTTCTCCATTAAGAGTTTCATTGAAAATAAAAGGCCCATATTATTTGTCCACCTAGAATTCCGCACCACACATTTATAGACCAACGACCCTGAGATTGGACCTCTCGCATCCAACGCGGATTCGTCTCAGACCAATAATGGATATTATGGCGATTTACAGTACCATCACTCCTAAATGAAGCCTCATCTGACTACAAAATACGTGAAATTAATCCAGGATCTTCCTCTGTCATTTGCAACAGCCAGTTACAATAATCCAGTCTCTGATCGAAATCGCGAGCATTTAAACTTTGATGGAGGACTATGTGATATGGATGCAACCTAAAAAAAATCAAACAAATCTATTACTTTTTGTAAAAGTTCTTCAGAGCAATATGTGATAAATGTTTGTATTTGCATGTCATATATTTTCTATACTTGCTCTAAATTGTTGATAACCCAGAGATACAACATTACATAGCCGTAAAACAAAAAACTTTATACCATACATATTATTATCTTTAAAATATAAATTTTATAAGCTTTATAACAATTTTTTTTGCATAAACCCACTATGTTTCTAATTATGATGAACTAATTCGTTATAAATAAATACTTACTTATGTTCTCTCAGAATATTTCGAACAGTGGTTCGACATATTCCCAAGTTCCTGGCTATTGCTCTAGTACTTAAATGAGGATTAAATTGCACACATATGCTAATACATTTATAATATTTTCCTCGGTACGACCTCTACGGTGTCTCCGATGCACAGGAAGTTGCACAGATCCTGTCGTACGTAAACGATGTGTCAGTCGAATAAAAAACTCTTTTACCGTGATGACGTCTTTCAGGGCACTGCAACGGATAGACTCTGGCAGCAACAGTTACATTTCTCATGCATTCTAAGTAAATCGCTAACATGTCAAATGCTTCTTCATTTCCAAGAATCATTATAATTTTAAAAACTCATTTCAAAACGTAAACAAATTCAATTAGAAAAGTAAATACTACACCAAATAGCAACAATAACAAGTTGAATATTTTTGACATATTATGTTGATTCTTTATTGTGTCATTTTCACAGCTAACTTGTTTTCAATATCTACTTTGTAAATTTCATCGCCAAGATCTAATAATAATTCATAATTTCAACTTTGTTTGCTAATATCTACTGTTAGAAAAAAGTTATCGAGTTGGGGTTTTCACTGACATCTAAAGCGTTTAATTCTCTATTTTACTGTGTAAAATAATCATACCATTCCATTTAGTTTTTTTAAGAAAAAGTACGATATTTGTTGACATGTCAGATAATGCCCTCTAGCGACGATGGTAATAATTAAATAAAAACACTGTAAAGTGCACTAGATAGACTAAGAAAAGCCCTTTGTAACGAGACCAAATTTGTTAAATTCCGTTAAGTCTAATCGGAGTAATCGATATTAAAAAATATTTTTTTTTGGCATCTCCCCACCACTTTATTTTTGAAGATGCGATGACTAGTTTCTGATATATGACCGGCGTCCTTTCTTAGTTGCCCACCCGGTACATGGCCAATGACTTTCGCGTAGTCAAAAAACCCCTATCTTGCCATTTATGATGTGCTAAATGTACTACTATTATACGTAATGGTTATAACAATAACTCACTGATTTAGTAGGAAATGTTGCATCAAAAAATTACAATATATCTTACAATATTGTAGTAGAAAAGTCAACAAAAACGTGAACTTGCTCCAAACATAAAATAGTAAATATTGTTACAGATTTTAGTAACATCTTTTACAATATCTCATGACTATAACCACACTGGCACTGTGTAGTATAAATTGAACATCGAAATTGAACGAATCATTCTTTCTTTTGCGAATTTTTGCAAGTTTATGTTGCAAATAACCTAATAATTTGTAGTTTAATTTTACCATAATTTCTTCTTGAAATTACTATAATTTGTTGTAATCCCTATTTGTATTGTAAATTGTAGTAAAAGTCCATACAATCGTATTATTTATGACAACACTTTTTTTCGTCTACCGTATACATATTGAGATCAGAATATTGTAATGGGCATGTCTACGCAGATGAGAAGACCCACAAATTTATATAAGTTTTCTACCTGGTCAAAAATAGCTTGTAGATGATTTTATTAACCCAATGCTATTCACGTTTATGTCAATAATATGTCTAACTTTTCATGTAAGCAAAAGAATATGTGCAATTTCAGTTTCTATTAATAGATAACATTGATACTGACTAGTCATAGTCATTTCTTTAATATGTGTCTAATTCAAGTGTAGAATCGGATGAATAACTTATAGGTCCCAAAACCGACCCTTGAAAGACACCATTATAAAATGTTTACAGCTAACATTTGGTTTATATGTTGTAAAAGTAGTAAAAACTCCAAGTAAGACCATTTTGAAAGTGAACATTAAACAATTTTTAAAAATTGTGCATCTTGAATAAAAATAAAGAGTAAAATTAGTTCAAGTTGATTAATGGGATTATGCCATCTTTAAGATACTTATCAAACAATTAGAGAAATGCTAAATCTATAAACAATTATATTCCATGGTAGTTGTAAAGCAATTTAAAAAATTGTATGCTTTTTAACAGACTTTCAGGGGTATCTCATTATAGTGGTTATTTATAATTTATACGATAACAGTTTTTGCTGTAAAATTAAATATTGCCATTGAATATAAATTATAATCGAAAATTATTACGGTCATTGTTGAATGAAATAAAACAATAAAATAAATTGTTGTTATTACGTTTTTGCATTGTGATGGTAAAACATATTCTCAGCACTCACGGAAAAAATAAATAATAACTTTGACTTTAGAAGGACGCACTAATTGCTTCAGATCCATTTCCTTATTAGTCCATAATAAAATATTAACAAAATTCTTTTTGCTATTGCGTAATACGTATTTATAAACCGTTGGCCTTAATTTTAATGACAAATCAATTAATAAGAATTTGAATTTTTTTTTTTATATTTCAGGAACATATCTACTATTTATACGATTCAAATGTATTGAGGCGTCATAAAAATCCCTAATATCAAAATAACACTCAAAGAATTCTCGAAGAATGTCTAAAAATGTTCACATTTTTATTCTGTTTACAGTGGGCGAAGTTGGTCATTTTCGTAAAGATGCGAAATACTTTTATGTTCTAGAACGTAGTACCTCGCGTCCAGGAATGTTTCAATTAATTTATTAAATAAAATGCACCAATATACCGTGTGTCCCAAATTCGATGCTCACCATTGCGATCTCAGAAACTATAAGAGCCACAAGGTCGTTTAAATAGGATAAGGTTTAGCAAATTGTATGCTCATTTTAAATCCGTTAAGAAATCACAGCTCTGAAACCGTTTTTGGGATTTTCAAAAAAAAAAACGAAAATTTCGTGATTTCCCTTTTTGGATGACCCAAGTAATCCTTGTTCAGACAGGTTTTAGACTTTTACATTATTAGGACACTTTTTGGAGACTAATATTTTGGTGTAGAAACGAAAGTTCGATATTCTTTTGTTTTCGAGATATGCGAGGTAATTTTTGTTATTCTTATGGCAGCCATAATGGATTTTTCGTTTTTCAGATTGCGCGTAAAAAAGAGCTTTAAAATGATTATTACATGTCGAGGAAAAATTGTTTTTCAAGGGACTAATTTAAGAAAAGTTATCCATTTGGCATTTATTGAATCGAAAACGACTCTAATGCTGTCTTCCAAAATATCGATAGTTTCCGGGCTTTCAAAATCATACACTTTCTTTTCACCGTACCCCACAAATAAAAATTAGGAGGGGTTATATCAGGCGAGTGGGGAGGCTACAATACTGGTCCTCTATTTGAAATTATGCGGTTACCAACGTTTTCCTGCAATATGCTGGTAAACTAATCAGAGCATATCTGATGAGGATTAATTTTATAATTATTCATAAACTGTCAGATAATGTTAACATTTCCATATTTCTTATTTAATTTTTCACGAAGAATATCTTCCTCGTAGTGAAAGAACCTTAGATTACCAGTTACGAAATGCTAAGTATTACTTTCAATTTTTGTTACTATTTTTTAATACAGAAAGGAGAAGTTTTGACAAGTGCACTGGAAAATTTTGCCTAATACTCGAGGTATTTTGCAGCATAACATCATATTTATGGCATTCTTTATAGCTATCAAACATATTTATGCCTAAACCTAAATGAGAATGCAACATTGTAATCCATTATAATATGTATTTTATTTTAAAAAATTAACAAGAAACATTAACCTAATAGATACTTAAATTAATGTATTTATTACAATTTGAAATGTTAAGAGAAAATGGTAGATCACCTTGCCTAGATATAACATTTATATATGTGAGCAATAAATTAACATTTAGAACTTCAGTGTTGTTGCTTTTTTTCACAGTTTTCAGAATTTTCTACATAACTGTCAGCTACTCACATGGACTTCCATCCTCCGTGTCTTTTCATGGTAGTAATATCAGCACCAAACTCAACTAGTAGCATTGCATACGACTGGCGAAAACTGTCTTCAGTGTATAAAGACGGATTTCGCAAGTTCAAAAAGTGGATTGCTGGTTTGTTCCAATCAGATTTAAGCCGCAGGTTGTTTGGTGAACTTTCCTTTTTTGTAATATGAGGTCTGTTCTACTAAACTTTGTATCTGTATGTCCAAGTGCAGCATATTTTCTGTAGAACTGATGAAAAAGATTCTTGTGAATGTTCTTTCAGTTTTGGTGCTAGAATCAGCAATTTTGTTAATCAAAATGGAGCATGCCTTTAATGTGGTCAATGGTCACAATTCCTTCTCGAAAACACCCTCCAGTAATTCCTATTACCAATACCACCTAGAAAATAAAAAAACGATTTAGAAAATTATTTAGTCAAAAAAATTAAGCATGCAATTTTTATTGAGTTTAAGACTTACATCTTGAAAACTCTAGAAACTATGGCTTCTCTAATGATTCTGTTGGCACACGGTATGTCATCTATAGCTTCTACGTTCCTCTTTAGAAATTCAATTAGTTTTGCCATTTTTCAACTATTTTTGCTATAAGAGTCGATTTTAACATGAAGTTGAAAATTTTATTAACTCAGATTTCAAATACGCTAGTAAAGTATTCGCATTAATAGCGGAAACCTTATTTTCTTTGTACGAGATAACAAATTTTGTGTAGGCTGCCAGGTACCTTTCGTTTGATATTTCCGGTAACAAACTCAACAATATCAGGAGAAGCACATGAATCCCCCATCCGGATTCTTTGTCGGCAGCCATATTTATGAAATTTATTTAGATTTTTCACGTTATTCGTTTCCATAGCAACGGGCTAACATAATGATTTGGACAACAAATAAACAATGAAATAAAACTGACAGTTGTCAAACTCTCTAATGTATTCTTTTAAATAAATAACATATTTAGTTCAGTATTATTTTTAATTTTCTTCATTTGCATGAGTGGCAAAATAGTGTGTATCCACCCTCTAAATGAAACGTTTCCAGACTTATGTTTATAGGAACTTTTGTAGTTTTTTTTGTATTCTGAATCTCCAGCTGCTCCACATCTTTTGAAACACCCTGCATATGTGTGTATATGTTACATAATAAATCATGTATTATATGATTGGTAATATAAACGTAAACGATATAATATAAATAAATTAATCCCAGAACTGGAGTGCGACACTTGTTAGCATGTAATTAAACAAATAATTATAAATAATTAGGTTAATGAATTATTATGAAAAACTGATTATGTGGAACTAAAACCATGAATTAAAAACAATAGTAATAATAATAAACGACTCAACAAAGAAAAAAGTATATATATATATATATGTACAGTGTGTCCACGGATTGACGGAACAATATGTGTATTAGACTAAACTGAAAAAATATTGTTGTATCAGGTAAAATGCTTTTTTTATAAGGGATACAAGAAAGAGATTAAGAAAATTGTTCAGAATAGAAACATACGAATTGTGAAAAATTTGAGAATGATCAGCCTACTTCGATTTTTTTCAGTTAATATTTGTGTCTTCAAATAAAATGTGCATCTCTGAAAGTACCTCGAGGTATCTTGCTCGGGAGAGGGCTACACATTTAGAGACAACGGACACACACCCAATATCCGAATGTAATAGGACAATTTTTCTTTAGAAAAAATCCCTGCGTCGACCGGGGATCGAGACCAAAACTCCGAAAAGGCAAGTGTACTAACCACTCAAGCACGAGGCCATACCGGGTGTCAACGAGATTATGTATCAGCCCGCCATTTTTTTTTAAATTGAGACCAAAGTTTCAAATTTAAAACTCACGTATGAGAAGTAAATGATATACAGGGTGTCCCAACCAAAAGTAGGCACCCTGAATAACTTTGGAGATAAAACATTTTTTTGAAAAATTGGTGAAACACGTCGACCTTGTTTCCAAGGGGGACATATTTTAATGTAATACTTGTATACCTATCATCATCCCTCGACCTTACACGGCCACCCCCTCAAAAAATTCAAATGGCAAGGGGGTCGAGTGATACATCTTTTAAAAGGTCTTTCAATTCCCTACATAACTGTGTATTTTTTTTTCACTTTTATCGATTCGTTCTTAAGGAAAATAATTTTATTTTTGATGATTACACACAATCGAAATCGTTTAAAAGATCTAAAATACACGGCACTGGGTATTGGAATTTATTAAAAAACTACATTTTTAGTGCTCTCAAATCAACATGAGTTTTTTCGACAAAAAACACTTTCCTTGTCCGTTTAGTTTTAGAATAAAAAAAGTATTTGATAGTCCTTGAACATTAATTTGTTCACAACCAATTTTAAATCGAGATACATTTTACCAGAGTGAGTTTTCAAAATGGTTTATACCCTTCAGGAGAGAATAGAAATTGTCAGCATCTATTTTAAAAACGATACTTGTGCTAGAGCTACGGAGCGCACATTCAATAGAAATCACCCAGATAGAAGGGTTGGTTCTCAGTATGTTTTACAATTATTAATAATAAATCAAAATTTTTGACATTACCCTCAAATATGGTGGTCTTATTTCAGTTTTCTGTGGAATTCAAAATTAATAATTGAAACTCTTTGTATAATGAAAATTTTATAAGTAGACATTGAATATTATAATATGGTTCATTTTTGATATTTGGTTGCAATATGAAGCGTACATTTTTTATTTTAAAGAAATTATTTGAAAAAATTCTAAATAATTTATTCCTGACTTTTGGGCAACAATTACTATTTTTTTTTAAACAGTAACCGCTATTTTGTCCTTCCCTATAGGAATCGTCATAATTTAAGCTTCAAATTGGTGTAAATATAACGGATTTCATTATAAATGAATTGTGGCAAATTTAAAATATTGGTCTCGTATGAAAGATATTAATCTAAAGCATTTAAAAAATTTGCAAATAAACTACGTTGCTTTTGGAAATAAATGAGAATTTGATCATAAAAACAAATCATAAAAAAACATAATCACAAAAACTTTAAAAATCAACTAAATCAACATTTATACTTATGAGAATAATTTTAAAGGGAGATAAATACAGGGTATCCCAACCGAAAGTAGGTACCCTGAATAACTTCGGAGATAAAAATTTTTTGAAAAATTGGTGAAACACGTCGACCTTGTTTCCAAGGGGGACATACTTAATGTAATACTTGTATACCTGTCATCATCCCTCTACCCTACACGGTCACCACCTCAAAAAATTCAAATGGCAAAGGGGTCGAGTGATACATTTTTTGAAAGATCTTTGAATTCTCTACATAACTGTGTATTTTTTAAAACTTTTATCGATTCGTTCCTGAGAAACAATTGTTTCATTATTTTAAGCTCGGGAAATAAAAATAAAAAGAAGCAGTTTAAATTATCGTATGTATTGTTCAAAATAACGCCCACCGACTTCCATACAGTAGTATAATCTGTCTTGAAATTCTATACGAACATTTCTGAACACATCTGGAGTCAATAAACGGCATTCTCGAACAATTTTTTCACGTAACTCTTCCAGAGATGCGGGTTTTGTTGCAAATACCTTCGATTTCAAATGTTCCATAGAAAGAAATCCAAGGGAGTTAAATCCGGTGACCTAGCGGGCCACTCTACAGAACCTCTTCTTCCAATCCATCGCTCAGGAAACCGATTATCCAAAAATTGACGGACTGCTATAGCAAAATGTGGGGGTGCCCCATCCTGTTGAAAAAACAGTTCGCCCTCTAAAAGATTATCGTCTTCTTCGAGGATTTGGGTAATCATTGGGTCGATGTTACAGATCGAGGTACCTTTCGCCATTTAAATTGTCAGGAATAAAAAACGGCCCGACAATGTGATCCCTTAAGATGTCAGCCCAAACATTTAACTTCTGAGGCCTTTGGGTATGAGTTTCCATGAACAAATGTGGATTGGTTTCACTCCAATACCTACAATTGTGCCTGTTTACCTCCCCATTTAACTGAAATGTCGATTCATCAGAAAAACACGTATTGTACAGTAGATTGGCATTACCGTTTAATTGTTCACTAAAAATCTCACAGAATTCAAGCCGACGATCGGGATCATCTTCGTTTAATTCGTGTACCAATTTAAATTTATACGGATGAAATTTGTGGGCCTTTACAATTCGATGAACACTGCTTCGTGATACATCGGAAGCCTCGGCTACTTTCCTGATCGATTGAGTATTATCCATCTGCAAATGACCAAGAACTGCTACTTCGACTGCTTCATTCCTAATCGGTCGCTGAGGTTCATGCTTTTTTGTTTCCTACAGAACCTGTTTCCATAAATTTTGTTGTTGCTGAGAACCAACCCTTCTATCTGAGTGATTTTTATTGAATATGCGCTCCGTAGCTCTAGCACAAGTATCGTTTTTAAAATAAATGCTGACAATTTCTATTCTCTCGTGAGGGATATAAACCATTTTGAGAACTCATTCTGGTAAAATGTATCTCGATTTAAAATTGGTTGTGAACAAATTAATGTTCAAGGACTATCAAATACTTATGAGTCATTTATTATTCTAAAACTGAACGGACAAGGACAGTGCCGTGTATTTTAGATTTTTTTAAATAATTTCGATTGTGTGTAATCATCAAAAATAAAATTATTTTCCTTAAGAACGAATCGATAAAAGTTAAAAAAAATACACAGTTATGTAGGGAATTGAAAGACCCTCCCTTGCCATTTGAATGTTTTGAGGGGGTGGCCGTGTAGGGTAGAGAGATGATGATAGGTATACAAGTATTACATTAAAATATGTCATTCTTGGAAACAAGGTCGACGTGTTTCACCAATTTTTCAAAAAAATCTCCAAAGTTATTCAGGGTGCCTACTTTTGGTTCGGACACCCTGTATGTATTTTGGGCCTAAGCAATAACTGTAAACTAATACAAAGAAAGAGAAGATTCTCCTGGAAAAAGTTATAAAAAATGTGATATGTCCAGTTTTTTATCTTGTCAATATAGTAAACATGGTCGGTCGCATTTAAAAAAAAATTACCTTGAATTTATATTAAATGCATAAAATGACGCCCCTCCTCAGTTTTGCATAAATTAAATCTTTTAACGAATTCCTTCAAACAATTATCCATTTATTGTGGAGTTATTTCATTTATAGTTCTTCTGACTCGTGCTTCTAGTTTTTCCGGAGTGGTTGACTGTACAATGTAGACTCTCTTTCAGAAAATCCCAAATATGGAAGTCCATTGGTGTTGACCGGTCCATTTGTATCAATCCATTGATTCTCGAAATTCGCATCTAAATATCTATTCTAGCATTATGAGGTGGGGTCCCATCCTGCTGAAAAAACAGTCTTTCCTGGTCTCTCTCTTGGCAATTGATTTATAAAATCGTTGTAAATATTAATCAAAAATTTAGATATCCCTCAGAAGTCAACCGATCATCAAACATTATTGGAGGCAGCAACATATGACCAAACATGATCAACCAAACATTAAAACCAAATTAGTCTTGCTTGTTTCTTTCTCTAAAGAGGTGTTGATTTTGTTAAGCCCAGTATATAGTATTTTGCCGGCGGATTAATCCCAGATTTGTAAATCTTGATTCATCAGAAAATAATATTTGCCTGGCAAAATAATTATTTCTTCTAATGTTAGTTATAGATCAGTCACAAAATATCACTCTTCTTTCAAAATCGTTTCCATATAAATGTTGATTAATTTGGTATTTAAAATTTTTGCAATTGTGTTTTTTTTTTTAAAATCCTTCTTGTAGATTCATGACTAAGTAGTGGTGAGAGTTATGTGAAACTTCTCATATGGTCCAAATGCTACTATCCGACCGATATCATAGATGTCTCTGTGGCGGATAGCGACTTGCGAAGCAAGTACCGAGAGCGGCGACCTCTAGCCCAGGTGGACTAAACTACTGTTATTAAATATGATTTGAACGAAACAACTACTCAGCGGGCAAATACCCCGACCTGTATTGGATTATACCTTCAAATCATGATAGATCGGTAGCCAATATCATTTGTCATTTCCTAACCAGATTCGTGACTAATATTTAACTCATCACCAATTTTCCTATCAATTTCAATAAGGGCTAATACATTTACTTCACTCTCCTCATTTTTAGTTATCCCTTCATTTTCACCATTTACCGGGTCAATTTTTCTAAATTGAGCTACTAGTCTTAAGAAATAATCTTGCGACGGGTGTCTTCTGTTTAAAAAACGTTGTCCATAGTTTATTGCAGCAGTTCTAGAATTTGTTCGGAATTCGCCATAAATTAACAACACGTCGACTTTTTCATTTTGTGTGTATCGGGTGATCCAAATAAGCCTCCCATCCCCATTTTCTCGGTTATTTGGAAAGATACGAAAAAAATGAAAAATGCCTTTTGTAGGGTTTTTAAAAAGGAATCCAGACACATTAACAGAAAAACAACTGAACATCAAATAAAAAAGATGGAGGCCTAAGTTATATTTTTTTAAATGGAAGTACCCAAATGTTTTTCCATATTTGAATAGGGCGTCTTATTCTGATTTCAAATATATATACTTTTTTATATAGTATATTCTGTAAATATTCCGATAATCGATTATTTCCCAAAAGAAAATACGTTGCTTAACAGATGTCATGAAATATTTTCTAGGTGGCCGTGATAACAAAACAACAATTAATATTTTGACAGTTTTGCTCATTTAATAATTCAACAGTTTGCCAACAACTGTTACTTTTGAACGTTGCTTTGTTGGCCAAAAATAACCAATATGAATAATCATTATTCTTTAGGAGAAAAATACGATATGGTAAACTTATATTTTAAAAATAATAAAAACGCTTGTGCTGCCCAGCGAAAATATGGACAAATATATCCGAATAGGAAATTGCCTGACAGGAAAACTATTACGTTGGCAGATAATTTATTAAAACATACAGGAGCAATTCAAAATAAAAAGAAACGAGGAATAGTCAACGAAGATAGAGAATTCAGTATTTTACTCTATTTTCAAGAGAATCCAAGAAATTCAATAAGAGACGCAATGAGGTATTTGAATTTTTCTTATGGAACCATACAGAGAACTTTAAAAAAACATAAACTTAAGGATTATAGTATATTGCCTGTTCAAAAATTATACCCTCAAGATAATGAAAAGCGGCAACAATTTTGTAGAAATATGATCAACAGGTATGACATTGATAATAATATATATAATAAAATATGTTAAACCGATGAGGCATCATTCAACACAACTGGTATCTTCAACAGAAGAAATTCACATTTTTGGTCTTCCGAAAATCCTCATATTTCTGAAGAGATTCAGTTCCAAGGAAGGAAATCCATAAATGTTTGGTGTGGAATAATAAATAAAAAAATTATAGGGCCTATTTTTCACGAAGGCTCCCTTAGAGGTACATTGTATTTAGATATGTTAAGAAATGATGTAAATAATTTATTAGAAGAAATGCAATTGCAATTCGATGTTATTTGGCAGCAGGACGGGGCACCCCCACATAATATTAATGATGTTACAAATTACTTAAACACAACATATCAAGAATGGATAGGAAAACGAGGAACTATTACTTGGTCACCTCGTAGTCCGGACCTAACTTCATTAGACACGTTTCTTTGGGGCCATTTAAAAAATATTGTTTATAAAGAAAGAAGCAACAACTTGGAAGAAATAAAGGAACAAATTAGAACAAAAATACGAAATTTGAATAAAAACAACGCTGTTATGGCAAATGTAATGGGAAACTTAAGAAAACGATACGTTCTGTGTATAGAACACAATGGAGGGCACATAGAGAATTTTTTGTGATATTTTATTATTAATTAACTAGCAATAAATTATTGTTAATTTACTACATTTCTGTAGCCGTTAAAGAATTTAAATGTTTTCATTTACCACTCTTATTTTAATGGATAATATTATTTTTAATAAATTATCTACCACTTCAATAGTGTTCTTTAGTTATTTTCTATATTTGTAGTTTTTTTAGCTGGCTGGGCAGCATAAGCGTTTTTTATTTATTTATTTTTTTTCATTATAATAATTTAACTAATAATTGAGCATAGTTTCATGAGGATAATAAAAAAGAAATTAAATATAGGTAAATCAGGCAAAAAGTTAATAGTTATAATAGTCAAACTGTCAAACTAGCACTTTTGTTTTACTATCACAGCCACCTAGATAGTATTTCTTGATATCTGTTAAGTAACGTATTTTATATTGAAAAAAATCGTTTATCGGAATATTTACTGAAGATACAATATAAAAAGTATATATATTTGAAATCAGAATAAGACGTCCTATTCAAATATGGAAAAATATTTGGGTACTTCCATTTAAAAAAAAGTAACTTAGGCCTCCATCTTTTTTTATTTGATGTTCAGTTGTTTTTCTGTTAATGTGTCTCGATTCCTTTTTTAAAAACCCTACAAAAAGCATTTTTTAATTTTTTTCGTATCCTTCCAAATAACCGAGAAAATGGGGGTGGGAGGCTTATTTGGATCACCCGGTACATTTTTAATGGATAATAAAACAGTAAACGTAAATGTATGACAATCAATTAGTTATTTAAAAACTGACAGTACTACTACTCCCTCTAAATACACCACTGTTGCTCCCCCCTTAACCAAATTCTAAATCCGCCACTGGACGTTTAGGCCATATATTTATATGAACTCTTTGTCCTACAACCATACAAGGAATTAACGCTTAAAGTTTGTCCACGTACTTAATTAACATCCTATATAATAAATAAATTTTCATTGCAACCATTACCAACTTCTCACGGAAGTACATAAATAAAAGAAAAGTATGATGTGGTGGCTGACCTAACTTTTTCGATAAAAGCTTGATTTTTCTTCTTTCACACAATCTCTTAAAAAAAACATTTACTTCTAGTGGAAAAGGATAATTTTAATAGCAGGCAAGGTCAGTAAGCATTAATATAACATTGTAGTTAGTTATGCAAATGGGTAATGAACTTGACTCGGTTCACGCGAACATTCAAACAACTTAGAAGTGAAAGTGTATTTTATGACCACCTTGCACTTACGCACTGTTTTCCAAGTATTGTGGAAAAAGATGAATGGTCTCAAGAACAATTGTGTGAATTAATATTAAATACGAACGATAACGGTGAATGTGTTTCTCCGACTAAGCCTGAAATATTTAAAATATGTCGACAAATATCAGCTTCTTCCAAAATTGCTAAAACACGCTAAAAGATTTGTTTAAAAGCTCGTTATTGTACATACATTAGAACTGTTTTCTGTTAAACATGAGAGTGTGATGTCGTCATCAATATTTTTAAATGGAATGACCAACTTTTCTTAGTAGGAATTAATAGAGATTTTCACTACGAGTTGGTCATTATACAGGGCGGGGCAATAGTGCGTCGGATCTCGATATCTCGAATTCTACGATAGCTAGAAATTTTTTAAAAAATTGCAAGTAAACTAGATAAAAAAATCTATAACTGGAAATTATTTTCGAACATACAGGGCGAGCCAAGACGAAATTACAGGACCAAGTGACTTTTTTAAATGGAATGCTATGTATATCAATACATTTTTTGAAGCCTCTTTCTAGGCTCTATTCATTCCTATATTATTATTGGCTATCTCCCAACCACTTTGATGTAATCAATTTTTTTGTTGAAATAATGCCATCTGCAGATGAATATTAAAAAAATCACCAAGTCACAATAATTATGGGTTTTAAGAAAAACTTATCTGAATACCAGTTACGAGACATCTAATTAATGTATTTGAATCATTTTCATTTCCTAAAAATGTACAGGGTGGCCAAAAATTAGTATTCAATTAAGAACTTTTTTAATTTGAATTTTCTCAATTTTTTCAAATGGAACACCCTGTATATTTTTCGACGATGTGATGTAGAAATGAAAAAACAAAAATTTTTTTGTAAGTACTTCCCTATGGCTAATTGCAACCATTTTCGTTTCATAAATAAATAAGTGTCAAATTCAAGAATAAACTTAAAAAAGAGGTTCCCTCAAATAATTCATTAGAAAAATTTATAATAAGTGTTCGACGTGTTGCCCATTTTGATTGACACCCGTCTTTATGCAATTTTGAAATGAGGCCATTTAGTGGGACCATTTCCATTGAAATGAGTAAATAGTATTTAACCAGTCCTTTACTGTAATGTTTTTTTGTACATTTTTCTGCTGTTTTCGTTATTCGACAAGCAATAAAACCTCAGTTTGATATAAATTGTCGTGTACAAAGGAACATTTATCACACTTATCAGTCGTTAGTTACAATTTGTATTGAATTTAAAATATTTGAAATTTTACAATATGAATTTTAATAAAGCGGAACTTGTAGACATGACTTTTGTTTTGGGCGAGACATACAGAAATTGTTTACTTGCCAATAGAATTTATCACCAACGTTATCCTGAAAGAAGGCTTCCTGATGTTAGCAGCTTCCAAAACCTTCTCGATAGATTTCTGGAAACTGGAAATGTCGAATATAAAAAAAGTGAAAGAATAAAATGTGTTGTGAACGAAGAAAATGAGTTTTCTGTGGTGCTGGCAACGGTTGAGAATCCCCATGTTAGTCAAAGAGAAGTGACCTCATTAGTAGGAATAAGTAGACGGTCTGTGGGTCGAATCTTAAAAACAAATAAGTTGCATGCATATCATATTCAAATGCACCAGGAATTATCTGATGACGATTTTCAAAAGCACCTACAATTTTGTAATTGGGCCAGAGGTAAAATGCAAGTTGAGTCATCTTCTTCAATAATGTTTTATTCACTGATGAGGCAACTTTTCATAAAAATGGATTTGTTAATAGGCACAATTTCCATTATCATGCTTCGGAAAATCCTCACTTTTTTATGCAAGTTGATAACCAACACAGATGGTCTATAAACGTTTGGGGAGGAATTATTGGAGAACATTTAATAGGGCCACATTTCTTTGATGGTACATTGACTGGAGCTATTTATCTTCATTTTTGGAAAACTGTCTGCCACAATTATTGGTAAATCTCCGTGGAAGAATTCGAAATAGGATGTGGTTTCAGCAAAATGTTGCTCCACCACATTATTTAAATGCAGTTAGAGACCACTTAAATAATACCTACCCTCATCAATGGATTGGAAGAAATGGACCCACTAAATGGCCTGCTAGATCCCCAGATCTTACAAAAATGGATTTTTTTTTTATGGGGATACGTGAAGGAAATTGTTTATAGAGACACACCAATAACAGTACAAAATATGAAGGAAAGAATAATAACTGCCTTTAGATCTATCACACCGGCAGTTTTAGGAACAGTGGGAACCTCATTTCAAAAGCGCATAGAGATGTGTGTCAATCAAAATGGCCAACATGTGGAACATTTATTATAATTTTTTCTACTGCGTTATTTGAAGAAACCTCTTTTTTTAAGTTTTATTTTTGAATGTTGTAATTATGGCTCAATAAAACGAAAATGGTTGCAATTAGCCATAGGGAAGTACTTACAAAAAATGTTCGTTTTTCATTTTTACATCACATCGTTGAAAAATATACAGGGTGTTCCATTTGAAAAAATTGAGAAAATTCAATTTAAAAAGTTCTTAATTGAATACCAATTTTTGGCCACCCTGTACATTTTTAGGAAATGAAAATGATTCAAAAACATTAATTAGATGTCTCGTAACTGGTATTCACATAAGTTTTTCTTAAAACCCATAATTGTGACTGTGGTGATTTTTAATATCCATCTGCAGATGGCATTATTTCAACAAAAAATTCCATTACATCAAAATGATTGGGAGATAAGCCAATAATAATACAGGAATGAATAGAGCCTAGAAAGAGGCTTCAAAAAATGTACTGATATACATAGCATTCCATTTAAAAAAAGGCACTTGGTCCTGTAATTTCGTCTTGGTCGCCCTGTATGTTCGAAAATAATTTCCAGTTATAGACTTTTTTATCTAGTTTACTTGCAATTTTCTAAAAATTTCTAGCTATCGTAGAACTCGAGATATCGAGGTCCGACGCACTATTGCCCCACTCTGTATGTTGGGAATTATTTTATAAAATTTGAGTATTTATGGTAATTAATTTGCCACATGTTAATTAAATATTTATCAGTAGTAATGAATTCGGCCTTTCAAAACGTGTTTCTAAAAATTAAATTAGCATTTATTTATTATTGTCTGAAGTTCGGTGTATCACGCGTATATGGTACCCCGTTTGATTTTTTTATTTATGTTAATTTCTTCCTGTATGTCATTTACTTTGATACACATTGATATTGTACTCGATTAGAATGTCAATACTAATTTTATGTACCTGTAATGAAACGATGTGGAATGACCCATCAATGTTAAAAATTATTCGTGAAAAGAATAGATAATAATACAGTGTGGAAAATAAAAAATGGATTAAATTTAAAAAGCCCATGTCGAGCTATGTAGTAAAAAGACAAAAGTAGTAAAGTA
This sequence comes from Rhamnusium bicolor, assembly GCA_029963845.1. Taxonomy (NCBI): domain Eukaryota; kingdom Metazoa; phylum Arthropoda; class Insecta; order Coleoptera; family Cerambycidae; genus Rhamnusium; species Rhamnusium bicolor. The sequence goes on along the minus strand of JANEYF010004053.1, from coordinate 325,344 downwards.
GTAATTTTTTTTACATATTTAATAAGCACTCGTTTTTAGTGGTTTACGCAAAATACCTTTTATAGAAGAATTATATATGTATAGAATTTTGGAATAATTTATAATAAATCTAAATTTTGTACTTCTATACTTTAAATAGCGGGAAAGTTTATGAAAAATAGTATCTAACAATTGGGTACTGTGTTTTCAAAAAATTTAACTAGAAATCGTTTTAACCAGATTTTAAATATCTGCTTTAGAAATGACACTACAAGTCGATAAAACATTAGGTAGATTGCACAAAAATGCGATCTTTACTTCATTTGTAATTAAAATTAAAATGTTTTATTGAAAACAGATTAGATGAATTGGTAGTATAACTTTCCTATACGTATTAAAAAAAAACTACGTGGAAAAATATCAAAAATTAAAGCTGCAGAACAAGTGCCGGAACTTGGAAATCTAAAAACTCTGCGCTCTGAATTTAGGCTGATTCTTCTTAAAGTTCTTGGCTTTATCAAGTGCACCTCCTGTGATTTTGATAATATGATTACACTAAAGACTTTATGCAACACACAGCGCTGGCACGAACTGGTCAAGTGGAAGGACATTTGCCACATACTTTGTGTCTGTGTCATACTGAACCTCGCCATTTATTTTTTGTAATTAAGGAAAAAACATTTAAGTTTGTAAATTGTATTAAATATTATAGTAGAGGATCCGAATTAAGGACGACCTTCACCCATCCGTTTAATGGATGAAAAATATTTTATATTAATTTTAATATGTTATAAAATATATCGTGAGTCGGTTGGCTAAAAAATTTCTGGCAAGACTATGATTAATTAAAAATTCAAAAATAACTTTTTTTTAAACATTGCACTCATTTGTTCAAGGAACAAATTTTATTCCAATCGAAAGATTATAATTTAGAAGATTCATTTACTATGTACTTACTGTATTCAGCGTACAAAAGTTATTAATTTTTTTTTTTAATGGCATTGGGATAAAATCCATACAGTCAGGCGCAAGTTACTATATGTATACTATTTAACAAAGTTAAAAAAGGATTCTAAAGAGGATTACTTCACAACGCATACACTACCAACTATGAACCTAATCCTAATCACAATTTATTACTTTTTTTTTTTTTGAAAAAGACTGCGGTAAGTAAGGAGTTATTAAATTCTTCATTATATTTATTTCCTAAAGCAGTGATTTTTTTATAACACGAGGTATGATAACCAACAAAATCGAGTGACGCGTTGGTTAGCTCAACTTGATTGTATTTAAAGTTCTTTTTTTTTACGAAAAGCCAACTTCAATGAACAATTTTTAAAAGTTTCATCATTAAAATCAATTACAGAATCGTCCGAGTCACACAAAAATCACTTTTTAGCTATTTTTTGTCATAACATATTGTCAATTAATAACAACGATGCGTAGTAGTACGTTCTCTTGATTCGAATATTGAGGTTAACTGCTCCAAAATAATGCTCAGAGTATTTACTAGTCTATCGCTACCCTTCTCAATTGCACGAACAAATAGTATGCGCACTCTCTTTCATCCGATGGACGAGCCGCGCGCAGCTGCAATGCTGCGTCCTCTTCTATCGCACCGGATAGTTTGCTCGGACCTCTTTGTCGCACAATTTCATTCACACCAATATTTCGCTTTTTAAAGCTCGCCAACCGGAATTTAAACCAGATTTTTCGCAGACAACCCTATATCATTCTGTTCGCAATTTAATTACCTTTATTTTGATATAAGATTTATTCATTAAACAGATGAATGTAAATTACTAGTATCGAATTACCTGTTTATACCTGCCAACCCAATAGTTACGCCAGGAAAAAAATAGACAACCTAACGTGTGCATATTCTCTAGGCTTTATAGTTTCGATTGGAATAAAATTTGTTCCTTAAACAAATGAGTGCAATGTTTAAAAAAAAAGTTATTTTTGAATTTTTAATTAATCACAGTCTTGCCAGGAATTTTTTAACCAACCCACTCGCGATATATTTTATAACATATTAAAATTAATATAAAATATTTTTCATCCATTAAACGGATAGGTGAAGGTTGTTTTTAATTCGGATCTTAGACTATTACGAAAAATAATAAAGACGTTTATTACTATTATTATTATTATTATTATAAAAAAAATCATAATAAGAAAAGCGATGGAGAAAAAAAAACAGTTTCAAACTATGTTTTAAATTAAAATTGTCTGGCTGATGCTTGTTTAAAACGTTTTATATTTATACTCTTCATAAACGTAACAACCCTGGCAATAAGTAGTTCAAACTTTACAGAAGCCAATGATTTATGTTCATTACAGCTAACTGAAAGTAAATTTCAGTTCACTCTTGCTAATGTTTATATTAATTTTAGTATGCCTTGAGACAATACAAATCTTAATCATTGGTATTTTGCACTTTGTTGAAACTTGGAAAGGCAATAATTCTGGAAAAAAACATGTACGATTCCATTAACCTTGGTGTAATATTTACTTAGCTAAAGTGTTTTGAAATCGTAATTACAATTTTATTTCTTTCATTCATATATTAAGCATTAGGATAATTTATTTTTTTATATTATATATGTATGTAAAACGCTGAAAAACCATTGACCGCATAAAATTATGAACACAAAGTTATATTACTCTTTTTGGCAGCAACATGTCTAAATATATTAGAAGAAGAACCAACGGACACATTTAGTACAAAGATTAGTGTTATTGTGCGAATACTATCTGAGGATTTGTTTGCATAATCCATACCGAAAGTCAGGTACAGTGTGGTCATTTTATCTTGATAATATATCGATCTGATATAACTCTTTTATTTTTAAAGTTATTAATATGAACTAATATGAGCAATAGACTGTCAGTAGAAAGAATTTTTTTAAATAGACCATCCTGTCTATTTTTAATTGGTTGGAGAGCATATTTCATTCTGATGTTCGTGATATAGCACACTTTATACTTTGATCCAGTAGTTTCCGATTTATTTGCAAAAATTAAAATATTTATTGCATGATATATAGTAATGTAAATAAATTAATAATAACTACAAAAAGCACAACAAACTCTGCATCACACTGACGTGCTTAATTATTGTTTGTTTACATGTCAAAAATGACTACTATTTTGTTTCCACGGCACACTATAATATATCATGCAATAAATATTTTATATTTTTGCGAATAAATTGGAAACTACTGGATCAAAGTATAAAGTGTGCTATATCACTTCAAATTTTGTTGTGGATTATTAATGAGCTCAAAATTTAGCAACTTTGCCTAATTCAAACCTACCGTCTATGTCTTAAGTTAAGCGAAATCCTGTATAAAGGCAGATCATATCAGCTAGATATCAAGCGCATAATTCCAGGCCGGCGTCGGCAGCGTAGCGAAATCTTCTAAGGAGTCAGTACCATTAAATAAACAAGTGAGGTACATTTACCGCTGCGGTGAAGATGCCATATAGATTTTCAGAAGACGGACAAAGTACATCGGATCGGTTCCAGAATGATTTGTTATTCGATGCCTGCAATCGTTGTTAAAATTGCCTAAGACGCGTTCGGGAATGATCGCAGCGGTCCGGGAATGCTCGAAATCGCTTCATCGTGTTCGGTTTTATTGAAAATGATACCCCACGTGCCTCGCTTGCCCTCGGGAAGCTTCGGGTAACTTCGGAAAGGTTCGGGTCTAGTTCGGGTTTTGCAATAAAAACTGTAGCCTCGGTGGCTGTTGGCACCATTGAAACTTGCTTTCACTTTTTAATTTATTAAAACGATATTGAAAGTGCTTATAACGCCTTCGAAAATGATCGGAGCGGTTCGTGATCAGTCGTAGTGATTCCAATCGATTCCGTGGGTCCGATTACCTCGAAATCGATATCCCACAAGCCTGGATCGCGCAAGGGTAACTTCGGGTGACTTTGGATATCTTCGGACCGAGTTCGGTTTTTTCGGTTAAAAGTGCGGCCTGGGTACGTGTCAACTCCCTCGGAAATTGAATTTGTTTTTCGGTTCCTGCAATCGCTGTTAAACTTGCCTAAAACGCATTCGTGAATGATCGGAGCGGTTCGGGAATGCTCGGAATCGGTTCCTCGTATTCGGTTTTATTAGAATTGATACCCCGCAAGCCCCGTTTGCCTTCGGGTATCTTCGGATGACTTCGGAAAGGTTCGGGTCCAGTTCGTGTTTTGCGGTTAAATCTGTAGCCTCGGTGGCTGTTAACACCCTTGAAACTCGTTTGCCCTTTTTAATTTCTTAAAACGCTATTAAAAGTGCTTATAACGCCTTCGGGAATGATCGGAGCGGTTCGTGAATAGTCGGAATCGGTTCCTTGTGATCCATTTTATTGAGTTTTATGCTAATATGCCTATATTTGTATCAATTCGGTCAATATTTGGGGCATTTATTGCATTTCCAAAAAAAAAATCAAAATTCTTAATTTCTTTTGCCCCACTTCCCGTTTTCGGAACCGGCTTAAAATCCACAAGCATATGTAGACCGTAAAGGTCTACCCCTGTTACAAATTTCAAGTCGATCGGTCAATATTTTGAACAGATATCGCATTTAAAAAAAAAAGAAAAATAATTTGGCTTTTAGGCCGTTTTGCCCCACTTCGCGTTTTCGGAACAGGCTCCAAAACAATAGGCATATGTAGCCCTTAGAGGTCTACACCTGTTCAAAATTTGAAGTCGATCGGTTAATATTTAAGACAGTTATCGCATTCCAAAAGAAGGTAAAAAAATTGGTTGTTAGGCCGTTTTTGCCCCACTTGCCGTTTTCGGAACCGGCTCAAAATCAATAGGCATATGTAGACCATGGAGGTCTACCTCTGGTAAAAATTTGAAATCGATCGGTCAATATTTGGGACAGTTATCGCATTTCAAAGAAAAGTTTCCGGACTACCGGAGTTCCGGACTACCGGACTTCTGGAGTTCCGGAGTTCCGGACAGACGGAAAGTTTCTGGAAATCTCGAAATTCGGATAGATCTCAAATTTGAGGTCGATCCGCTCAGCCGTTCTCGAGATACGGGGGGCCCAAAGTCGCCGAGCATAAATGTATATATAGATTTTTTTTAGGAAAATCTATATAACTAGTAAAATTTAAAGCCAGGTGTTAGCTTTTTAACAGTTTCAATAATCTTCATCAACAAGGACAAGCACTAAAAGATTTTGTTGTATCTGTAAATATTTACAAAAGGAGTAACTAGGTATCTATTAATCTATGGTTGTATTTGTTATTATGTTGTACAATAATTTATCTAATAAAGTATTATTCTTGTTACACATAATTATATATTTCCGTTTCAGGACAAAACTGTGGACTTATCAGTGGTATTTTGTTGATCTGCTGGGGCATTTTAACAATTGTTTATAAGCCATATGATATGTTTATGGATGAAAGGATTAAGCTGACACCAGGTAAAATACAAACTAGTACTTCTTGCTTTATTATACCTAATATTAGGAAGTATAGTGATCGTAATTTTTTTCGCCATCGAGATTTTGATATACCGGGTATAACAAGATCATGGTACACTCCCTCTTCTCCTTTAATTTTGTAGATAATTGATTGAAATTTGGGATATCCTGTATACATAATAAGCGGCACTTTTTGACAAGTGATTTTTTGTTCACTTCCGGTTTAGCCGGAAGTGACACTAGCTTTCGATTTTTAAATAGAACACCCTACATGTTATTACATTTTTGAATTCTGCATAATTTTATGAATCCAACGATACCAAATAAGTGACATTTCAAACGTGAATATTTTTTATAATATAATTTAATTTTCCATTTAAGTGTGCCATGACGGTTCCGATTTATTCAAAATGACCCATGTAATGCTAGAAAAATCGAAATCTCGTCAAAAATATTAAATTACGTGATTTATGAGCAAATGAAGTTCATCAAAATGGTTTTTGGGGAAAAACTCAATTTTTTCAAGTGGAACCATGTTGGTACCGTGGTACCATTTATTAGTACTATTAATAAGGAAATTCTTCATGTCATATTAAAATGTGCGATGAATACAAACAAAATTACAGCTGAAAGAAAGTAAGAAAATACAATTTTGTTCTAATTACCTTGTTATACATAAGGTGGTTTTGGAATACAAAAAAATGAACACAAAACATTACAACAGTTGTTCAAAATGCTGTCTATTAACGTCAATGCACTTCTCAACTCGCATAGCTATTTCTCGAAGAATGTTCGCCAATTGCAGGGCCGTTATACTATTAATTGCGCGTCTTACTCGTAGCTCCAGGTCCTCACGGGTGGTAACGGTGGTTGCGTAGATAATATGTTGTTGGCGAGATTTAAAAAGAGTTTAACCTCTTTTTCAGGTCTACCTCCATATGAATGGTGGCTGGATCCCCCAGATGAAGTTTTACTCAAAGTTTATTTATTTAATGTAACTAATTCCGAAGAGTTCCTAAATGGTACGGAGAGCAAGATAAAACTAAGTGAAATAGGACCCATTATATACAGGTATTTGTTTCTGTTTCATTTGTTTTCCTTCTTGTATTTATCTTTTTTTTTTTTTATTGTCGATAAATGTGGCTAAAGAGACTCAGCAAAACTGAGGATTGTACTGTGTGGTCCGCTTATCGTTCTGGCCTCGGTTTCAACATATTTTGAGCTCTTTAAAATTACCGTCTGAAAATAACATAAGCCCGGGTGGATTTCTTTCAATGGGTCACTCTATATATAAGCAAATACATCGAGTAATTTTAAAATTTCTCCAAAAATAGCCAAGTTAAATGTATATGGTATTTTTGTTAAGGTCGAGAAGTTTTCTATCCAAATATGTAAAAATATGTAGGATATTCTATAAAAATTTTAGTTGGCATAGAAATTCGAACGCGCAGTATAAAAGTTACACACAATCTTTAAAAGGTCTTAAGCGGTCTAAACATTTTTTTTTTTTCATAAATCCCTAAATAGTGTTAAAAATGCGTTAAGAACGATAAGCGGACCACACTGTACAACAAGTTTTATGTTAAATTATACCTGCTGGCTTATAAACTATATTGAAAATAGCTGGAAAAAGTTTTGTTGGGTAAGGGTTCTTCATATGCAGAGACAACCAAATGACACCATCTGGTATACTGACGGATCAAAAACGTCAAGCAGTACCGGAGCAGGAGTTGCGGGAGAACAACCAGGGACAGACATCAGCCTGAACCTTGGAAGTATCGCAACAGTGTTCCAAGCCGAAATCACAGCAATAGACGTCTGTGCACAAGAAATGATACGGAGGGCATACAAAAATAAGAGAATCCGCATCATCACAGCCCTCAGAGCTCTGGAAGCAGTAGAAATACGATCTAAAACAGTAAAAGACTGCCTGGAGTCCCAGGAGAAACTTACAGAACACAACAGTGTACAACTGGAGTGGACACGAGGACACCAGGGAAATACGGGAAACGAAAAAGCAGACATGCTAGCCAGAAAAGGCGCTAAATCAATTCTAACAGGTCCCGAACCGACCTGCGGGGTATCTTATAGCACCACGAAAGGATCGGTAAAGGAACTATTAAAACAGAAACACTACTCGCACTGGATAGAGATACCGGGAATGAGGCAGTCACGCTTGTTCATCGGAGAAATATCTAGAGCAAGGACCAACGAAATGCTAAAGCTGAGCAGAAAACAGCTGAGGTGTGCAGTGGGAATATTAACAGGACACTGCACACTAAACAAACACCTAACCAATATGAGGGTGAAAGACAATCCAGATTGCAGGATGTGTGGTGAAGAGGAAGAAACTCCCCACCACATCTTATGCGAATGCCTAGCCCTAACGGCAATGAGACTAATACACTTCGAGGGACAACTTTTAACTCCGGAAGAGATAGCCAGAGCTCCCATAAACTGTATACTCGCCTTCTGGAATAGAACGGGTCTTATGGAGTAATGAAACTATGGGGTACAATAAGCTTAAGCTTCAGTACAGCGGGTAGTTAAAACCGCAACCCGTAAGGAAAAAAAAAGGGTTCTTCATCAACAACTTAAAATACAGAACAATTCATTTTCAAGCCCACAATTCCACAGTAAAAATTTACAACTAATAAGAAAAATATCTAATAAAAAATCAATACCAAATTTCAATAATTAACAGAATAATAAATAACAATAATAACAGTTTGTCAACTATATCTTCATCTTCAGATTCAGTAATGTATTACAATAAATTACCATATGTTAAAAATCTTTCTGAGAAGGTGCTATCTACGGATAAAATTAATATTGCTCTCAAGAGTGAAAATATAATAAAAAAAATTACTTTATAAATTTAAAAGTGAAAAGACCAGAAGAATTACAGTCAAATGTCATTTACAAACTACCGTGCAAGGAGTGTGAAAAAGTTATATAGGCCAAACAGGTAGATACTTAAAAACCAGAATGAAAGAGCACATGACAGACGTTAAAAACAAAAATAACATAAATACACATCATTGTTGAACACTCTAAATGTTTAAATCACGAATTTAATTTTGATGAAACAACAATAGTAGGTAAGCAGCATAATCTTGAAAAAAGAAAATTTCAAGAAATGGCCAATATAAAGAAGTCTTTATATATAATATGTCAGTTAATTCAAGGAAAGACATTGGAAACTGAAACACATGTTATTTTAATATCATTAATAGATTAGGTAAAAAATAACTATAATTTAAAAATGTATTATTTACAAAATATTAAACAAATAATAAATCCTTGCCAGTATTGCAGTTTTTTTTATCTCGGTCTTTTATCTATGATGGTTGTTATCTCTTCTCATATGTTTTGTATACTTTAACGACAAGAAAAAATTTCATTCGGACCAGGTAAAACACATGTTTATTGTAAGTATTGTTATTTTTCAGGATATTATCATCATTGCATATATAGTTTTACTAACTACAATATTATGTTGTTGAAATTAGATTTTGAGATGCCCTAAAAAAATATATTTAAATATTTTTAATTATTGTTAATATGTTGTTATTTTTAATACCTATTTATATGTATGTGCATGTGTATTGTGTATGTATGTAGGTGCATATATCCGTTTATTTATTTATTTTCTATTGTTTGTTTCATGTGTTATATTGTATACATATTTTTTAACACGCTTTTATTAGCTTCACTTGTATGTATGTATGTTTGTTTGTTTGTTTGTTTGTTTGTTTGTTTGTTTGTAACCGACTCTTTGTTAACACGCTTTTATTAGCTTCACTTGTATGTTTGTTTGTTTGTTTGTTTGTAACCAACTCTTTGGACTCGATTTTGACCCACTTTAAACGGACAGATTTAATTGAAACTTTGTACACTTACGAAGAACCGGTAACAATACAATAATTTGATAAGTTTATATCATTATCCTGATCAGGATCGCCAGTCTTTTCCTCACGTATCCTCTGCGTGAGAGCAAGAGGCTTAATATTGTAAGTATATTCCGTGATTCTCAGTTCGGTCGTTGGCCGAGCGGGCAAGTCTTAGTCGACGTGAAACGACGGACTCCTCGGGCGTGAGTTCAAATTCCATGGCTGAAATAAAAAAATATTTTTTTTTTCAGAAATATCTGTTGGATCGTAATATATTATAATATCAGCATCAATAAGCAATATAAATATAGTTTAAAAAAACTACAAAACACGCTTTCATAGTACATTAAACTAAAAAAGTGAAAAATAAATATAGTTTAAAAAAAAACTAAAAAACACGCTTTTAAAGCACATCAAACTAAAAAAGTGAAAAATAATTATTAATATAAACTGAAAACAATAATGAACGAAAAATACTAGTATTATTGTGAAAAAAGCGTGGGGCGCTTTGTGCCATATTTTTCGTATATCGAGCAACCCACGCTTTTTTTCGCAATAATACTAGTATTTTTCGTTCATTATTGTTTTCAGTTTATATTAATAATTATTTTTCACTTTTTAGTTTGATGTGCTTTAAAAGCGTGTTTTTTAGTTTTTTTAAACTATATTTATTAATTTACATTTTATGTAATTCTATACATACATCATAATTTTATATCTGTAGTGCCCAGAGGATGGCAATATTTATTCAACAAAACTTTTTCCAACTATTTATAAGACGGTCTAAAAACTTTTCTATTACATTTAAAATAATAATGGTAATTGTTTGTTTCAGGGAAAAACTCATTCACACCAATCCAACGTTCAATGAAAACGGCACGTTCACATACACGGCTAATCGTACAGCCATATATTTGCCAGACATGAACACCATTGACTTAAATTCCACAATCATAATGCCAAATCTCGGAGTTCTAGTAAGTTTACAAAATGGAATACGGGCTTAAACAAGTTTATCTGTTTCCTGTTTTTTTTTTTTAGTTAATACCTTCGTATTTTTACGACGCGCCATTTTTTACAAAATTCGCCATAAATCTGATGATGCGTACGCTGAAATCTCACCCCTTCATCGAAACTACAATCCAGAATTTCCTCTGGAATATAACAGACCCAATTCTGGATCTAGCGCAAAAACTAGCACCAAACTTGGTCCCGACGAAAAACATGGGAATATTAGATAGGGTAAGAAATTTATTTGGCTTTATTGAATTAGAAATTATGTAAATATTCGACATTTACGTATGGTATACAGGGATCAGTACTATGGCCCACTTTGTTCCTTTTCCATATTGCTGACTTACGCTCTGTAACATTTAATCCTGCGCCTAGCCATTCGCTGGTGACAACTGTTTTAAAATAAAATAGGATATTAATGCAAATAAACAATAACGATATTTACTTCTACTTTAAATATACAGGTTGTGTACTGAATCATTAGATATGGGTATCTTAACTAGCAACGGTACAATGTAAACTAGAGGAAGGCAATCCCTCGCTCGTCAGAGTAAGCTGTGGATAACAGAGAATTCATTTTCCATATCACTGTAGTGCAGTCTACAGTGCACAATGCCTCGACACGATGCAAATTTTCAGTCTTCCTTCAATGTACTATGTTTAATACTTCAATAATTAGATACCGAGTGTAACAGGATCATGGTACACCCCCTTTTCTCCTTTAGTTTTGAAGATAATTGATTGAAATTTGGGATATCCTATATACATAATAAACGGCACTATTTAACATACAAGTGATTTTTTTTCACTTCCGGTTCCGCCGGAGGTGACATTAACTTTCGATTTTTAAATGGAACACTCAGTATATTATTGCATTTTTGAATTCTGCATAATTTTCTGAATCCAACGATACCAAATAAGTGTTCAAACTTCAATATTTTTTATAACATAATTTTTAGTTTTCCATTTAAGTGTGCCATGACGGTTGCGATTTAATCTAAATGATCCGTGTAATGCTAGAAAAATCGAAGTCCCATCAAAAATACTAAATTACGTGATTTATGAGCAAATAAAGTTCATCAAAATGGTTTTTTTGGGGAAAAACTCAATTTTTTTCAAATGGAACCATATTGGTACCGTGGTACCATTTTTTAGTACTATTAATAAGGAATTTATTCATATGTCGTATTAAAATGTGCGATAAATACAAACAAAATTACAGCTAAAAGAAAATAATAAAATACAATTTTGTTCTAATTAAATGTTAAGAAATACCTAACTAAGGTGGCTTTGAAAACAATGAAATATTTAACTTGTCAAATATTTGTTGGTTTACCGGTGTTTTTATTGTGCTTTCAAAATTATTTAAAATTCTTGTTAATTGTGTTCAAATTGCCGCAAATTTATACAAGACATGAAAAAGTGGACATGTTAATTATTTATGAGGAATATTGAAAAAATGCCATTGCGGCTAGATACCTTTATGCCAAACGATATTCTAAGACAATGTCCAGCGAGAAATTATTTTAATCGTCTTGAAAATCAATTCCGAAGTGAGCCCAACAATGAGCCCGAAGAAAATTTCGTTCTTGACGATGGAACGGAAATTAATGTTTTGGCTCGAGTAGAAGTTGATAAGACTGTTTCTTTAAGCTAAACAGTAAGCCGAGTTTTGCACAAATACCACTATACATCTTTTAAATACCAATTGCACCAGCACTTGTACGAAAATGATTACGAACGTAGGATGGATTATTGCAACTGGATTTTGCAAAATAACGACAAAATACAAAATATTGGTCACAAGAAAATCAAAATTTATTACGGAAGGGTAACTTTCAAATGCGATTCGGTTTCAATGTTTGGCTTGGAATAATCGATAGTAGAATCATTGGTCCAATAATATTTGAGGGACTTGACTGGTGCCAGATACCTGGGATTTCTGCAAAATGAAATTGAAGACAGTTTAGCTGAATTACCTTTCCATTTATGACAGGGAATGTATTTTCAACAAGAAGGCGCTCCTCCCCATATTTCAAAGATAGTAACTCATTACCTTCAACGGAGATTCGGAGAAAACGTAATTTCGACGAATGGTCCTGTGAAGTAGCCTCCAAGGTCAGTTGATTTAACACCCCTTGATTTCTTTGTTTGAGGTTATTTAAAAAATATTGTCTTCGCAACCGCCGTTACAACCCGTGATTACCTGGAGCAACGAATAAGACGCGCAATTAATAGCATAGCGGCCCAGCAATTGGCGAATGTTCTTCGGGAAACAGTTATGCGTGTTCAGAAGTACATTGACGTTAATGGACAGAATTTTGAACAACTGTTGTAATGTTTTGTGTTCATTTTTTGTATTCCAAAGCCAGATTATGTAACAAAGTAATTAGAACAAAATTGTATTTTCTTGTTTTCTTTTAGCTGTAATTTTGTTTGTATTTATCGCACATTTTAATACGACATATAAATACATTCCTTATTAATAGTACTAATAAATGGTACCACGGTACCAATATGGTTCCATTTGAAAAAATTTAGTGTTTCCCCAAAAACCATTTTGAAGAATTTTATTTGCTCATAAATCACGTAATTTAGTATCTTTGACGGGATTTCGATTTTTCTAGCATTACACGGGTCATTTAGAATAAATCGGAACCGCCATGGCACACTTAAATGGAAAACTAAAAATTATATTATAAAAAATATTGGCGTTTGCAATGTCACTTATTTGGTATCGTTGGATTCAGAAAATTATGCAGATTTAAAAAATGCAATAATATACAGAGTGTTCCATTTAAAAATTGGAAGTAAGTGTCACTTCCCGCGAAACCGAAAGTGAAAAAAAACCAGTTGTATGTCAAAAAGTGGTGCTTACTATATATATAAGATATCCCAAATTTCAATCAATTATCTTCAAAACTAAAAGAGAAAACCTATATTTATTTTTTTCATCTCATCTGTCAGTAGAAAAAAATATAAATCTGTGTGTACTGTGTAAACCATATAATTTTATGTTCATTTCCAGATATACGCAGATTTTGTTGACAACGTAACTGTTTACGTAGGATCTGGTTACGGCCACAGAAATTTTTTTCTCATAGACAAATATGACGGATCTGAATATCTGCCACATTATGGCAACAAATGCATTGATAAAGTGGTGAATTCCTCAGAAGGTGTTAGCTACCCACAATATTTGACCAAAAATGATACGCTGAGGTACTGGAGGAAATCGCTTTGTAAAGTGGGTCATCTTAACTACGCCGGTAAGTTTATATACAGGATGTGACGTATTACCATGGACACAAAACTACATACAATTTTTTAATAGGTAATAATTATGGCGCCTTCTTGAATTTTCAAAAACCAAATTATCATCAAAAAATAATTCATTCAATTTGATTCAACCTCAGTTTTGCCCCAATGCTAATTCAGTTCGTCAAAAGTTAGGAGGGAGAACTTTAGACTATAAACATGTTGGTAAATATGATACAGGGCGCGTTAAAATTTCAATGGTTTCCTTATTTTTTGGAAGATTAAAGGTATTGAAGTTTGTAGTTTGTACCTAGTTTTAACTGGAACAGTTCTATTGATCAATTCATCTCTGTCTTTCTAATTCAGTCAGGAACGTAGCCAAAGGGAAATTAAAGTTAAATTCTTCACACCACTGCGAATTTACAATAAAAATATTTTGTATGACCTCATAGCTTTTTCAAAATGTTTCTGATTTGCAGAAGATGTGAAAAAATATGGAGTGAACGCCTACAAATATGATTTAACACCCTCAATGTTTGATAGAACTATCCCATCTTATGATGACTGTTATCAGGGAATCCCTAAACTGCCAAATGGCCTTTCAGATGCCTCGATGTGCTATTTTGGTAACTTAAAAATTTTATGCATATTTTAAAGCTAAATTTAAACAATTTCCAGGCATTCCAGTAGCAGCTAGTTTTCCTCACTATTTATACGGAGATGATGTCATTAAAACATACGTCGATGGGCTTGAACCAGATGTCGAAAAACATGGATCGTTTGTAATCGTAGAACCAGTGAGTAACAGTGACCTGATATATAAAATACACAAACCAGTGGCGGATTTAGGATTTGGCTAAAGGGGGCGTATACAGTGACGTATTTAGAGGTAGTCGTAGTAACTCAGACAGCCTTTTTTCGACTTGCGACCACCTTTGCACAGAAATTAAAATTGTATTAGGTGTAGAAAATCGTCATCATGTTACCCAAGATCTATTGCTGACTAGACGACGTCGGTTATCAGTTGTTGTGACTAAAGTAAAATTTGTTGAGCGTCACCAGTTTTATTGGTTTAAACATAATAATAATAATATGGCTTTAATAATAATATGGTTTATTTGTCCATCAGTACACTAATAATTTTAATATGATATTATAAAAACCATAACGCATGTCCATCCCCTGCTAAAAACTGGAAAACCAACCAACCAACTGTGGTTTTAAACTAAAAAGTCTGCATCATTATCCGTAGCATTCCATACGACTTTCAATGTCCTACAAATAGGCTACATAATACTTATTTTGAGTTTCCATAAATTTCTGCGTTCACACTAATTTACATATATTAACTGTCAATACTAGCATAAGAGTTTACAACTCGAGCTCTCTTACTACAATAAAGCATAAACAATGTCGATGCTAATAAAGAGATGATTAAAACATTATTCAACCAAGTGGAATGTTTTATAACGTTCAAATTACAATTAAAATCTATAAGCTAAATATTACCGAATACTGCACTAATTCCTAAAATAGGCCGGAAAAGTTAAACGAAACAAAGTAAATTTTGTAGACTATATATTAGAAATTGCCTAACTAACAGAGTCATAAATAAATTTAAATACTCTTTTATGCCAAATACGTAGCGATCAAAAAATGAACCATTACATGTGAATAGTGATGCCTTAGGTTTATTATTGACGTTGCGGAAACGTCGTCATAAGACAATGTGTAGATTAGAGTCTTTATTTACGTTTTGTGGACGACGCATCGTGGTATAATGCGTGCGTGATAAAGAAAGTAGAGGACGACGAATAACCAAAATAAAAAAATGGTACTACAAAGCTCTTAAAATCTACTAAAAACATCACAATAAAACACGAAAGGTGAAACTGTACTCTCTCTCTCTCCTCTCTCTCTCTTTCTCTAAGTTTAGGTGGGAATAGCTATGGTGTTGATTCCAGTAAACACAAGTGCTCCAGACGTCTAACAGTAATGCAAAAAAAAAAAAAAACAAAAACAAAAAAAAAAAAACCCCCCCCAAAACACAAAAAAAGAAAAAAAAAAAAAAAAAAAAAGAGAAGGGAGAGGAAAAAAAAAAAAAAAGAAGAGGGGAAAGGGGGGGAAAAAAGAAAAAAAAAGGAGGGAAGAAGGGGCAAAAAGGGGGGGGGGGGGGGGGGGGGGGGGGGGGGGGGGAGGGGGGGGGGGGGGGGGGGGGGGAAACCCCAAAACAAAAAAAAAAAAAAAAAAAAAAAAAAAAAGGGGAAAAAAAAGAAAAAAAAAAAAAAAAAAAAAAAAAAAAAAAAAAAAAAAAAAAAAAAAAAAAAAAAAAAACGGGGGGGGGGGGGGGGGCACCCCGCGCGGGGGGGGGGGGAGGGGGGGGGGGGGGGGGGGGGGGAGGGGGGAAGAGAAGGAAAAAAAAAAAAAAAAAAAGAAAAAAAACGAGAGAAAAAAAAAGTTTTTTTTTTTTTTCCCGGGGCCCTTTTTGGGGGCCCGGGGGGAGCGGGGCCAACAGGGGGAACTTTTTTTCGCGGTTTTTTTCACCACCCACAAAAAAAAAAAAAAAAAAAATAGATTGGGGGGGAAAAAAAAAAAAAAAAAGGGTTAAAAAAATTTTTCCCAAAAAAAAACAATAAGAAAAGGATTTTTTGGGGTTTTTTTTTCACAGCTTAGGGGAGCGGAGGAATTGGGATGGGGGGAGAGGGAAAAAAAAGGGGAAACAGCTCTTAGGGGCATAATTGTTTTTTTTAGTTAGAAAAAACATCCTTTGAAACTTCCGCTAATTTTGTTGCAAAAGTTTTTTCTTGCAATGTTGAAATAACGTCGTTGGGCATCACTGTCAGTCGCATTCCGACGTTCTAGCGACCCTGAATTTATATACTGAATTGATGCAAAAGCGAGTTGGATACGACGTTATCCAGCAACGTCAGAATGCGGCGGATGACGTTGATACAAAGTTACAATGCCTCCTGAAACTAAATCCTGGCTACTAGTGGGCCGCAAAATTTGGATTTTGTTACATATTAAAACTAAATTTTCATTTGTTTTATACAGATCGAGCCAGACCACTAGATACAAGACTAGCGGTATGCGCAATTTATAATCGCCCGTCTGTTGCCAGTATGATGGGGCTATCGCAGCACGAATATCAGAAGGTGCTTTTACAGTAGGCTAGGTTATTGCTTTGCTCAAGAATCAGGACTTTTTGAATATCTAATTTGAATTATTTATTTATTTACGTGTTATTTTATTTTTTTTACAGTTTGTATTATGTTTCTTTATTATTTATGAGAATATTAATTTATGTTTTTAGAATTTCTTTTTGTTTCGAAAAAAAAAAAAATCAATATTTGATTGTGTGCTGTTTTGATATTTTTTCATCATTTTAGTGATTTACTATCTGTGGCATCTCGGAAGAAACACTGAAATTGTGAAACATTCAGATAATTTTAGTAAATGCGTTAATACGCAAAGATTTCTTTAGATGAACGAGCAACACGCTCCATCGCGGCTTTAGCGATACTGATATCTGCTTTGTCTCGTATACTCCTCCCAGCAAGAGCCCTGACGTAATCGTTAACATTCGTATTCAGACGGGCAACTATAAATTGCGTATACCGCCAATCGTATATTTAGTGTATATTTCCTATTTTATTGAAATTGAACAAAATAAAACCTTAGCAGGGGGGTTCCTCTCCCTAAATCCGCCACTGACACAAATAGCGATAACATTGGCATGAATTACGTGAAGGATATATGAAAGTTTAGCAGTACTCACTGCATACAGTAGTGAAACTTTGGTGAATCAGGAGAAACATTGAATTCTTTTCCTAAAACAGGTAAAGTTGATTCACTTTCTATTGGGAAAGATTAAACATATAAAACAGCGTGACTTATCTTGGACACCAACAAATTCACGTGTGACGAATACTCCAATCAGTCAAGCTTCACACATTGACCTATAAATTCTCGGTCATCACTTTCACATCAGTGAATTTATTAGTATCCAAGATAAATCACGATGTTTTCCATATGTTTGATCTTTTCCAATTATCCTAATTAAAATTTTATTCTGGCGCTGTTGTTGAACAAAAAAATTCCCTGTTAATTTCACTCTGCTGACAGCGTCAGTCCTATTTCTCTAGTAAGGCATGTTTATGACATTAATGACCTTAAAATTATTACCAACTTAACAACGCGAAAATCTATCTTTTCACTTTCTATAGTCCTGCAGTCAATGTCAGGCCTGCTTTCTTAATGCCATGCCGTTAATGACGTTACTTAACGTAAAATATAATTGCCAATAGAATATGAATCAACTTAAATTTCCACAAATACCAGACCACTGAATATGATGCCGGACGCGCATTCGGCGACCAAGTTGATAACATTTTTATCAACTCCAGATGTTGCCAACTTGGTTGGCGAAACGCGTGATTATATGATTGGGGTTTGTGGAAACTTCCTTAGTGTTAACGTTAAATTGTGCGAATGTGGAAAAATAATAGAATGATTTTAAACTGTATTTTGTCTTTTAGAACACAGGGATTCCTTTGCACGGCATAGCAAGGTCCCAGAGCAATCTAGTCATGAAAAATATGAGAGGATTCAACGAGAAGATTCAGAGATTTAGTGACATTTCCATTCCATTGGTTTGGATGGAATATGTAAGTCTTACTAAACATAATAAAATTTTTATTATTTTCATAGTGAATTGTGTATTAACCTTGAGCATGGAATTCTGTATTTTCTACTTGGTAGCTATTGAGAGTTTAAACCAGTTCTACGAACTTGGTCGAATCTACGATTGAGACTAAGCCTGGCCAAGCGATGGTAGATTCAAAGACGGGCGCAATACCAATGCCATCACGGGCTTGTTTACGATGACGATGACACGACACACTTTAGTTGTTATCTGTCGGTCGATGCATAGAGTACTAATAAATAATAAATAATGTTGAGCGTAAAGAGTAGAAAACGACCGTACGCTGATAAAGTGAATAAATTTATCGGTGAATTTCTGGATTTATTCTATCATGGATATAAAATAATTTGTAAAGTTTGTGATCAACACTTAATGTGCTGCTGCAAAATTCATGTTAATAGTAACCGGCATAAAAATAAAAAAAATGGCGTGTCTTCTTTGGAACCTCAGTTTATGTTTGATTTACTGTTAATGCTGATTGCCTGTGATGTTCCCCTGCGCATATTGGATAAACCAGCATCTCGGGAGTTCTGGAATAAATACAATCCCCAGATGAATTTACGTCGTTCATAGTTATGTAGATATGTACCAAGTGTTCGTGAAGACATTGTAAATAGGATTAAATGTGCATAAAAAAATACACGGCTGTGGTTATGTGTTGACGAGACGACAGATTGTAAAAAAAATTCTATTTTAAATGTTATAGTACGTGTACTCGACCCTGTTAAACCAACATTTCCACTTTTACTAGCTAGCAAAAGACTAACTGCGTGTACTGGCGAAACAATTACGCGGGTGGTGTTGGAGATTTTTGAAAAATTTTTGAACTGTCAACAAGTCAAGTATTGATGTTTGTGACCGACGGTGCTGCGACAATGCGTTTGGTGGACCGTTTTCTTCAAAGAGACGATTGTAGGTTTTTACATGTTACGTGTAAAGTGCATGCGTTCCATCTTGTAGTAGAAACGATTCGAAAATGTTTTCCAGAGGTAGATGCATTAATAGCAAATACAAAAAAAGTATTTCTCAAATCTCCTAAACGGCTTCGAGCATTTCACACACTGTGTCCTGGTATTCCGGAACCACCACAGCCGATTCTTACACGTTGGGGAACGTGGTTGATGGCAGCTTTTTATTATGCTGCATATTTTCAACAAATAAAAGCTGTGATACTACAGTTCAACCCTAACGAGGCTGCAGCTATTAAGGAAAGCCAGACAAGCTTTCAAGATGTTTCCCTTGAAACAGATTTAAAAACTATTTATAACAATTATAGAGGACTACACGACGCAATAGAAAAATTGCAAAATACTTCGTTGTCGTTAGTGGAATCGCTGCAAACAGTGGACGACGTAAATACACAGCTACAAACTATAAATGACGCACAAAATAAGCCCGTTATTGAAAAATTCGAGAGTGTATTACGGAAAGATCCTGATTTTACCAAATTAAGACAAATTTGTGATGCTGCATCTACAGCTGCGTTAAGTGAGTTCACAGAGTGTTTTACTTAAGCCTGTATTACTTCCGTAGATGTCGAACGGCATTTTTCAAAATACAAACATATTTTTTCACCCCAGCGAACATCGCTTACTGTGACAACTGTAGAAACATATCTTATGCTACACAGTTATTATAGAAGTGCTCCAGTTCGTGATAACGACAACCAAGCTACTTCAAAAATCTGCTTAAGAAGATGAGTTTTGTACATATTTTTATAAACTGTACCAGTATTAATAAAATGTATTTCCATTTATTTTATTTATGTATTTATTTATTATTAGTTATTACTTAGATATACAATGTACATGTGTGAACGTCATTTAACAGTTTAATAATAATGTGCAGCACTAAGCTTACAAAATATAAGGAAATACATAAAAAAGAATTTAAAGCGAAC
Organism: Rhamnusium bicolor; assembly: GCA_029963845.1. Lineage (NCBI taxonomy): Eukaryota > Metazoa > Arthropoda > Insecta > Coleoptera > Cerambycidae > Rhamnusium > Rhamnusium bicolor. The sequence continues at coordinate 305,152 of JANEYF010004053.1, read as the reverse complement.
AAAATATTACGAAAACATACATCACAATAAAACATTTTTGTGTTTATTATTGTACTTATTCAAGTTATGATATGATGCATACCCAGTACGTCTCTCTAGGATTAATGACCTTGGCCAGGCTTACTTATGAGTGTCTAATGCTGTACCACTTATTTGCTAGTACCTAGTACAAATATCTTAAGAACAACAATGATTGTTCTTCTATTATTGTCAAGATATCCTATTTTGGGATATGATGTACACCAAAAGCACCTGATTTAATGAGATTCTTTAACCATGTTTGTTTCAGAACCAAGTAGGAATTCCCTGGTACATAGAATGGTTGATATACTTCGTAGTGATACTAGTACCAACATGTCAACATATATTTACTACATTTTTGATCTGCTTAGGGACATGTTTAATAATTTTTTACACACGGAAGAGGAAACAATCCAAAAGTCAGCTAATTAAGAACAAAACGTTAACTTTTGAATCTACAGTATTTCTTAAGCCTTGAAATGCTGTTATTATTTGAGAAGCAATAAGAAAAAAATACATATCACAGAGAAACACGGCCGTCGATGATATTTTTTGCCAAAAAAATCAACTAATCGTGTATTAGTTATTATAGCAACTGTGATGTTTTTAACTTATCATGTTGGTTAATAAGCATGATCCTCAATTTTGTTTTACTACATTTTGTCATAAAAACAATGAAATATGTACTGGGTGTCCCTGATTATACGTACTGATACTTATAGAGTACATTCTGGTCTCTGGCGATTTTTTAAATAGTTGTATTTGGAGAAAATTTCTTAAATAGTACGAACTTTTCTTTTACAATAGAAAGATGTGATGATATGCATACAAAGTCGAATTTCGATCACACTTTCGAATTCTACACAATTTCTTTATTATCTTCAGTAGTTTTTAGGGCAAATGTCTGCATTCTGTATATTGTGAATATTTTCTTGTTTGTCATTACATCGTGGCATGTAGCTGGAAAAGTTGTGGATTAAAAATAACATATTTTATATTTATCTCTGAAACCGAGTTAACTCTTGTAATGTACAAACTACATGAGAAAACGACTGAAATCGTAAAGTATCTATGGAATGTGTACGAAATTATAGTATAGTGTATAAATAATTTGGCGCTTAGATATAAATAATAAAAAATAAAGGACGACTCTCTTCATTCAACATACAGTTACTTGATTTAGTATTACTAAACTCTCGACCCAAATAGTCGATGTTTCAGTCGTCACTGGTGGTTTGCGGTTTTGTACGCATCACTTCCACGTGAACTACCTAGGAAGAACGATAGGCTGTATTTTTTTCAATTCCATCAAATTATGAAAATCATCAAATTGTCTGTATCCTGTTTTGGCCGAATGAAACATACTCCACGAGGGACCTGATTGTGCTTTATAATTCATAACAATTTATAAATTCGGGGCATTCTATGTCATGAATTTCATCACAAAAGTACTCAAAAAGTGTCAAAGATAAAATGATACTCTGATCAAAGTATATCGAGTAATTTGCTTTAAATATTATATTAATTTGAAACATATTTTCCATCGTATGAAGGTGTTACTAGTCATATTGTTACAAACCAAAAACTTTAGTCTATCTGTAAAGGTTCCTACAAACACACGTATATGTCTCAAGACATGTACGTGTGTATTCATATTACCATCATACACACTTAATTCTATTCAAGTAGCAACAAAAGACATATTCAATGGAGTGGAATGAAAAATAATATTAACTGAAAATTTTTTGTTAATTATTATTTACTAACTTTTACAAATCTTATCACAGATAAGTATAACATATATCTTTCTAAACAATTATTTTCCCGGCTATTTGCCAAAACGCTGAAACTTGGATTACAAAAAAAGATAATATGCACATTATGTTCAGTACTACTGACTCAATACTGTTATTTTTAATTTCAACTATTCTGTCTAGTAAAACCAAAAATAAATAAAACACAAGGTACTCACCAGTTGACACTCACTTTAAAAAACTTTAAAATATCTACCGACACGTGTTTCTGCTTGCCATATCGTCATCAGGGTAGCCAGCACATTTAAAGAATCCAAAGTAAGGAAACTTGTAAACCTTAATGTAATCCAAGTTTCAGCGTTTTGGCAAATAGCCGGGAAAATAATTGTTTAAAAAGATATATGTTATACTTATCTGTGATAAGATTTGTAAAAGTTAGTAAATAATAATTAACAAAAAAATTTTCAGTTAATATTATTTTTCATTCCACTCTATATTTTAACTTTTATCACGAAGAGGACCTTAATTTGTTTTTAAATTACATATTCAATGGATTTTTAACTGAAATTTTGTCTATACACTGGCGTACATGAACGTGCGTCATGTCTTAAGACATATACGTGTGTCTGTAGGAACATTTACAAAGGTAGAATGCTCAAAAACGCTAAGTCTATTCTTTTAATTATTCGACTGTGGTAAGATATTCTATTGTTGCATACGCACATGACAAAAACCCATGACAATAAACTACAGTCCAAAAACTTATTACTAAAAAAATATTCTGTTAATTACGTAGTGATATAAGTAACATTTAGGTTTATATCTGTAAAATAAAAAACGGCAATGTATTTTTGTACCAAAAGTTATGTAGAATAAAAGTGCCGAAACAATTGTAAACATCTATAATAAAGTATTTTTAAATGCTCATGTTTTTCATTTTCACTTTTTATTGAGACTTGACACTCGCTAGAGGCAGGCCTACTACAAACTGGAACTACGCGGAGATGCGTTAGTGAATTCCTTTATTTGACCGTCTGTGTTAGAAGAATTGAACAAAAGAAAGAGACCAATGGTCCTCCACCCAGTTAAATATAAACATCTAATTAAAGGTCGGGAAAGTACGGGTCATCATGGGAAAATGTTAGATTCTATTGTAATTCAGTTGCCTTTGAAGATATCGGAAAAGTAAACAATGCTTTATTGACTAATTTTTAACAAGGAATTCAAATTTTTATAAAAAATAACAACTGAGCATCGTATTACAGAGATAAAGCTTTCAACTTTGGTTTCTCTTATGAACATCCTGTATATTATTGTATCTTTTGATTCGTCGTTTTTTCCTGATTTGCATCATTAGATCACGGAAAATATACAAACATTTACAATAATTAATCTATAATTGTATTTACAGAAATTGTTCAAACTGCCTTCCTTGTTTTTCCACACATAACTTGTATCATTCTTCCAAATTATTTAAACAACTCTCGATAATTTTAGGATGTTGGTGTATGTTATCAATTGCTTCCTAAATTCGATGCTGAATGTCTAAAATGGTTGCGGGCCGATTTTTATAGCCCCACAAAAACGTATCCGGAGGTGTTAGGTCAAGACTATTTAGTGGCCATCATGTGGTACTATATATAATAATCGAGGACTCGGCTATCGCCTTGTTGCCTGGCAATGTCCGAGATGGTTTAAATCACATAATAATTGAGTTCATTCAAAGCTTTATCGTATCATTGACAATGATGACGTGAGAAAATCAACAACTTTGGTTGTCATTTTAGCGTGCCATAAAAATTAAGATAGTCTTAATTACGACCAACTTTGGCGAAATCATGGAAGATATTGATATTCCTGAAAATATACTTGCTGCTGCTAACACTGTAAGATTAGATTTGCTTCCGGATAAATCATAAATCCATTACGAAAAAGAATATCTTCAGTTTTGTGAGTGGCGAGATAGAGAACAGGTTCAAGGTGCTGGAGAAACAGTAATACTTGCTTATTTTGTGAAACTCTCAAATCAATACTCCCCGTCATCTTTGTGGCCTAAATATTCTATGTTACGAGCTTGTTTGAAGTTGAAGGAAAGAGTGGAAATCGACAAGTATGGCGCTTTGATACGATTAATTAAGAAAAAAAATGTGGGATATAGAGCTAAAGAATCGAAAGTATTCACGAAAGAGCAGGTTAGTGAATTTGTTTGTACTGCCCCAGACGAGACATTTTTAATGATGAAAGTAGCTTTTTTAACTGGAATTGGCGGAGCTTGTAGAACCAATGAATTGACGAAAATGTCCATGCAAAATGTTGATATTCTAGAGAACAAGCTAGTAATCACAATTCCTTACTCAAAAACCCGCAAGAAAAGGTTTTTTGCGGTGATATCTGACGGAGACGTTAATTCTGTGGCTTTATTTAAAAAATATATAGCATTACGTCCAATTCATACTCCGCATAGAAGATTGTTCGTATCATATAGAAACGGAAAATGCACCGTTCAGCCTTGTAGTATCCATTTCTTTTTTAAAATATCTGAGAAAATTGCTATGTATTTCAAGCTTGAAAATCCAACTTATACTGGTGAAAAATTCAAGTTGGTGACGTTTCTGTAAACACTGTATCATGTACTACAGAGACAATCGAACTGAAAGAGAATGTTGCTAGGCAAAATTCAGTGGACATGCTCATTATTTTGGACAATAATATTCATGTCAATGTTCATAAATAACAGCTATAAAATAAAATTCGTATCTAGGGTATTATGACATGGTAACTAACGTATTATATATTGTAACTAACGTATTGTTACGCCACTGGACTGTGGCTGGAATTGTACACGAACGGCCGGGAATATTCTGGAGTGCTTTAGACCGGTAGAATGGATGTATAAATAAGACGCACGGTGGGCCGAGATTTAATCTTAAGTTGAACGTGAACGAGTAAAGAAGCAATAAGAAAGAGACTTATAAGTGTTCTAGTGTGATTATAGTTAAGACAGTAATTAATCTATTGTTATTAATTGTTAATTAGTAAATAAAAGTAGTGAGTAAGTGTTACCTGGACTTTCAATCAACGAATCTACGAGTATAGGTGTTTGTGTGGATAGCAAACACGTAACAATTTGGTGTCGGAAGTGGATTGGAAGAGAAATTTCTGGAATATTCGAAAAGGTTCTACAGTGTTCTTCTCAGAAATTAGTGGTAACACGGAGAATTAAGCTACTGGACAGTGTTTGGAGGACTATTTCTGGACTGAATAGTGACTTTAAAGTGGATTTTCGAGAAGTTTCTAGAACATTCGATTTAGAAATAGCTGCAAATACGCGAGTGCCGCTAGTAAAAACGTGTTATAGACTGAGAAAAAGGACTACTAGTGCAATTTCGGGAAAATTCTAGAACATTCTATTTGGAAACTACAGGAGATACGTGAATTGTGTCGACGGGAACGTGTTATAGACTCAAAACAAGACTTATCAGTGATATTTCGTGAAAATTCTCGAACATTCCATTGGACAATTAGTGGAGATAAGTGAATTTTGTCAACACAAAAGAGGTATAGACTCTAAATAAGACTTTCTAGTGCTGTTTCGAGATTTTTCTGGAACACTCCATTATTAAAATAGACGTGATATCAACATTTTACGGACTTAGTAGCGTAATAAACTTTATTTTGAACTGATTTACGTGTCGTGAGTTAATGCCAATAACAAGAAGTATGGCGGAGAAACAAACACAGGATTTGCTAGCAGCGTTGTTGGAACGAATGAACGATCAAGAAAGGATACGAAAAGAAGACAAAGAAGAACAAGAAAGAAGGCGACAGGAAGAAAAAGAAGAACAGAAAAGAGAACGCCAGGAAGAATTAAGAAAGATTATGGAAGATCAAGAGAGAAGACGACAGGAAGAAAAAGAAGAACAAGAGAGAAGACGACAAGAAGAGAAAGACGAACAGAGAAAAATTATGGAAGCTCAAGAGAAGAAAACGCCAGGAAGAAAAAGATGACTTAAGAAAAATGATGGAGGGCTTGGAAATAAGACGATTGGAGGAAAACCAAGATATAAAAAGAAGCCTAGAAGAACAACAGGCAGCCATTTTCTCCCTCACTGAAAAATTTAAAGGAGATGTTATCGAAAAAGTCACTGAAGTTGCAGGGAAAGTTTGTGAAGTCGAAGGACAAGTTAATGAAGTTAAAGGAGAGGTCAGTGAAGTTAAAGGAGAGGTCAGTGAAGTTAAAGGAGAGGTCAGTGAAGTTAAAGAAAAAGTCAGTCAAGTTGAAGGGGAAATAACCGAAGTCAGAGGAGAAGTAGCCCGACTCAAGCAACAATTAAGAGAGAAGGGTGGTCAGTTAGTACTGTCGTCTGGTACTAGGTTACAACCACCTTCCTTCGACGGTCAAAGTTCATGGTCAACATATAAGAGACAGTTTGAGGCAGCTGCTCGTTCAAATAACTGGAACGATGAGGAAAAGGCAACAGCATTGGTATTAGCACTAAGGGGCCAAGCATTAGACCTGCTCCAAACAATTCCTGCCGCACAGCAACAAAACTTTGGCATTTTGGAGGCAGCGTTAGAACTAAGATATGGCGACCAACATCTCGCCCAAGTATATCAGGCTCAGCTCAAATCACGCAGACAACGAGGTGGAGAAAGCCTCCAGGAGTTCGAGGCCGCGGTAGAAAGATTAGCCCATCTAGCCTATCCTGATGCACCAATGGAATTTCAACAACAGTTAGCAGTAGGTACATTTATTGATGGAGTAAGGGACCAGGAAGTTAGGCGAATTCTTAAATTGGCCAGGCATAAGCTTAGTAGTGAGGCTTTAGTACATGCACTGGAGATTGAGGCTGCCTATAAGGATACCACACAATCAAATCAGAGAGTACGAGCTGTGTGTGTGGAGGAAGACAAGCCAGACAACACAACACAAAACCTGATATCTGATCTACACAAGATGATGACCCAACTACTGACAAAATCGAACTCCCAGCAGAGACAAGACCAACAACAAAATAGTGGGAGGCCGAATGGAGGCATCCGTTGTTATAGGTGTGGCAAAGTGGGCCATATCAAGAGAAACTGTCGTCAACGCAGCCCGGAAAGGGTAAATTCTGCTGTGGTTGAGGAGCCACAGGAAAACTAAAGATGGCTGGCAATTTGGGGGCTGCGCTGGCCAAGAAATGTTGTGACCCCCGAGAAATAAAAAGTTTCCCAACTTCGGAGAGTTCAAAGTAGTCTGTTGTTGGAGGGTTGTGTAAATAAGAAGAAATGTGTGTTCACAATCGACACAGGAGCTACGTCATCAATAGTACGGGCAGGATTCATAACGGGTTTCAAAGTAAATAAAGGACAGAATGGATTAGTCATCCGGACAGCTACGGGAGATAGGGCGGCGGTTCATGGGGAAGTCGACATGGAGCTGCAGATTGGCCGCTTATGTTTTAAACACCAAGTTATCGTAGCTGACATTACAGATGACTTCATTTTAGCATTAGACGTTATGGAAAAATACGGATTTGTACTTGACGTTGGAGAACGAGTTCTCAGGATTGGAAATGAAGAAATTATTTTGTCAACGGCAGATGAAAAATTCCATAATATTAGGCTACTAACTTCGAGGACAGTAAACATTCCTGCACGAACAGAGAAGGTAATTGAGGCAGTCCTGGAGAAAAATTCTGTGGGATACCGCTTTGGCCTCGTTGAGAAGGATGACTCAATTAAAATGACAGACAATGTAATTCTGGCAAGGACGTTAACACAGACTACAGACAAGATACCGATTAGAATGGTTAACCTAAATTCACACTCAGTGACGTTCAAGGAAGGCGAAGCAATTGGCACCTACGAACCAGTCACATGGATTGCGAGATGTGAAGAACAAATCATTGGAGCTTCGTCTACAGATATGGACCAAGAAATTGTAAAGATGTTAAATGCCCAGTTAGACCATTTAACTCCTGATGAACATAGAGAAGCTTTAAAATTTTTGAAGAAAGAAAGTACAGTATTTGCAAAGGACACAGAAGCTCTTACAAAGACCAACATAGTGCAACATCGGATAAATACTGGTGAATCAGCTCCTATTCGTCAACCACCTAGGAGGCTTCCATTAGCAAAACAAGAAGAGGCTTCTGCAATGGTACAGAAGATGCTTAAAGACGGAGTTATTGAGGAATCAACTAGTCCTTGGTCGTCTCCAGTAGTTTTGGTTGCTAAGAAAGATGGAACTTTAAGATTCTGTGTCGACTACAGGAAGCTGAATGACGTCACTAGAAAAGACAGCTATCCGTTACCCCGAATTGATGATACACTAAGTACGCTGGCAGGTTCACAGTGGTTTTCCACTCTAGATCTTCGAAGTGGATATTGGCAAGTGGGACTTCATCCAGATGACAAAGACAAGACAGCCTTTTCGACAGGAAGTGGCCTTTATCAATTCACTGTGATGCCTTTCGGCCTGTGCAATGCACCAGCAACTTTTGAAAGACTGATGGAGCTGGTACTACGAGGACTAACTTGGAAGACATGTCTAGTTTATCTTGATGATGTGATGGTTATGGGACGGGATTTTAAGGAGCATTTGAAGAACCTTCAAGAAGTGTTTGGAAGAATTAAAAATGCACACCTGAAATTGAATCCCAAAAAGTGCCTAATGTTCCAGAAAGAGGTAAAATTCCTAGGACATGTCGTGTCTTCGGAGGGGATAAGAACAGACCCAGACAAGATTTCCTCAGTACGAGATTGGCCGAGGCCTTCAAATGTTCACGAAGTACGAAGCTTCCTTGGCCTATGCACTTACTACAGACGATTTGTGGAACGATTTGCCGATATTGCGAAGCCACTACACCGGCTTACAGAAGAGAAGGTTCAGTACCAATGGACACAAGAGTGTGAAACATCGTTCAGAACACTAAAATCAGCACTGTGTTCGAGTCCGGTTCTATCATACCCAGAACGGAAAGGTCTGTATGTATTAGACACGGATGCCAGTAATTCTGGACTTGGATGTGTTCTTTCCCAAATTCAAAATGGACAGGAAAAAGTAATTGAGTACTTCAGCAAGACGTTGTCGAAGCCAGAACGTAACTATTGTGTGACACGGAAGGAACTATTGGCCATTGTCAAGGCTATAGACCATTTTCACAAGTACCTATATGGACAACACTTTAAGGTTCGGACCGACCATGCTGCATTAAAGTGGTTATTGCAATTGAAGACTCCGGAAGGCCAACTAGCTCGCTGGATAGAAAAACTGCAGCAGTACGATTTTAAAATCGAACATCGTCCTGGAAAATCCCATAAAAATGCAGACGCTCTCTCCAGAAGACCCTGTCGGAAAGACTGCAAGCACTGTCACCGGGTAGAAAAACAACAAGGGATAATAATTGTGAACACCGTTAAAATTGATGTTCCTGACGACTGGACAAGAGAGACATTAAGAGAAGAGCAGTTAAAAGATCAAGAAACTGGTCCTATTCTGGAATGGAAAGAAAGAGGAGCCCGACCAGGCTGGAAGGATATTTCAGACAAGTCAGTGGGACTGAAGGCTTTGTGGGCACAATGGGATTCCCTTAGAGTAGAGGATGGACTGTTGAAAAGAGCTTGGGAAAGTCCAGACGGGAAGGAAATTACTTTGAGATTGGTAATTCCCAGGTGTCGCATACCAAAAGTACTCCAGGAAGTGCATAATGGAACATCTGGCGGACATTTTGGCATCAACAAAACTGTCACTAAAGTACGCGAACGATTCTACTGGGTGAACAGCCGCCAAGATGTGGAAGCTTGGTGCCGCAAATGTGAAGTTTGTGCGGCAAGTAAGGGGCCACGGACAAGAAGTAAGGGCCAAATGAAACAATATAACGTAGGGGCTCCTTTTGAGCGAATTGCGATCGACGTAGCTGGTCCATTCCCCGTGACAGATGATGGGAACAAATACATCTTAGTTGCCATGGACTATTTCAGTAAGTGGCCTGAAGCTTATGCATTACCCAACCAAGAAGCAGCCACTGTCGCTCAAGCTCTGGTAGATAATCTAGTATGTCGATTTGGCGTGCCCCTAGAATTGCATTCGGATCAAGGAAGAAACTTTGAATCAGGGGTGTTTCAGAAGATGTGTCGCCTACTGGGAATTCATAAGACAAGAACAACAGCCCTACATCCCCAATCAGACAGAATGGTGGAGAGATATAATAAAACCATGGAGGAGCACCTATCCAAAGTGGTTGAGAAACATCAGAGAGATTGGGACCGTCACTTACCTCTTTTCCTTATGGCATACAGGGCCTCCATTTATGAAACAACAAAACAGACACCGGCTCGCGTGATGTTTGGACGTGAGATTAGACTGCCATGTGACTTGGTGTTTGGCACACCGGAAGAGGAGCGACTTTCCGTAAATGACTACGCCGATGAAGTTGGTGAACGGCTAAGGAACATTCATGAGCTGGTACGAGACCGAATTGCCATAGCAAGTGATCGCATGAAGGCTCGTTATGATCTTAAGGCGAATTCAGGAGGGTTCCAGGCTGGAGATTTGGTTTGGCTATATAACCCACAACGAAAGAAAGGCAGGTCCCCGAAGCTTCACCCGCCCTGGGAAGGTCCTTACACTGTGGTCACCAGACTAAACGACGTTGTATATAGAATTCAGCAAAGTCCAAAATCCAAGATGAAGGTGGTGCACATAGAGAGACTAACCAAGTATGCAGGGAATAATGAATTGCCTGATCGGGACGTTCAGGCTTAAGGAGGGGGCAGTGTTACGCCACTGGACTGTGCAGACTGGTTAGATTAGGCTGGAATTGTACACGAACGGCCGGGAATATTCTGGAGTGCTCTAGACCGGTAGAATGGATGTATAAATAAGACGCACGGTGGGCCGAGATTTAATCTTAAGTTGAACGTGAACGAGTAAAGAAGCAATAAGAAAGAGACTTATAAGTGTTCTAGTGTGATTATAGTTAAGACAGTAATTAATCTATTGTTATTAATTGTTAATTAGTAAATAAAGTAGTGAGTAAGTGTTACCTGGACTTTCAATCAACGAATCTACGAGTATAGGTGTTTGTGTGGATAGCAAACACGTAACAGTATTATGTGCTACTAAGTTATTGTGAAGTTGTTGTAATGTTATGATATTAATAATTATCAATAAAGATTTACCTTAAACGAACCTTAATTTTCAATGATACGATAAAGTGATTTAATTTCAATATCTCGTAAACATTAAAAGATAATAACTTACATGTTCATATCGATGAAAACGATGAAACAAAAGATACAATAATATACAGAGTGTTTCATAAGAGAAACCAAAGTTGAAAACTATATCTCTGTAATACGATGCTTAGTTGTTCTTTTCTATAAAAATTTGAATTCCTTGTTAGAAATTAGTCAATACAGCATATTTTACTTTTCCGATATGTTCAAAGGCAACTGAGTTACAATAGACTATAACATTTTCCCATGATGACCCTGTAGAAATAAATATAAAAAACAATACAAAACTTTACAATACAATACTATACAACGTGTAATTTTTGAGAGATCATGTAATCGATCATAATTTTCATCAGAGTTGGTAGTTGCAAACAATTTAAGATCGTCAGGATACAAAAAACATTAGTTTGAAGGTTTGGAATTGTCATTTATTAATAATGCAAATAACAGGGGCCCCAAAACCGAACCTTGTGGATCTCCTCAAGTTGCTAACACTTCAATAGATGACAACCCCGAGATATTTCACATTTAATGTTCTCTTACTAACGTCATCTTTAAAAAATTTAAAAAAGTTTAAAGGTAACCCAAATTTTTGAAGTGGTTGTCCATGATCGAGACTCAAATGCTTTTGACAGGTCTACATAATTACATCTGCTTGACCCGCACGATCCAATATATCCACAATAAAAAGAGTAACACCTACCAGTTCTTAAATTTTCTTTAATAAAAATTTGTCTTGGGAAACGAAGTACCAAAGATCAACATTTTGTCAAGAAAATTATGTTACTAGAGAAATCTACAGTTAAACTGTGTCCCCTCTATTTCTTGTTTATAAAACATTTTTTTTATTGATCACCAATTTTTATTCCGAAATTAAATTATGCTCATCTTTAGTAATTAAATAAAATATATCATTCCATTCAATATGCAACCACTATTACAAATCAAGTAATTTTTATAAATCAAGTAATTTTTAAGGTAGATCGTTATAATTAGAGCCATGTTGATCGCTTCTAACAGAGCCGCACAGCAACTCAACAGGTAAATAGGAAACCATTATTTTGCAGTAGCCTAATCGTACGCTTAGTCCCTTAATTTTAAACAGAAAAATCGAAATGTCCTGTGATGGAAATCAAATTGAATGTTCTAAAATGTTATGCATGTTCTAAAATGTAGGACTAGATTGAGAAGTAAATTAACTAAGACCGTTTTGTTAAAAAATCAATAATTTTGTTAAAGATATACTTAAATGTATATTTTTCCTGTAGTTTTATTGTAATAAATTTTATTGTAATTAAATTTTTTTTAAATAATTACACATCTGTAACTTGACATATTTCAAATTCAACCCCCCTGCCTCACCTTTCATTAGTTTGTTCTTTTTATATAGTACTTCCACAGCATTTAGAATTAAGTAAAGAAATACTAAAGAACTTTTCATGCGGTAATTGTCTGTTAACTGGTAAGTCTTGTAATTGACCACGTCAAAAATTATCCAATTACATGTTTTTATATTAACCAAGTAAATATTACAATTACTACCTGAATAGCTCTGTAAATGAGAAATCATGACAGTTATCTTAAAGAATTTTAGAAAAGATTTTTATTTTTTTTATTTTTGCCATGGATGTATATTTTATACATCTCAGATTAATAATATAAAGATAAGTAACACCCATAAGAGATACGCTGATTATTATGACCGATATATAAACAACAATTTGCGTGTTTACATATCAACATATCGAAAACAAACCAGGGGCGGCTCCAGGCTTCAGCGTTTATTTTAATGCTTTTGCATAACTTAAAACTTAATAGGTGTACAAAATTTGTTTGCTTGAGTAATGTATTTTTTCAACGCTATTCTGCTGTGTTTTTAAGTGATAAACTTTAGTTTTGTGTTATTGGGTACTGATTAATAATTGATTTTTAGTTACAAAGATTTATTCAGTGAATATTTATTAAGAAACAATGAATAATAAATGTGTAGTATGCGGTCAAAGAGGAAAACAACGGGGTTGTTTATCTTTTCACAGGTAAGTAAACAAAACTGATGTTCTTCGTTAAAGAATCGTAGAGAAATGAAAAATAATATTGGCCCAACTATTTTACTAGCCTTTTTTGACAAATTTATTTTATTATATTATCAAAAAGTACAGTGACAAGAACTGTCAAAAACTAACTATATAAAAATTGAAGAGCGCAACTCGTGTTGCTTTAATTAAAATTAAACAATAATTATATTAATTTCAACACCCCCTCTCAACACGGGTTTATTTCTTCAATTCCAAACTCACGAATAAATTTGTTATGACTAGGACCATGGAGACCTTTGGTAAGTACATCGGCAATCATTGCGTTGGTGGGAACATATTTCACATCGATTTCACCTCTCTTAAAGATCTCTCTTACGTAATGATAGCGGATATCGATGTGTTTAGTGCGTGAATGGTGTATTGGATTTTTTCATTATGTTCTGCGCTCCCTGATTATCGCAATTTATAATGGTAGGTTCATCCTTGATCTCCATGTAACCCATTTCTTGCAGTAAATTTCGTAAATAGACTGTCTCTTTTGCTGCCTCACTTAATGCCATGTACTCGTCCTCCGTGCTGGATAACGCAACGGTTCTTTGTTTTTTAGCTTGCCAAGTTACGGCGGCATTTGCAAGTTTGAAGACAAAACCGGTGTATGAAATACGGTCATCCAAATTTGCTCCCCAGTCCGCATCGACAAATCCAAAAAGCGGTTTTCCTGTCTTATGATATACCAAGCCATAGTCTATGGTGCCTTTTAAATATCTTAAAATGTGCTTCGCAGCGATCCAATGAAGTTTTCCCGGATTAGTGTTATATTGGCTTAGAAAATAAACAGCATACGCTATATCTGGACGTGTGGACACTGCTAAATACATTAAAGAGCCAATAAGTGACCGACACGGCACATTTTTCATTTCTGTAATTTCATCTTCCGTGGTTGGCTGCATTTTCTTGCTTAATTTCATACCATTACCTAACGGAGTTGAAACTGGCTTTGAATTTTCCATACCATAATGAACCAAAATATTTTCAATATAATTTTTCTGACTAATAGTAATAAAATTTGAAGATAGATTTTGTTCAAACTTTATTCCAAGACAATAATGTAGGTAACCCAAATCTTTCATTTTAAATTGTTGGCCTAAACTTTCTTTCAACCTCATGTAAATATTTTGATCATTTGTTCCTACAATTATATCATCAACATGAATTATAACAATCAGATAAATATTTTTTAGTTTTCATCTGATAAATGCACTTTTCGGTTTCTAAAGGTTGTAGGTCAAAGTTCTTTAATTCGTGATCCAATTTCTTAAACCATTGACGTCCAGACTGTTTCAATCCATAACTTGATTTTTTAAGTAAATAAACTTCGTCTTTTTCTTCATTTTCGATAAATCCTTGGGCCTGTTCCATGAAGATTTCTTCATCCAGATTCCCATTTATATAAGCCATTGTCACGTCAAATTGATACAAAGAAAGATTAAATTCTGCAAAGAGAGCAATCAAAAGCGTATTGAACTTTGCCTCGCAACTGGTGCAAAAGTCTCTTGGAAATCTATTCCGGGTTGTTGAGTGTAACCTTTAGCCACCAATCTCGCTTTTCTACGCTCCACGCTTCCATTAGCTTTAAACTTCGTTCTTAAGACCCATCGACACCCAACAACATTTTGATTCTTGGGACGCTCGACTAACACCCAGGCGTTATTTTGTTTAAGTGATTCGAACTCGTCCTTCATAACAGCTTTCCATTCATTGGCATTTGGACCAGTTATTGCTTGGTCCACAGTTGGATCCGTTATTTCATCAACTACAGGCTCAGTCTCATGATTTAACTCTACCTCTGGTTCGATTTGTACAATTTCCATATTAAACACCTTGCACGGTCTTCCGCTTTGACCAGTTCTAATTATTTTTGGGCGTCCTCGCCCCCTCTTAACTTCTACAGTATCATCTCCCTCGGATTCGGTTTCATCCCATTCATCCTTATAATTTTCTGCAATTTCTAGCTCTTGGTACCGAGAGCGGTGACCTCTAGTCCAGGTAGACTAAACTACTGTTATTAAATATGATTTGAACGAAACAACTACTGCTCTCGGTACTTGCTTCGCAAGTCGCTATCCGCCATAGAGACATCTATGATGTCGGTCGGATAGTAGCATTTGGACCATATGAGAAGTTTCACATACCTCTCACCACTACTCAATTTACCTTAGTCAGTATATGACTAGCAGGTTGGCCACTATCATTTGTCTGTTCCATAACCTATGGCATACTGAGGAGAACTAATAAGTTGGAAACCGGTCTATGTCTGGTTAGGAATTGACAAATGATATTGGCTACCGATCTATCATGATTTGAAGGTATAATCCAATGCAGGTCGGGGTATTTGCCCGCTGAGTAGTTGTTTCGTTCAAACCATATTTAATATAAACAATATGTTTTGTTTTTTGCATTACCTTTTTTTTGTAATTAGGCGTTTTAAACCATTAAATAATATTGTATAGATATTTTACCTTGGCAACCCAATAAACATTTCGAATTGTAATATGGTTGCGTGACCAATTTACAACTCAAAATGTTTAATGACAAGGACTTTCTCTGATAACGATTAAATAAAAACATACAAACTTCAGCTAAATAAGACCATTTAACATAATTTACATACCTTAGCCAATTAATGCTAATGGATTATTATTTTTAAATTATTAAAACTTCAATCCTCTTTTATTGTCTACGCCTATGGCGCTGGAGGAGCAAAATTTCCACCCTTTTTCTGAATTTATAGATAAGTTGCCACACAACAATGTGTAGGAAATGTTAGCAATGCTATATCCCTCTTGCTTATACATCCATGGTAAAATCAAATAATTGGAACTAACGTTTTTAATAAAAAAAAAAATATGCAATATTTTTTTTATTAAACAATTGTAAAAGATAAAAAACACTTACAAACTTACTAACTACATGTTGAGATTGAAATCATTTATCTACCTGGGGCAAAACTAACAATAAAACTTAACAAAAAACACATTACTTTTGAGTACACATATAGGGGGATCAGTCTTTAAAACAGACCATATAATAATAAATAAGACATTGAGTAAATATCTTCTTGGAGTACAGTTATGCCAAAATAATTCAAATTAAGACAGTTCCTCATGTCGTAACCATCTTTTTTATTGTAATTATTTCGGTTTTACTATACTAATAGACTATTATACAATTTAATCGTATTGAGCCCTCACTTTTACCGAGAATATCTTCAGAGTGGTGCAGCAAAACACGTATGTAGTCATTGTATGTTTATTGTACACCACTGACTAAAATTTGTTTTCCTTAACGTGGAGACATTTTAATTTGTATAAAAAAATTTACCCATTTTTAACGGTGTTTTTGTCACACTAATGTTGTCATTCTTCGGAAACCGCTTATTTTTAAAATTTTAAAATTTTGTGGTAATTGAAAAACAATTGTCCAAAATTATATACAGAAATGTTCCAACGTGTCTGCTCTATATTTGGAAATATAGCGAAAATATTTTCTTAAAGATTAACTTTACGAACAGTTAATTATCAAGCCGGCCCATTTGAATGCAGTTTACCGAGCGGGAACAGAGGGTGGACGTACGACAGGCGCTGAGAACTAGGCATATCAACAGATCTCCAACGACCAGTGAAACACATACGCTATTGAGATGCGTATATTGAGATGAAATTACAATCTTTTCGCAAGTGTATACAATGTCAAAAGTGACACCTTTCGCCCCCCAAATATACAAATTTATCTCCTAATTTCCGGACCTAAATATACCGGATCGGTACATACTGCCGTGTTTGTGAAAAACACTTGATAGCCTGGAGTGCACATAAATGCAGACATGTTGCAAGTGCAAGCCATAAAGAGAATCATACTCAAAAATGTCTATTCTGGAAATTTATAAATAATTATCATGTTAGGCGTGTCTGAAATATCTCAACGAGTAATAGACAAAGAACACTTTCGTTTATTACGGAAAAAAAATATAATTCGAGCCGGCCGTTCTACCAAGAAACAATTACGAAGGTAATTTCCCCGTGTCAAAGAACTAATTGAGAATAATATAAAGTGTGAATTGCATGATATACACATAGTATGGAAAACTATTGATGAAATCACAGATGCAAGAAAGAATAAAGTTGGAAATGTGTTAGTGCGTATTTTACATCCAAACAATGAACATCTTGTACTGATAGCAATGAATACATTTAAGATATAGAAGCACAACATTTTAAAGCCATCGACCGATGGTGTTGCGTAAAGTAGGTATATCACTTAAAAAGACGTGTTCACATTTATTGCATATAAAACCTGTTTACTGTACACTTTTCATAATGTAGCAGAAAAAGTTCGAGGTAGCTATCCAGACGTCGACAAGTTAATCGCAAATAAAAAATGCTTGTGAAGTCGGCTAAACGTATTCAAGAATTTCACAAAGTATGACCACAACATTCCGAACCACCACAGCCTGTAATAACGAGATGGGTAACTAGTCTGCGAGTGACTTTTTGTTATCATGAACATTTCGAAAAAGTTAAATCTGTAATATTGAAACTTGATCCCCGATAATCCAGTTTTATTAAGGTGTCAGGAGCAATTTAGCAACACACACGTCAAAAGTGATTTATTTACTATACATGAAAATTATGGTATATTAACAGAAGCTATGGAAAAATTACAATCTTTATCCGATACTTTTGAAACAGTGACAGAACGATATTATGCGTATGCCTTTGGATGTAGAACCTTCACTTTCAAAATACGCTTTAATATTTAAATCCCGAAATAGAAGCTTAGCAGTGCATAATATAGAAGATTTGTTAATGATGAAAGTCTACGCTGGCAACAAAAAACAACTGTTAATGGACATGATATAAGAGGTAAGTCTTTGTAAGTTATACCAAGCCCCTCACCGACGCCAGTCAATTTCTTAAAATGAGCCGGCTTTATAATAATTAAGCCTTTCGAACAAATTAATAGAAGAAAAAAATTGCCACGTTTTCAAGATATTCGTCGACAAACTGGGGTAGCAATACATAATAGTCTTAATTTTAATTTTTTTTTAATGGACGGATTTACCCTTACTAATTTCTAGAAAGTCTAACCTAAATACAAAAAATACGTTTTAAAAATTGGACATTTCTAAATACAAAATTTTTCCTTTTCGTTGATTTCACAGGTGAAAAGATAAGCGTAATATTTTTTACCTGAATTTTTATACTAAGATCGTCAACTTGATCCAATTTCCTAAACAAATTAAAAAACAAATTCATACACAAAACTGCCATTTTTTCATTAATTTAAATAAATACAAATCATATTAACTTTTGGAACAGTTGGTGCTATGATGCAAGTTAGCTCGAGCTTGTATAATTATCCTGGGATAAATATTTAGTATCAATTAATATAATTAATACTTTTATATTAAAAACTCGTATTCAATACTGCAATTAATCAATCATGTTTCTTTAATATGTAATTTTTTGGAGCGATATTGAAATAATTAAGAAACTGAAAAAATTTAGGAGAAAAATCGCCGTATATTATTATTCTGAGTATTATTTTCTTTGGTCAATGTCACTAAAAAAACTCTAAAGCTCTACAAAAGTGTTGCCCGTATGTTGCCTTTGTAGTCGTTGTCTACTGCTGGTGGAATTGACCCTTGTGGCACTCTCCCATTTGTTTTTAAAAACTAGTATGATACACACTAATGTTATTAAACTCGTTAGAAGGCAGCCGTATTTCAACGCCATCTTGACGCCTTTGAACGTATAAGTGGCTCCGTAGATGACATCTATGAAGCTTTGTGGCAGAGTCTTATCATTCAATTCCTAGAACCAAAAATGTTAACAAATTGACAAAAATTTTACTAACATTTACTTACATATTTTATCCAAGCAATAGGAAGCATAAGTCCATCCTCGTATCTATCCAGTTGGTACATACCGTAAGCCTTCTGGACTTGCAGATTGACCTGTATGTCCATTTTACCAGACATGCTGAAGCCCATAACTGGATGGAGATTCATATACGTCTGAACATCCCTCTTTGCGGTACTCAGCCCAGTGACACCTTTAATTAAGGATTCGTCGCCGTTATAAAAATGTGGATTCGAAATAAACAATGGAGCACCTGGAATTGAAAAGGGAACATTTGAAATAAAGATGAATAATAATTATTTAATATCTGTATATTTGCTGGCGTGTTTTTGAAAATAATTCCAGAAGGTTATCGCGTTGCAAACTGAATACTGTTTCGCACACTATAATAGTTATTTATGGTACGAGTGAGTAAAGACATACTTTATCCACGAGAAAAATGACTAAAACATGAGATGTTTAGCCTAGTGTGCTAATTTCCGTATTTTCATTTCATTATTCACTGGTTCTGAAATTTTTTTATTATAATTTCATCGAATAGGTCATGGCATGTCAGTTAAAGCGCGAAACTGCTATTTGATTAGAAACGTCAAAGTTTGTACCAAAAATTGTTACTATTTAATACTCGCGGATAAAGTATAGCATTCTAACCGCACGTAATGGCTATTATTCACTAGGGCGATTTATGATCGGTACGTCATCGTTTACGTCATAAACCTCACCTCGTGAATAATAGCCATCTTTACATGTTCGTTGGATAATATAATGTTATTTAATTTAGTACGTACCAAAACTGCACGGTGTGATATTAAACACTCCTTTCATAGGACATTCCCCGCTTGACATGCTGCAGTAACACTGATGTTCGGGTTTTTCTTCCACAGAATCAAAAATATCCTCGGGTACAACATACCTATACGAGGGAATTTTGCCATTTAAAACTTTAACTTCTCTATCAAAAACGAGCGGCAAGGATCTGCACATATTCGGCATGAGGAATGATAACGGTTGCTTTTGTTGAACCAGTTTTGGAGGATGCACTACGCCATCGGAAGATGACAAAAGTCTGAAAAAAGAATATGGGTTTGAAGCTGGAACCTTTTATTTAAAAACCCTTTTAGGAGAATTAGTGAAAGGCCATTTATAGAAATGACAACAGCTACAGACCTCAAAACAGACCATCGGAGTTTACTAGTCTTTAACAAAAATGGTGCAGCCGATCGTGCACAGTTTTGTAGAAGCGTACTAATTTGAACAATACAGTGTAAGCAAAGACAGTGTATAATGAATTTATGAAATACAACAAGATGCAGCTATTATTTTTATTATTTATTTGGCATTCGAACATGCTACAAATGCAGAATACGAAAAATTGTGAGAAAGCAACGTAAAGTTGATCATTTGTCACAGTTTTGTTTAAATTATCGAGTATTTTAAAGAAGAATTTACATTTCTTTAATTTCCAATTCCAAGGCGACTATACTAAAATTTTATTTACCTGTTACATTCCTCTGTGGACCAGTATTCCAATTGTTTCTTGCCGTTTAGTTTTTCGATGATTCCAAGCTTGTTTATATCATTTCTCCCAGTATTCATGGTTAACACATTTGGTTGCAGCCCGGATTTCTACAACAGAAGAAGCAATAGATATTTTCATTAATGCTGCTAACAACACCAAACCGATTACTTGTAAACTACACCGGCAGATGGATCACGCTTAATGTATCAGTCATAACATATGGTACTTACGGTGGCAAGCAGTCCAAACTTTTCAGGAGTTGGTTTGTCTTCTAGCTTAGCCAAACTCCTAGAGATATCGAACAAATCGTCGTCGTAACCGAGGATGAAGCTGTCAGCTGGCAACTTGACGAATGGTTTTTCATCTAAACCATTTAAAATACTGGAAAAACCTAATCTGGTAAAATAGTTTCGGTGTTTCGTCATAGCGGCGCCGCTCTAAAAACAGAATTTTTAAAAATGTTTGTCGGTTACTACGCCGTCGTATTATAACTCACCATTAGAGGTATGTTCGGGACCATGACTCTGTCACTCTGTCTTCCCTTTGACAAGTCTGGGCGGAATGCATAAGTCCTTTTTTCTTGGTATGACACCGTATCGTCTTGGAAACTTATATTAACTCTCTCTAATAACTCACTGAAAGGGAAAACATAAAACTATTAAATTCCTTAGTCATTTCTTGTTTGCCAAGAAGAGTTACGTAATTGGGTCATGGTGACGTTGCAATTATCAGGGTCGTTCTCTAAGAATGAAACAATCTGCGTATTTCCACAAATGTCTGGAGAAAAATTGATTGGTCTAAAGTTTTAATTCAGATGCAATCATCCTATTGTTTATTGTGATGTTATTGTTGATTAATAGGCTTGTTTTAACAGACAGTTCGGAACGGTTTCGAATTCGATTTCCAAATGTTATTGGTCAATTTATAAGGCCTTAAACTGTGTTCCATCATCTGGACCAACCAAATTTTTTCCGATCTCGAGATTTTAATTGATCTAAACGTTTTGAACCCTCCTGTATCCATTATGATTATTTTTCGAATGATGTCGGTCGGTTCGTGTGTGTGTGTGTGGCCGCGATAACTCAAAAAAATACTAATGGGAGACCTCCCAAATTTAGCAATTCAGATTTTCAACAACATTTTAGGCGACACATTAAATTTGGTGAATGTGGTACCACCAGAAGACACATAATGAGTGAAAGAAGAAAAATGGTACAATTTCGGGGAATTTTTTTTTTTAATTTTATTGCATTTCTGGACGAATCTCGACGAATTATAATGAAAAACATAACTTAATGGAAACAATCTGTCTGCACGTCCGTACTATCGCGATAGCAGCTACAGTTTTTGAGATAAAGCTTTCAAATTTGGTAAACATGTTTTAAAGGCCAAAAACAATGATAAATTCGGTGATGAGCAAAGTTGGCCAGCTGAAAGGAGGTTCACGGGTCCCAAACTTTTTTGTGTTTGTCTTTACAAAAAAAATGTATTCTTGAAAGATTATAAATCATGTCTACTATATCAAAGCAATAAAATATATTTTCCAAGTACTTAAATAAAGATGATGTAAACTAAAATTGTTTACACATTTGACCTCATAAAATGGGGTTAGGACAAATTTGGCAGTTTGACATTTGAAATGTTTAATTTAAAATCATTATCATTAAATATCAATGTTATAAGAAGAAATTATTAAAATATATGACATGACATTATTTACTATTAACAGTATCGAACGACGCTGATAATATTAATTATTTAAAAATTTTAATGAAACATTTCACGATACGCTATTAAAATTGAATTGAGGTAAGTCAGGAATTAAATAGAATGATTTTTTTAGATCAGGATAATATATACTGGTATAAGATAGTTATGTGCTAGCCACATCAGATATTTTTTAACTATTTTCCAAAAGAATTAATTAATTTCGACTAGGTATGTTAAATATCAGTTTGAACTTACTCATATACATATGGTCCCACTTCTTGTACGTGAAGTTTTTTCACCATTCTCGCCTCGAATTCCTCAAGATTGGTGTAGTTGAAAATATAAAAACTAATTGAAGCTTTAATGGCTGGACTTTTCCACATTTCAAAGAATTCTGAAGTGTTGGATATCACCAAATTCTGTGAAAAAACGTCTTGTAAAAAACTGTGTAATCTTTGTTTATTATTGCAAGTGTATGTATTGAACTTTGACAAAAAAAATTTCTCTAGAAGTGATAGTTGTTTTGTTTGAATTTCAAAAATAAAGCGTTTATTTAATTTTCCTATCTTTCTGTATGTATATTTTTATATCTAAGTCAGACAACTAGATCAATTTTTGATTTTATATTAAAAAGTATGGGCGATTTATATTTTGTAGTGAAAATATTTCCTAAAGGGGGTTGGAACTTTTCATATAATGAAGCAGTTCCCAGAACGACCAAAACATCGATTCTATACTCGACCTTCGGTTCGTCAACCAAGTTGGCATCATCTGGAGATGATCAAAACAACCAATATTTTTATCACCTCCAGATTATGCCAACTTAAGTGGTGAAACGCACGTCCAAATATAGTACGGGGTGTTTTGGTGCTTGTGTGAATTACTTCAATGTTAATAAGAATATTTGTTCAAGTAAAAAAGTAAAACAAGATTTGACTTACAGATAATATTGCATTATCGAAGAGATCTGTGAACCACATCATGATTGATCCAATAAAGCTCGAGAAGAATAGTAGGAGAAGGCCGCCTATAACTGAAAAGGAAGTTGTTTTTACTTTTTGCAAATAAAAAACGTGACAACGTATACAATGCGTTCACACTGAAAGGAATGAATTCAATATAATTTGAACAACGTGGTTTTGCCACAAACGTTAGGACACGTCGATTTGCAATTTTGAATTGGCACATTTTGAGTCATACGGCAAGTCAGGTTTTTCCGGAAGTGACATCAACTTTGTTATGTTAAATTTAACACTCTGTATTTTTGTACGGATTTGTATAGACGATAAAAAGACGTTTCCAGAGATGCAGTAAATACTTTTTTATTATGAATACTTTTTGTATTGTTTACAAACATACTGCACTAACTGTCTAAAAACTTTTAATACATGTTCAACGTGTTGCCCGTTTACTTCAATGCATTTTTGAATTCGAATTATTAATTAATTAATAGTGACATAGTTATAGCAGTATTTTTGGATTTTCGTAGGGCGTTTGAACTGTTGATCGTGAGTTGTTAAAAAAAATTGGAGAAAATGGGGATATGTGATAATGTGTTAAAGTGGTTTCAGGATTATTTAGATCATAGATCAAAAAAAAGTTAAATACAAAAATTGTAAGTCGCCAGCAATGATAACCAAATATAGACTACCTCAAGGTACAGTCCTAGGACCAATTTTGTTCATTCTGTACGTTAACGATATGATAAAATGTGTAGACAAATGTAATATTAAAATGTTTGCAGACGACACAATGTTGTACATCATAGGGAAAAATGTTGTAGATTTAATACGCATAATTAATCAGGAACTTAATGTAATATATGAATGGTTGTGTGATAATAGTCTCTGCATAAATGTGAAAAAATGTAAATATATGATTATAGGAAGTACTTATAAATTAGATAATATTGAAGACAATTATAATATGAAAATTAATGACATCAATTTAGACAGAGTTAACGACATGAAATATCTAGGAGTTGTAACAGATGAGAACATAAACTTAAAAAAAACATGCAAACTATATAATGAACAAAATATCAAAAAGTATCTTTCTTAAATAGAGTTGAAAATTCACTCTTTATGTTTACTAAAATATTAATATATCAATCAATTATTGTACCGCATATCGACTTTTGTTCTTCAATATTATTTAACTTAAATCAAATCAAACTCAACAACTCTAAAAGATCCAAAATAGAGCAATGAGAATTATTCTCAAATGCAATAGATACACACCAGAATGATGCTAGAGGTGTTAAATTTAATGAATATAAAACAAAGAATTGTAAACAGAACATTAATAGTCACTTATAAAATAAAAAACAAAATGTTACCACCGTACTTATATAATGAAGTAAGGTACGTCAATGATGTTCATAATTACCCAACCAGAAATGCAAATAATTTTTTTATATGTACTTTTAACAATACTTATACTGAAAAGTCTGTGGTGTCAAAAGGTTTAAAATTATATAATAAGTTACCTGCCACTATTAGAGACTGCTAAAATTTGAATAACTTTAATAGTATTCTATACAAGCACGTGGTAAAAGAATTTTAGTTCATTTAGAATTTAGAAATTAAGTTTATTAAATAGTGTTAGTATAAGTAAATGAAATATTGAAAAAAATTGTAATGAATAGCTATGCTAAATAAAGATATTATTATTATTATTATTATATTATTAATTATTCCTCGTTGGACATAGAATCAATAGAATCTACCGTTTTCCCGTGATGTCTATACTCATTTTTTCAACAAAAGCATGTTTTAAAATATAAAGCAATTTTCTTTCTTACCATAAGCTGGCTTAAAAATAACCCTTTGTTTCAGAAAAAAAGTATTTGGCATAAATTTAACATACTACCTCACTTCGCGAAGTTTGCGCCAGACTGAGGTGGTTAATGTTAATGATAAATAAAATGAGATAGAATTGAAATAATAAATAAAACACGATATAAATTAAGAAATGTGAGCGGGGAGTTAAGAATCTCACGATATGTTATAATTTATCAGTGGGTAGATACCATTTTGAAAGGGATTCTGTTTGTTTTTATAACCAGGTGTAATCAATTTTGTGGCTAATATTATTTTAAGTCGCGGCTTATTTTTTTTATCTTGTATAGTGGGTTTAAAAAAATCTATAGTTAACTTAGTTTAATAATCTCATCGTTGGTATACAATCTAAATTTAACTTATTCAAATTGGCCTTACAGTTTTTCAATGATTATAAATATTGAAATTTACAAAAGACCTAATCGGTAGTGCAGACTGATCAGAATTTTGTGCACTCCTCAATAGGACATGACGTATTGTATAAATGAACACACTGGATGTTTCTAAAAAAAACATAAAAATTTTAGCAGCAGGTTCTTGGGATGCAAACAGATTAACATAACCAACCCTATTAACCTTTTTACAAAAAATCCTTTGTTTTTTTGTGACATATTTACGCATTACAGCAGTTTTGTAAAGATTTTTTTATAACTTTTTGCAACCTTTTTTCTTTTTAAATTTAAGCGTGCCATCCCTGAAATAAATTTTAACGTTGTATGTTTTCGTACAGGATAAAGCTCGTCATTAACCCAACTAGCCAATCAAAAATCCTAAAATATTACAAACGTTTTTGGATCATCGGTAATTATTTAACTAAAATATCAAACACAAAATTTTCATATTTTCAAAATGTTTATCAACTTAATTAAACAATACGAGGCAACAGACAAAATAAGACTAATTTTCTTAAAAAGTCAATTTATATACAGGCTGTAACAAATTCGCTTCTCACTACAGGAATCTCGGAAACGGCAAGAGACACAACATCTGTTAAATTGAGGTAAAGTTGGGGAATTTGGCGATCAGGAACATGCCGTTGAGAAATCGAAAATAACTAGTGCTGTTCTTGAGTTTTATAAAAAAAACGTAATATTTTGAATTAATGTTTTTATTTTTTCCTGGCGTTTTTTGAAGAGATATCTAAAAACTAAAAACACCGTTTCATTGGCGTTTCTTATCCTTTACAATTGAGCGTAAAAGGTTTTTTAAAACGTTTAGTCTATTCCCGACCATCATCAAATACGTTATTTTAATTACGGGCCTGTATTTCCTATTGCATTTTTTTGTAGTATTTGAATCTCAGACTTCATTTATATATACAACTTTGATGTTGCTAAACGTTTCGTAGCTGTAAACCATCATCAAATGTGATTTTTTTTCCTTGGCGATGGTTTAGAGTTACGAAACATTTAAAAAAATATAACTTTTTCAAAGTGCCCACCATTTTCATCAATACACGTTCTTTCCCTTTTTAATAAAGAAGTATTCCCTGAAAAAACTCCAACAATATTACGGAACTCATTTACAGCATCTAGTTCTTTTTCTTTTTTTTTTTAATATGATTTGGATGAAACAACTACTCAGCGGGCAAATACCCCGACCTGCATGGGATTATACCGCCAAATCATGATAGATCAGTAGCCAATATCATTTGTCAATTCCTAACCAGACATAGACCGGTTTCGAACATATTAGTTCTCCTCAGTATGCCATAGGTTATGGAACAGACAAATGATATTGGCCAACCTGCTAGTCATATACTTACTAAGGTAAATTGAGTAGTGGTGTGAGGTATGTGAAACTTCTCATATGGTCCAAATGCTACTATCTGACCGACATCATAGATGTCTCTGTAGCGGATGCGAAGCAAGTACCGAGAGCGGCGACCTCTAGCACAGGTGGACTAAACTACTGTCTTTAAATATGATTTGAATGAAACAACTACTCAGCGGGCAAATACCCCGACCTGCATTGGACCTTCAAATCATGATAGATCGGTAGCCAATATCATTTGTCAATTCCTAACCAGACATAGACCGGTTTCGAACTTATTAGTCTAGTTCCTTGTTGAAATTGAGCTTCATGATTTATTCAACCATTACCATACACCTTCGCTCTCATATATTCCCAAATACAAAAATCGAGAGGGCTCAAATCTGGAGAATGTGTGGTGAATTGTAATTACTTTTTCCATAAATTAAATGCATATCTGCCATTTTTTAATTGTTTTCTCTTTCAACTAAGGTAATAAATAACACGTAATTCACTGTGCTGACAACACCTATTAATTATTATTATCTGTCAAATTGCACTGTTCCAATGCAGCACCTCCTTTGATATTCTTGCTAATTTGCTTGAAATTTCAGTATTACTTTCCAGAAAAAGGTTCGTTCAAGGACGGTAATTAAAGAATACAAAAAATTATTATTGTTGATAAACACGTGACAATTTATAATAAAAAAACTCAAATCATTGAATTGTTCATCTGTCAGTAGGTACGGCCGTAGACTAATTGTTTATTTTTTACATAAAATTACAAAATTTTTCCTGGACATTATCGTATATACTTCATAATTCCTCGTGGACATAAATTCCTACCAATATTTTCTAATTCGTGTTTGAGCCGCCATATACATCTAACGAAAATAAATTCTAAGCAGAAACCGCAATGTTTATAGCATATTATTTTAGATGAAAGTGATTGTGTATATAAACCAATCTATATAATTAATTACAATTACTTCCAAGCAAATTAACAAAATTGAATATACAGCGTGTCCGATCCATTGCTACTCGATATCCACTAAAGGGCAAATTTATGAGAAATAAATTTGAGAACTGTAAACAGAAATTCATGAAAATTCGGATACAATAGACTGTAATCTAATTTTATAAGACCTTAACGCCAATTCGTCTGGAAATTGTAATTTCAGATTAAGAAATCGAGAGTTTTAAAAGAATTAGATACTAATGTTGTTGAATAAATGATATATTTGTATTAAATATACTCCCCCTCCGTCCTCAAATGAAACAAACTTTGTGAGTGGTCCAATATTTGATCCTTGAGGTACTCCTGAAGTGGTGATGTACAAATTGCTACTAGATCGGATAACATTCACAACAAAGTCAATTAACAAAAATAGTAATAGTATTCTTTTTCTCTAACCAATGACAGTGATCTTCCTAGAGATAAGTTGTCACTATTTTCTATTTACACATGGATTGTTTGCACTACTGAATAGACATTAATGATGGTTACACTTTTATATACGCTGTGGCACTATATTATCAATTAGGACGAATAGGTTAATGTTTTCAATTGCATTGGCATCATTTTGTTCGACCTGTTCCATGACCATCGAATATTCCTGACTTGAACACAACAGATTATTTTTATGGTCCTATTTAGAATATCTAGTTTACATACAAATAAAAAAGATTATTTATTTTTATCCTGGTGTAGTCCTTCATCTTTTCCATTAAAACAAATGAGAGATTCCAATTTTTCGCATTGCGCGGTGACCTATGAAATTTGATACTATATTATGGCGCCTAAAAGATAAAGCACACCAAATACATGGTTTAAAATTTTGAATTACTTCATTAGTTATCAGTATTGTGTTCTGGAATATTAACTAAAATATTTTTAATTATGCCGGATATATGTGCCTATTAGCAAAAACATTATTATCTAATTAACCACCCAATTAAAAAAAACATTTTTAGTTCAGTTTGTTTTTAATTAAATATGTTATCGGATGTTGCATTCGGAGAATTTGGACAGCGACATATTTAATGTGAAATCGGTGGTTCTCAAACTGTCATGACCGTAAAAAAATTTGGGCTGCAATGTCAGAGCTCAGAGCTACGATGAATAGATGTCCCTACCCTATTTTTAAAAAATTTTTAGTTTCACAAGATAAACTTTGAGATAAGTAAAATTAAAGTTAATAAATACATGTATGTACAACTGCAATGACACAAAATTATATAAATTTAAAAGCAAATCATGTGGAGAGCCAATAATCGAGTAAATTCCATTATACTTAAAATGCATATACTTGAGAAATTTATGTTGAATGTTTTCGATACTGTCCCATTTATTCAGAGTAAGTTATCTGTTTCCAAACTATAATTCCAAGATCTTTTATAAACCAGGGTCGAGCCAAGCACATATTGTCTATTTGATAAGCAAAGATTGGAGGACTTAGTTGCCTACTGAATGATATCACATTGCATTTCTTAATGTTAAGAGATAGATTATTGACAATACACCAATCATTAACTTATTTTAATACCTCCTGCAGCCTGGCGCAGTCATCATACGAATCAATTTTAGAATAAAATTTCGTATCGTCAGCATAGATTAGAAAACCGATATTGAGAGAGAATGTTATGCTATCTAAAATATATTAAATAAAAGGGGACCAAAGATGGAGCCTTGCGGAACTTGCGGGACTTATATCCATGATACTGTACGTATTGTACTCTCTTGGAGAAATAAGATCCAAATAGATTTATGACATTTGATGATATTCCATATTGGTCTAAGCTATTTATTGAAATTGTATGGTCTAATCGATCAAAGAAGAAATCCGTACAAACAACATCAATTTGGCCTTGATTATCTAAGATATCTGAGATGTATTGCGTTATACAAATCAAGTTAGTTGTAGTTGACCTAGCATTCATGAATCCATGTTGATTTACATCAATTATATTTCTTTCATGATCATATATATAGCGGTGCAAAATAATATCCAAGACCTTACGAAAGTTAAATAAAATGGCAATAGGGCGATAGTTGCAAACATTATCTCTACCCCAGTTTAAAAAAACAGGATAGAGTCGTGAAATTTTCTATATGCTTGGAAATTTACGTTTTTAAAATTAAATTAAATAGCTAGCAGGTGAGCAAGAGCTAAGGCACAGTCTTTCAGCATAAAAGCAGGAATGTTATCAGGGTCTATAGTCATCTGTCGTTTTAACTGCCGAATATTTGCTATCACTTGCTCTTAAAAATATATCTTTTATTATAAGAGTATAGTTGGGAATATGTCAAGTTAATCCAGATTCTGTTAAAAATATTATTTTCTCATACGAGACAACTTTTTGGAGAGAACTTGCAGAGTAACCTGTAAGATCACCAGGCCTAACCCTACTCGATTTTTCTTGTGGGGTTTGTTAAAGAGATAGGTCTACAAAGAAAGTGACATACAATGAATTCGTCATGTTCCACTGGATATTATATATAGGTATTTATATTTTGTCTTAAATTGTATTTTAATCTTTCCATCTTTACATAAAAAAATATATGAATGATACAACTTGAACTTGGTCAATTACATCCTCATATTTATTGTTTAACAACGCCTTCCTTATTAAACTTGTATAATTCCTAAAATTAATCAGCAGAATAATATTGACACAATAATTTACGAAGTATTTCATGTCCGATGACTTTCTCGTAGTCAAAGAACCCTAGCTTGACATGTTAAATACACGACACTAATAATGAAAGTGACTTCATAAACAATAATAACTAAGACTTTCAAACAAATTTAAATTGTAATTTTCTGTCCAACAGTCTAGACTAAAAAGGTTATCACAAAGGCTACGAGATGACAATATGTCTACTAGTGTTATCAGTCAACACTAAATTTGTGGATAAAGCGTGCGTTACTAAGCTCCTACTTAAAATCAGATAATATTAACGAAAGTGATTTGTCAGCATTTAAAAAATAAATACAAACAAATCAGGTGATGTCGATGATTAGATTAAATAAGTAATACAAAAGATGACGTTCATATTTCTTACAAATTTACAAGTAGCGATAAAGCCTGGATTAGTTATAAAAAGATGCATTCTTTACATCACCTCATTACTTCATTTTCAACTAGCACCAGTGGCGGCACAGTGAGGCAAAAAAACCAGCCGTCAAAATTTTTTAAAGAACTGAGGCGTGGATTTCAGATCTTTTAAGAAAATAGGCGTGATATAGTTTGATTCTACTCGATTTTTATTGATCCAATATTTTATTACTTCTCAATTTGTTCCACATTTGATATGTCTGGATTGTCCACAAAGTGGTTAATGTCTTCAGTATATTGAAACTCTCAAGTAAATGTATTTTTAAACATTAAATGGAAATAAGACGCAAATACACGACAGTTTTAGCCGGTGAAATGAATGAAATAACCCTTCATCGGGATTTTGGATGTCATTCCAGAGACGGGTTTAATTCTAATACCATATTCCGAAAAATGCGTGGTATAGTAATAATTAGATAAATTTAAATTGTAATTTTTGACACCGTACTTACGCATTATTTAATTAATCTCTTACATGTAAAACCGGCATCGAAAGTGGTCTTTAACCGCCGATAATTACATTCCCTAAACAAAGAACTTTGTTAGCCAACTACCTGCTGGATTTAACTTCTATTTAGTAGAAGGGGTTATTTTGTGCGTGTTAGTGGACGTAAAAAATGGCAAAGTCCGCGTCTTCATAAACAGTGATGCGTTGTTACATAAAGTGTGCGAGGGTAGACTCGTAGACCATACGCGTAAAGCCGTTGTGACAAAACATGTGTCGTTGAAAAAACACTAAACGTTGATTGGCGGAGATAAACAAAAGCAATGAAACAGGGAGGTGCTGTTACTTAAAGAAATTTACAAGGTAAATACTGTTTACAGTACTATCTGCCTTTGTTTTGTAGTTTGCTCCTGTTACGTCATGACACCCAAATTCCTTTTATATAGAAATAACTAAATAACTTCTCGAATTTTCTGAATGCGCACATGCCACGTGATATCTGTTATGATTTTTGTTGTATGGGGCAACGAAATATCTGCTTCTCAACTTGAATACTTTGGTAATTATTCTACTATGGATTTTGATATCAGTTTTGGGTGGAGGCATTGGCAAACTCTGCCTCAACCAGCAGAAAATATACTCGGTATTGACTCATCTCAATCAAATGTAAATTTTATATTTTATGTAATTACACATGAAAAATGAAAAACAAAATTTTTAAATCAGATTTTTTTTAAATTAAATTTTACAATTTTCAGTGGTGAGGAACTACCTCGCCTGCCTCCGCTAACGAGCCACCACTGACTAGTGCTCTATCTTTATTTTTGTATTTATATCAAGCTTTTCTTATTGTAAATAAATCCATGTATTTATACTGTCTAACTATACAGGGGTGGGTCAATAGTGCGTCCGACTTCGATATCTCGAGTTCTATGATAGCTAAAAACTTGATACAAAAATATAAATAAACTAGACAAAATAGTCTATAACCGGAAATTATTTTCTAATATACAGGGTGAGCCAAGACAATTCTACAGGGTCAACTAACATTTTTTTAAATGGAATGCCATGTATATCAGAACATTTATTGAAACCTCTTTTATCGAAGTCGGACGCACTATCGCCCCACTCTGTATATGAAAATATTTAAACTATTTCATCCTGTAATATAGTTTAAACATTTTCAAAAAAATATATTGTATTACCTGGTATATACGCACCGATATTATTTTAACTATCTGATTTTAGAGTGTTGCGAAACTAATTTCTGATAAAGAATAGTTTTTTCCAGCGTTTAATAATGCCTTTTATCGGGTTACATTAATTATCTTCGTCAAAAATAAAACATTTAATGACTGATTGATTAAGTTATCGCCACGATACAACATCCGCAAAGTAACTGCTGCAAAATTAAACTAAGTGTGCCTTCCAGAAGATAAAGAATAAAAAAATAAAGTTATGGTTTACGTCAACAAACATGCATTGAATAATATAAGATTGGAAAATTAAGCCGTCTTGATAGTTTCAGTAATTATTTAGTCAATGCCCAGACCGGATAGCGATAAACTTGTGACTCCTTTAAGTCACACCACTATTTTGTTTTTCTACAACTTTGAAATCGTTAGTTATCGGTTTGTAACTCGATTATCGTGTTCTTACCCTTTCAAGACAGTTCATATATTTTAAAAATATTCAGTAGATACTATGATAGTTTTTCAGGTATAATGCATTGGCGACCTCAGTAAGTAACAATGTCATATCAAAACAACTTTTTTTGTTTTCCACAGCCTACCCTAATCTAAAAACATGAGAAATATAATGAGAAATCATTAAAAAACACGATCATTGCCACCTATGAATTTTCAATCGCATGATTTTAATGAGACTATTAATATCATTGTCAGACTGAAATATCAGGGTTTGTCAGAGTTTCAGTTAAATTGGTTATTGATTTTTTAAACATTTTTCGAGTTGAAAATGAAAATATTTTGATTTCTACAGTGCAAAACCTAATGAGTGGCAGGTTAATATATGAGTCCCCCAGGGATCCATATTAAGGCCTCTATTATTTTTATGGCATATTAATGACAGACAGCGATTTTCTACATTTTACAGTGCGATTGCAGACAATATTTCTACTATTGTTAGTGTCAAAAATGAAGGAGAAATTGTCGTCATGCTGAATGAAAATCTATCTGCTGCAGCAAATTACTTTATAAACAGTAAACTTGTCTTAAACCAAGATAAAACTTCGATTCGAATTATTCGTCTAGTAATTAGTCAGATAATTCAATTTAAATTATTAGGAATATATGTTGATCTGTCTCTGGATTGTACTAAGTACTGACTTGCATTGAAAATGCTATGCATCCAAGGGAATATAAATTTTGGCAACTAATATGAAACAAAAAAATAATAATATGTTTCCCTATTGTCTCTGAAACAAATCTGACTCCCTTTTCAATGTTTATGAATTTTTATTTTTTGTAGGATATGTCAAGTGTGAAAGTTAACACATACACATATCTGTTTATACAGTGTGGAAATTAAGTAACGCATACATTCAGTAATTCAGTTGATATTAATTTTTTGGAAAAAATTGCGAAAGGGTATAGCGATTTTAACTTCAGCAAATATTTTCAGTTTATTTTCAGTTTCTTATTTCATTTATTTTTTAAGTTATGACGTCATCGACTTTTTTTAAAATGACAACCTATATTTTTTATTATTGATTTTGGTAGTAGTTTTTATTTCGGTTCCTACCGTATAAAGTTTTCAATATGTTATTATTTCAAAAAAAATTGAGAAAAACAGTCTTAAAGTTCAAATAATAAGAATTCATTAAATTGGGTAAATTTATCTAGTTGCCGGTGTATCACATTAGTTACGGCTGTCAGAATTACACAATTTGTAAATGTCACAATAGAATAAGTGTTATTATTTTGTTTTTTCTAAATTAGAAAAACTATTTTATTAATAAGAATGGTACAATTGAGCGACAAACAGAGAATTGAAGTGTTAATAATGATTGGTTATGGCGACAGAGCTAGAGCACATCAAGAAGTGTGTCATCTTTTTAGAGAAAAAATACCCGGATCAGCCCATAAATCAATCAACAATTAGTAGGATTGAAAAAAAATTTAGGGAACATGGCGTTGTAAAGAATATTCCAAAAAATGGACGTCCGGCGACATTAAATGAAGATGCACAACTTGATGTGCTACTAGAAATTGAAAACAATCCACATTCAACTAGTAGAAGCATTGCTTTGAACCACAATATAAGCCACACTACAGTTCTAAAACTTTTGAAAGTTCAAAAATTCCACCCATATAAGATGCACTTGGTTTATGAGTTGGCAGAAGATGACTTTGATCGTAGGCAAGAGTTTTGTGAACAAATGATGGAAACTTGCAACCGCGATCCAATGTTTTCCCAGCGTGTTTTATTTTCGCATGAGGCAACATTTTGTTTAAATGGCCATGTCAATAGACAGAATTGTAGATATTGGGCTAGGGACAATCCCCATTGGATGCAGGAAAGTCATATCGAATATTCTCAGTAAGTTAATGTTTGGGCAGGAATTATTGGTGACAGAATTATAGGTCCATTCTTTTTTTAAAACAATTTGACTGGAGATAGATATCTGCAATTTTTACAGTAGGAATTGAAGCCTGCATTAGCTGCATTATTCCCCAATGCAAATAACCCTGACCTACTAAATAATACCATTTGGTTACAACAAGATGGCGCTCCACCTCATTACGAAATTATTGTGCGACGCTACTTGGACCAAGTTATCCCAGCAAAATGGATAGGGAGAAGAGGTCAGATAGAATGGCCGCCTAGGTCTCCTGATCTAACGCCATTAGACTTTTATGGGCGTACTTAAAAAGTAAAGTGTACAACAATCGCCCCAATAATTTAGACGATCTCAGGCAAAGAATTCAACATGAGATTAGGTTCATATTGCCTCAAACTATTCAGAATGTGAGAAATGAATTTTATAATCGTCTTGGGTATTGTCAAATGGTACAGGGTCGTCAATTTGAACATTTAGTGTAAACGTAATTTAACAACTGTTATTTCTGTGCTTATTTTTGTGTTTGATGATATTGTTAGAGTTTTTTTCTGGTTAATCAATTTAGTTTCTTTTTATACCAATGTTTGCCTCATGAAGTTATCGTTATTACTAACTTTGAATTGAGCAGATAATTGTATAATTTCAAAATAAAAACGAATGTGCCGTCGATAATTTTCCGTCAAACTTAGGCAACTAGATAAATTTTCCCAATTTAATGAATTTTTGTTATTTGAACTTTAAGACTGTTTTCCTCGATTTTTTTTCAAATAATAACATATTGAAAATTTTATACGGTGGGAACCGGAATAAAAACTACTACCAAAATCAATAATAAAAAATATAGGTTGTTATTTAAAAAAAAAGTCGATGACGTCATAACTTAAAAATAAATGACATAAGAAACTGAAAATAGACTAAAAATATTTTCTGAAGTTAAAATCGCTATACCCCTTCGAGATTTGTTTCCAAAAAAATTAATATCAACGGAATTACTGAATTTATGCGTTACTTAATTTTCACATTATATAATATCCATAGATATTTCCATATAACTGTAGATGCTTAAAAAATTATACAATATTAATTTTGTTTAATTCTTCTTTTAACATTGAAAACAGCACACACACAATTTACAGGTTTTGTTTTTGTTAGATTGTGACAAAATTCAAAAAACTGTATTTACAGCTTTCCGTATGAGTGTAATAAATATTATGTAGGACAGTTATCCAGACCTCTCGATATAAGGTTAGGTGAATACAAAAATTATATTATGACGGGTGAAATTAAAAAAAAAAAGAAAATTTGTGAACATGTTTGGGAAAATGGACATAGACAGAATAAACATTTTAACGAAAGAAGCAGTCAGCAAAAAAAGATAAAATTAAGAAATCGGCAATAACATTATTGATTAAAGAAAAATGTTTGTCCCATTACTCTGTAGATGTTGGTACAACGTGGTTACCGATGTTGAAAGAAGAATTAAACAAAATTAATATTACATAATTTTTTTAAGTAACAAATCAACAGTTTTGTAAGTATCTATGGATATTATAAACAAACAATATGTATCAAGTTTCACGCTTGACATATTCTACAAAAGAGAAAAATCCATACACTTTGAAAAAGGAAACAGATTCATTTCCGAACCGTCAGGAAAACAAATTATTTTTCTGTCTCATATTAGTTGTCAAAAAAAAAACACCCTCTCATTGATTTTTTGACGTATAAATCAGAAACACGGAGGTTTATTTTTCCAGTACCATACTGGGCGTTTTTTGGATAACGAAGACTTATTCATGTGGTAGTAAGCTTCAAGGAAGAAAACGAAAAATGTTCAGAATACCACAAATAACGTTCAGACAATATTAAAAATCCGATTTAAAAAACGACCTACTGAAGATTCTATTGGTACAAAAATTACAGGTATTATTTTAATTTTCCGAGCCATGAGATTTGTTACATTTTGTTTACAAAGTAATGAAATAACGGGAATTCTTTTTCAGCAATTTTTTCCTTTTCAGTCTGTTGCAAATATGTATTACATACAGCATTCGCATCAATGCACGCAATCTTCTCTACACCTTGTATATGAATTAGTGAAGTATCAACCCAACTGCTTTCAATATAATATTCGTATTGTGTGACAATGTCTAGAATTGTAACATGATTTTGTTTCTAGATTAGAGTGCAATTAAATTTTTGTCACCATTAATACGAATTTTCATCAAGTAAATATTTCAATGGAAATATGAACGTCGTAGAGCTTTCCATGAGTCGTTTTTGAAATAACGTGACCATTTTTATTATGTTATTGTTAACCATTTTTTAATATGTTGATATTTGACAGAAAACGCACACTTTGTTGTGTTGTATTCCCCATTCATTCTTGTATATGAAACAGTAAAATGTTGAATAATTGTGTTAAAAGTTGTATATTATAATCTATAGGTATACTTACACAAAATTCTTTTGGTGTTCATTTCATATCCAAAAAGGCAGGTCTTCTTAGGAACGATGTCCGCGTTCATTTTCTCCAAAAAGGTCCTTGGTTAAGGCAGGACCTCTCACAAAAATCTGGTTGCAGTTTTTCTCCAAATTTGATTGCCTGAACTCGGGGCCTATTTCAAAGGCCTCACTTTCACGCCGATAGGTTTCGATGTCTGGATAAATCATCCTCAGTTGGGTTTCGAATTCACTAAAGACTAAATGTAACCTCACTTTTTAAACTTAATCGATACTTCTTAAGTAAACTTAGAATCATGAATGAAGCATCCTATCTTAAAACCGATATATAAGTGCTTGGGTCTTATCTCTTATAAAAGTATAAATATATGTTTATCTGTTTCTTTACGAAATGGATGGATCAGACCATATCGACATGTTTTGATCGTTTTTTTATAGTCTGCAGACGTAGACTCAAATTTTTAGTTGTATAATTGGATTTATCGGTGTTTGCTGTAGTTTTGTTTAAAGTAATTAATTACTCTTCTTAATGTTGTAAACATTTACGCTTTTAATCAAGTAGTATCGATTTGTAAATTTTGAGTAACCATATGTAAATTACAGCGAATATTGCAAAAATTATCTAGGAACGAAAATAACACCGAATCTTTGGATGCCTAAATACTTTTTTGTAACGCTGTATCCTAAAATGACATTAATTGGACAGTTGAGTCAAAACAATGTCATTATTGACAAGTGAAAAATAAGGAAAGCAGTGTGAAATAAAGATATTTTATTTCACAGTGTGAAATAAAACTTAATAGTCAACAGACAACAAATTAATGTTCTTACATCAAACATTTATTAATTATTAACAAATTTCATGAACAATTTTATTCATAATTTAACGAAAATTTATATGAATAGTACTGTTACTAACATTATTTACATTTATTCCTGGAATTATAGGTTCAGATGTGCGAAAAATATTTGTATCACTTATATTAATATGGTGGTTGCTCTGATTTTCACCAACGACTACATTGGCAGACAGTCATTTCTGTAGTATTGTTTGAAAATATCTGTTTTGAAATGTCCTTTTTGCTCTGGATGCTACCTTCTATATATCCCTCAGCAAATGTTGAGGATTTTCATCCCCCATGACGTTTTAAGATAAGAATATCAGCTGCAGAACCAGCTAATAGTGATGCCGAAGATCTCCTATAGCTGTGACCCGTATATTGCTCATGATTAGATAAGTTAAGGTATTTAGCTATAATACTTGGTATTTTTGAAAATGTATTAATACCAACTCGGTGGACCGTACATTCTTCTTCTCGATATTGAAGAAAAATTCCATTGTGATTAACATGAGTAGTATCAGTGAGATACTCTGTTTGGTAATCCAATCACTTGAAGGCTCTATTATATTTTTTTGCTCTAGATGTTGATGAGGAGTTAAGGATATCAGATAGTGTGTCCATGCGGTTAATGAATTCTACGGTTGCTGCGGCATCTACTGGTAAAACACCGAATCTGATATAGACACTCATATCAGCATACACAATTGCACTCAGTGTTTGAGTGGCAAATTTAACTTTCACTTTCTCAAAGTTATTTGGATACACGTGTGAATCTGTAAGCTTTGGTGCTATCGACAGCCTTTTGACTTCTTTTGACTGAGTGCGACTTGAACATTTATAAATCTTGCCAGTTCTTCTGAAGAACAGAATTTATATATACATTATATTTATAGTGAGATACTCTGTTTGGTAATCCAATCACTTGAAGTCTCTATTATATTTTTTTGCTCTAGATGTTGATGAGGAGTTAAGGATATCAGATAGTGTGTCCATACGGTTAATGAATTCTACGGTTGCTGCGGCATCTGCTGGTAAAACACCGAATCTGATGTAGACACTCATATCAGCACACTCAGTGTTTGAGTGGCAAATTTAACTTTAATTTTCTCAAAGTTATTTGGATACACGTGTGAATCTGTAAGCTTTGGTGCTATCGACGGCCTTTTGACTTCTTTTGACTGAGTGCGACTTGAACATTTATAAATCTTGCCAGTTCTTGTGAAGAACATAATTTATAGGTTAGAGAGTTGTAATACTCAAGAGAAACATCAGCAAGGGAATTTTCAAATTTTCCCTCAAGTTCTTCAACTTTCTTCTTCAAACGGTAATTTTCGTTTTGCAGATGTTTGATGGTTTGCCGGAACTTTTCTTTTCTTGGTGTATGGGCAGATAAAAGTTTGTGTGGAGCTTGATGGAGAAAGGAGTTCTGGAGTTTTTCTGGAGACAAGACTGTCTGGTCAAGAATGTTT
Source organism: Rhamnusium bicolor (assembly GCA_029963845.1). Taxonomy (NCBI): domain Eukaryota; kingdom Metazoa; phylum Arthropoda; class Insecta; order Coleoptera; family Cerambycidae; genus Rhamnusium; species Rhamnusium bicolor. The sequence goes on along the minus strand of JANEYF010004053.1, from coordinate 265,453 downwards.
ATATCAATTGGTTCCTGCACAGGTCCTGAAATTAAGGAAATAAATTGCAGAATATTCTAAAATTATGCAATATTGGAAATGTTTACTGTTGATAAATGTCCAATTATTGATGAAAGATGCTCAAACAAAGAATAAAAGGAAAATATTAAATTCTTGCTTGGACTGAGAAAAAATATCCTGCATTATGATAACTTTTGAAGAGGTAAATTCACCAATATTTCTATCCAAATCAGGACTGACAGATCACTTTTTACCTTTGTATTTCAATTCTTCGTCCTTTGAAGCAATAACCAACTTTTCAGGTGTTTGTTTCTTTCCTACAAAAATAATAATATGTCTTAATTTTGAGAAAACATACCTGCGATTTCAAATTTCAACAAAGCGAAACAACGAAAATTTAGAATAAAAAATTAACGTATACAGCATTTTACTTCTCATGTAAATGCTCATTTTTCTCATTTCATTGATGTTGAACAATTTAGCTTTATTAAATAAAAATGTTCAGTACATTTGGTAATTTTGGTGCTAATTGAATACTTTAAAATACTGAAATACATTTTGAAATAAATTTCAAATTAACTAATTCTGGAAAAACTAGGAGTGATTGCATGAAAGGAGAAACACACTTGATATCATATTTGATTCAATAAAGTCATTTATTTTCAAGTAAAGTAGGTAGGCCAGAGGTTCAATAATAGTTCAAAAGTAAAATTTAGAATTGTTCAGGAGATCAAGCGCAGATGACGTTTGTGGCAGTTTTTGTTCAAAATAAAGAATTTATCTTGAAAGTTATTTTCCTCATCCTCAGTTGGACAATAAAGGATCACATATGGAATGAAGAAACTTTAATTATGGTCAGAAAGTTCACTAGATGATCCTTCTAGAGATGGGAATATTGTAGGCACAGCATGAGGCTGCAATCTATTGTGAAGGTCATTCAAAAACATATGGTTTTCACAGACGATGACTCTTATTGAGAATATTCAGATTTCCCAGTCCACAAGCTATAACCCATAATCTTGCTCTGAAAAATAAAATAAATTCAGTGGGTACCTAAAAACTAACACTTCCTGATTCATAAAGACTTTTCGGATGGCAAATTTGTTATCACCATATAGGACCGAGTTATAATTTGTTATAATCAGTGTAATTCGAGTGCAATATGAGGTACTACCCAGTATTACCTGGTTTTAGTTGGTTTTAACTGAAGTATCTACTTGGGTTAATACCAGCAGTTATGATATGACTTCGATAAACGTCAATATACTAAAAAAAGTGACATTTATGTTAAACGCATACCACTTAATTAAAATCAATTAATATCTCACTGTTATTATCATTTAGTACCATGCAGTATTTACCACTCCTTGTCACCCGAAAAGTTACTAGATCGACAGAAGAAAAACTCATAAATACCTACTATAAAATATTTTAATTTTTTTCAAAAAACAAATCGGAACAATTTTTACTTTCACAGGTTATTAATTTAGTCCAATTTAATCTCATATACAGCTATTTTTCATTGAAGCATTTAATAATAGTGAATCAAATAATTATTGTCACCTCAAATGAAACAAGCCACACTCAAAATAGCCCGGGAATATGGCGGACTATAATGCGCACGTAGGATGCGCGAATTTTTGGCGTCCATAAAAAAATTCATTATAGTGCAGTTTGCCTATTTTTGGCCCCATGTTAATTTTTCACTTCGGAGATACAGTCAACAAAAATATGTAAAAAATCGGAAATTTTCCGTAGAATTCAATAAACCAAAATACAAACAACTGGCACCTCGGGGGCACATAGTAAATTGGGCCCAAAGTTGGCCAAAAACGGTTTTTTCCATTTTACTCTGTCATGGTGCCATAAAATGAAAAAAAGTTTTATACAAAAGTTGTAGAACTATTAAATACGGATCGATCTGTGGAAATCCGATGTCAAGAAATTCAAAAATAAATTATTTATTTGAAAAAAAACCGTTAAAAATGGCGTTTTTTTGAAGCGCTCATATCTTCGTGAAAACAAATAATTTTTTCACGAAACTTGGTAAAAGTGTAGCTCCCTACTAACTAAAAAAGATCGTTTACAAAAAATTTAAAAATATTATAAACATTTTGCAAAAATTGATTTTTTCGAAAAAATCACGTTTTTTAAAATCTCGATAGCTCATACACGCTTTCATATTTCTAGTCAATTTTGAGCTTAAAACTTGCTTGAAATGTTGTACTAACATGGTTATTTATTGCGCGCTTTTTAAATTGATCGGTGATATGCGAAAAATCGGTTGAAAAATCGGTTTTTTTTTAACAACAAAAAAAATCGATTTTTTTTCAAGAAAAGGCAGCAGCGGCTCAACATGCCTACCGCTCCTATTTGCAGTTGCAAACGTGGCTCGGAAATTCGCTAGAGCCAGAACAATGGGGTTGGACTTCCGACGGCACTAATTCGCTTCCCACGTACAGCTCGGATCAGCTGGTTCCAGACGAAATCGTTAAAACGATAGCCTGCAGATGCGGAAGCGGATGTAAAACGAAGATCTGTAACTGCAGGAGGCATGGTTTGAAGTGTTCAAGCATGTGCTTGACATGCGATCAAGAAAATTGCACTAATATAGAAATAACTACGATGGAGGCAGATGCTCTTGAGGACGACTTGGACGAAGATATATTTAATGTGTCTTGCGTGGTGATGGATGAATCACAGACCAATGTCCATGATGATGATGAGATCGAAAGCGAAGCCGACTCTTCCATACTCGCTGCATACAGCGAGGAACGTACCAGTGACAACGAGGAGGGGGGGAGGGGTCTCCGATAAAAAAAACTACGGATCAATTAAGTACTGTACACGTTTATATTCACTGTCAATATTTTGAACTTTCATGTAAAATAAATATTTTATTTTTATACTAAAAATGTTGCTTAACAATTATTATTTACCTGTCAACTCATATGTCTTTAAGAATCAACATAACACTCAAGAGACATAATCGTATGAACGCTCTGTGTGCAGTTGAAACTACGATACGGTACGTATGATAAGAGCATACAGTTTTACAGATGTATCCACGTTAACACCGTCCCGCACCCCCACGACACCGCTCGAGCGAACGAACGTATGAGCCGGGGTGTGCTCCGCTTGCCATTAAATTTCCAAAGAATAGAGAGCGAACATGTCATTGTAGTATTTTTTTATGTAAAATACAAGTATTGAACTACAAACTCTGTAAATTTCAGCCCTTAATATTAAAAGATAGCGTCACTAGATTTTTTTTCAAAAAAAAAAAAAAATCTCGGCTCCAAAGGGTCGTAGATAAAAATTTTTTTTTTTGTAAATTTATAAAAAAAATACCAGCTAATCAATGCTGCTAAGAAAAAAGAAAAAAATTTTTTTCTTCAAAAAAAATCGATTTTTTTGTTAAAAAAAAACCGATTTTTCGCATATTACCGCGCAATAAATAACCATGTTAGTACAACATTTCAAACAAATTTTAAACTCAAAATTGACTAGAAATATGAAAGCGTGTATGAGCTATCGAGATTTTAAAAAAACGTGATTTTTTCGAAAAAATCAATTTTTACAAAATGTTTATAATATTTTAAAATTTTTTGAAAACTATCTTTTTTTAGTTAGTAGGGAGCTACACTTTTACCAAGTTTCGTGAAAAAATGATTTGTTTTCACGAAGATATGAGCGTTTCAAAAAAACGCGATTTTTAACGGTTTTTTTCAAATAAATAATTTATTTTTGAATTTTTTGACATCGGATTTCCACAGATCGATCCGTATTTAATAGTTCTACAACTTTTGTATAAAACTTTTTTTCCTTTTATGGCACCATGACAGAGTAAAATGGAAAAAACCGTTTTTGGCCAACTTTGGGCCCAATTTACTATGGGCCCCCGAGGTGCCAGTTGTTTGTATTTTGGTTTATTGAATTCTACGGAAAATTTCCGATTTTTTGCATATTTTTGTTTACTGTATCTTCACTTAAGGGTCCAAATCCGTAGGCAGACCGCGCTATTACTGATTGTATTGTACACTGTGTCCTAATCAATTCAATGTATCTCTCGCGCAGGTATCCCAACCACACGCCGCGTATCAGTTGTACCACTCACACTTCATTAAATTCCCTACATATCAGGGTCGTACTAATAATTAAAACTAGGGCTCTAACAGATATTTGTTTTATTATTTTTTGTTTTCTATTATTTCTGACAATAAAACATGGCAGAAACTTGCGTCCATGTACATGGGACATTTCCTACATAAAATGGCCTGACGAGCGTGCTTCTCGAATTTGTAGGGTACTTCGTGCAACACCCTGTATATTTAGCTTAACTACAACTTCCTTTCTTCAAGTGCTAATAATTTCGAGACATGCGCATGAGAACTGATCCTTATTATGAACCGAATCAAAAGTTTTTTAGCTTATAATTACATATTACAAGGTTTTAGAGGCAAATTTTTTTTAATTTTTATCACATACTAATATTTGTTCTGATTTGCGTATATTACATTTTTACGATTACATTCTAGTAAATTCATGCGTGTTCTACATTTTTCCGATAAACCACTGTGGCCTTGAGCCTTTCAAAATACGAATAATAATTATGTTATTTATTTTACAAATTACTGTCTTCAATTAATTAGATATCAAAGCCGGGATTTTTTTTCCTGCTCGTAAATATTTTTATTAAACGAACTAATTATTACTTAGTTTGTGGATAATTACAGTTTCGGTAACCTTCCTGAAGAGGGAATTTCCGTTTCATTTGGCAGCATATCAGTATTTCAATGCTAATATCATATTGTTAACACAAGCTTAGTTTATACTGTAGGATTTTTTATAAAACAAATTTGTTTGTTTTATTAATGTTTAGAACAACAATAAACCAACATGACAATCATTTCAATCTAATACGGGGCAACGCAGTTCTTTTTTCTCTGCTAATTTTTTTTACTATCGCTAGCGATTTTATCCTCTGGTCAGAAAAATCGCTAATAATGTGGAGCTAGCAAAGTAACGTAGTCTGAAGACAAATGTCGAGAGTAGTTCATGCGGGAGTTTTATTTGTTGTCATTTTAATGAGAGACAAACTTCAGGAAAAGTTGAAGAAAAAATGAGAATGATTAGAATGTGGGTAAAAGACTGGATATCAGAACGGACAAAATCTATTACTTTAATGAAAAAGTTGAAGGATGAAGATTTTGTAGCCTTCAGGAATATTTTGGAAATAATTGGTGATCAATTGGATGCTTTACTGCAGATGATTGATGGGTTGAATCGAGAATATGACACTAAAATGAGAATAGCAAGTCCTACGGCCACAAAACTAAAAATAAATATATGATCTTACAATACAGGATTCTGTTAATATGTTTCTAAAAACAATAATAATATTGCTATTCCACTTTATAGGCATTGCATTCAAAAACAGACAAAAACTTATATACCAAAAGACCACAGCCTGCCACGGATACGACATATTAAGCGAGTAGGCGACTTGACCAGTTAAGTATAATCGATAATTACTGAGCTAGTAAGGAAACGCACAATCTGTACATTATCCTGTGGCCAAGGTAACAAATATAATCTTCGCTTCATCATATCCCACGCGTACACTATGGGCTATTAATTTAGAAATCTAGCAGACCAAGGTGAAAGTTATAACTCCGTTCCTTCTAAGAACCTTCTGGTAATGTTTGCTGTATATTTTTTGTAGATACCGTTAGGGGCGGTTTCCATAAAAGGTTATAACACAGGTTGTAGCACGTTCATAATGCGACGAGGGACATTTAATGCACAAGGAATGAAAACTAAAAAGACCGGCAACCGTAACGAATAGTACGGCAAACAATGACTGCTGGTGTAAGTGTTGTACGCCTCCTTTTAGCAAATTGCAATATACGTATTTCCCTACGGTGTCTTATTCTTCTTCCATTTACCACAAACGAAATCTGAATTTATCACTGAATACCATTCATCTTGCCATTTTCCCAGCAATTTTCTAATCTTGCAGGCCTCCGTACTTATGTTAAGGGAAGGCATTTTGGACGTAAGAATGAAGTCCAAATGCTAATATCCTGCACAGAGATGGTGATTTAACCCTCTAACCCAATCAACATCAACCGAGTTTGTTGTTTGAAATCGGTATCTACGGGCCATGTGTTGAAGAAGTCTAGCTTCATGGTCATTACTGACACGAGGGCGTCCACATCCCCAACATATTTCTTGGACACCTCCATTTTAATTTTGTGTCTCTCATACAAATTACCAGATCTCCCACAAATTATATAATTTGAACATAATTATCTTTGCATTCCACTTATTTTACATTCATGTTTTTCTCGTCAGAATAATCAGCATTAATGTTATCACTGTCAAGATATCTTCTAGAAAAGTATGCGAGTCATTAATATATAACATTAATAATAGTGGCCCTAGAACACAACCGTGTGGAACTTCAAAATAAACTCTATAATGCACATTATTATAATGTTATGCTCTTTTTTAATGTTTGATACAAAACTAAGCAAACGTATTCGTCTAACGTTTCCAATATCAACAAACATTGGAATGACAGAAATAATTCCTTTAGATACAATAAGAATAAAGATAACAAATGCTCTTTAACGTAAATTGATAGGTACTCCAATAATTAGAAAATAAACTTTATAATATATTATGGTTATTGTAAAGTAAAACCTACTGTATAAATATAGTTGACCTTATTGTATTAAGAAAACTAAAGATCTATTATCAGTAAAGCCTATAACAAAAAAAGATTAGATGTTTTGACTGGCTCTTCATCCGTTTTAAAAGGGGTCTGGAAATAACCGCTTATTATAAGTAATAAAAAATTTGTTATAACGATATTAATTAGTTTCTGATAAATTTCATAATAACTTGTTACGTCTGGATCATTTTCTGTGGCGTCAGGAAAATTTTTTCCATTAAAGTGGAGGCAATTTATTTACAACGTTTTTGTACAGATATTATAGCTGCAGAATTTGTTTGCATAAAATTTTACAGATTTATGAATTGGTGAGAAAATAGTTTTTTTCTTCAAACGTCACAAAAGTCATCATTTTTAATGGTAAAATCTGACACAAAAATTGATGTGTTTGTTACTAATATAAAAATGTCAACACTTTTAATCCTAGGATTAAAAGTATTTTTAATCTTAGTATTAAAAGCATATTTATGTAAAAATTAAGCATTTTCATATTAATTCAGTTTATTTAAATTAAAATATGAAATTCTTACAATCCAAAATTATTAAACAATGAAATGAAATACAAAACTTATTGATTAGGCTAGATATATAAATTCATTCAATTATTATTATTTATTGATAGTAATTTTGAAAGTGCAGTTTGAGCAAGTTGAATAAAAATTAAACAAACCAGAAGAATCGACACTGTTAACATTTTTAACGGTGGTGGTAGCAATATCTGAAACTGTGACACTCTTAGTGGTATCGTGGGAACACATTTCTTGATTAATTTTTCCTTGATTTTCTACATTATTGCAAGCAGCTGTATTATCGAGATTCAAGGGATTAATACTATTACACGTACTAGGCCCATTGGTGCTAGTACTAGGTTCATCGAATCGAAATATTTTTTCTTGCTGTACTTTTTTTATTTTCTATAGATTCTTCTATATACCCCTCTGCAACAGTGGTCGACCTTCAACCTCCTTCTTTTAAGACAAGTGACATCACCACCAGAATCTACAAGAAAAGTGGCAGAAGTTCGACGTAAGCAGTGTCCAGTATATTCATTTGCATTTGGTAAATTTAAATATTTTGCTGCTTCTTTTGCAATACTACTAATTTTATGAATACCGACTACTGACCGTTGACATCTTTCATTTTGATACTTTACAAAAAACGATTTTCTTCAAAATCTTTTGGCCGAAGAGCAGCGTATTTTCTGTAAATACTCAAATATTTTTCTCCAAGAACTGTAAATGACCGACCCTTACCGGTCTTAGTATGAGGAACTTTTATCAGTAAAGCAGACTTAACATATTCAATGTCATCAGTTTTTAAATGAATTAGTTCATCACAACGACATGCGCCCGGAATTTCCATTATTAAGGCAACCTATAAATAAAAATTCACAAAATTTGCCTACTTCATTCTTTAATTTTAAACATACCTTCATCATTAAATAATGTATGTTAGGAGCAGCATCCAAAAATTATTCAACTTGGTCCTTCGTTAAAACTTTAGCTTTTTTAGGGGTATAACCATTACTTTGCATTTTTAAAAATGCATTCAACTTGGAAAATTTACTTATATCTACGTCATTCTTGAGAGTCAGTGTCGATTTCACCATTGAATACTGTGACCACAAAGTGGAACATTTCATTTTTGAGGACAGACTGGCAAAATATGCCAATAAAACACCTTCAGAATACGATTTTATATTCTTTTCAGAGCACCATTGCATAAAACGATTATATGAGCACTCGTACACTTCACGCGACTTTGGTCGTAGAAGATTTAGTCACTTCGTTAGCAATTTCAACTACCTCTGCTGGTATACTCGACAAATCTTCACAATTAGACATTTTTTTCTAATTATGAACTATAACAAATCACAATTTATTTCCTTAAATAGAATGTTTGTTTATATTTATTGGCATCCCTAGCAACCACACAATATCCATAGCAATCACATAGTGTTTGTAACAAGCAACACGATGAAACTGTTATAAGTCGGATAATCGAAAATAATTATGTATGTACTTAATGTTTAAATATTTCGAATTTTTTTTGCGTTTGAAGAAAAATATAACATGTTTCATTCGAATTTAAGGTGTCTTTGTTTGACTTGCAATTTTTGCGTACGCTCGGCTACGCTGCGCTTCGCCTCGCAAATACAAACATAATTGCTCGTCAAACAAAGTGTCACTTTTAATCCTAATAAAACAATATACTATTTTTTCTGTTAAGCGTTACCTTGGAAACATGTTGATTGTTCCCCAGTGGTACACATGTCAAAATTTTACATGAATATTCCTTTTATATAGGATGGGATCCTTATTACAGAAGGGAAGTAAAATAAGTTCTAGAGAGAACCTATCCTGTCGAGGTTCAATACAATGACCCTTCCACTTTCCAGAATTAACACCCCTAGATTTTTTAAGGAATATATTAAATCAAAGTTGTAGTATCCTTTGAAGGACGAAGTTAATTCATGTGACTTCGATCTTCTTTATGTGGGACATGGTTGGTTATCCACACAAGCAGTTTATTTATAGATAATAATAATAATAATAATAATATTGACTACTTAGGATATAGTTACAGATATAGATACAGTTTCATAAGATAGATTGATGTCGCTGTAAATACCTTTCAATTTTTAAATGACTCCCTACATAATTCACGGTAATGCAAGTCAAATATAAGTCTCATGACCTTCTTTGTAGTATAAAAACTATAGCTAGTAGCTATATCACTTGATTGTCCCCATACAGTAATCCTATAGGCGTAAATAAACATAGGAGTAAATTAAGGCATAATATACATTTAAAAATGTATCTCTATTAAGCATATTTTTTAGATAATTAATGACATAAAAACCTTTATTTAGCTTGCTACATACGACTTCAGTTTGCTCATAATAATTAAAATTGTGATCAAGAGTAATCTGATAAATTTCATTTGCTCACTAGGAGCATGAGTAAAATTAACGTCAAAATTGGTCCGATTTTTTTGTCTGCAGCCAAACTCTACTAGAACTATTTTATCATAATTAATTATTAGACGATTATCGCAACACCATTTATTAAATGCCTGTAAAACAGCAGATACTTTGCTATTCAATACTGAAGGATTATGGTAAGAAACTACTATTGACGTATCATCGGCATCCATGAAGGTTTTGCCATGAGGTATATGGGAAGGCAGATCATTCACGTATAATAAAAATATTAGTGGCCCCAGCACATTACCCTGTGGAGTTCCAATACAAATATCTTTTTCTTATCGGATTTTGTGACGCCAATTTTTACTACGATTTTTCTATCTGATAAGTTATAACGATCCAGTTATTAAAAGGATCGACTATTCCTAGACCACTTAGTTTTTGAGCAACAAAATCCCTATCTACTGTGTCGAACGCTTTAGACAGATCCTGCATAAAAAAATACACCATAAACATGTCACCCGAATCCATTTTGTCATATATAAATTGACTGAGATCTACTACACTCACCTCTGTTGATAATCCAGCTCTGAATCGATACTGACAGCTACTTAAAATGGAGTTTTGATTTAGGAGCTCATAGATTTTATTTGCTACTATTTTTTCCATTATTTTGGAAATTACACATAAAAGAGCAATAGGACGATAGTTGTCAACATTTCTACTTGCCTCCTTTTTAAAAATTGGTATTAGTGCTGCTTCCTTTAGGCAGGTTGGGAATGCACCTAAGATATATTAAATATGTCTGCAATTGATACAAATCAGCAAACACATATCTTTTTTTTTTAATAAATTGACATTACTAATAAAAATATAATAAAAATTAAGATAAAAATATTTCAACTGAGAGATGAGCTTTAACTGCGATTGCCACTAGTAAAGGAAATCCTTCTTAAGGCCGTAACGTATACCATTCGCAGACAGGTTTCTGGTTATTGCCTTCGTCAGTGCGAAGTTGGTACAGCAACGTCAGAATCACGAGTCTCTATGTGATAGTAGAGTACTATCTACCAGTGTCATTCGCAATGTAATAAATTGGAAGAATGCTCTGCGAATGGTATACGTGACGGCATCGGATTCTCATTTATTTGGTAGAAATCTTACTGGTCGCAACTAAAGCTGAATCGCTTCTCTTTGTATGATACAAATTTTATAAATCATCAATAAGTGTGTGTGGCAATGTTATTTAATTTTCAATTAAATAATGTGAGAGGATTACGACTTTTGATATCTTGTATTTAGTTATTACTTTTAGTATTTACTACTGTTTGTAAAATAACTTAACATTATTAATGAAACATATCTTTAAGCATGTTAATGGCACATGGTTAAAGTTAAAAAGGTTGAAGATACCAACTGTCGGTGCATAATCAATCAATAACTTAATAATTTATATTGAAATTTACACTTTTATATAAATAAGGCATACAAGAAGGCCATTTCAGTGTGATACTCGCCGCCTTATCATTCACTTCAAATTTTCGACTCATATGTGTGGCACGCTGCTAAATTTATGTAATCTAATTAAGCATTTATCACAGGCGAGTGTCGAAAGGTCGAAATACTTAAACATTTTTGTTTTTTCTAATGTTTTGTGTTAGGTAATAAGGCATTTAATTACTTGTCTTAGTTATCACTATGTTGGTGTTAGAAAAATACACAATTAAGATATTTTTTTATCAAGTGTGTTACATCGTTTTGTCTGGAAGCAACAAAAACAAGTTTGTCAAAAAATACTTTAATTACCAAATGGGCAAAATATCCGGCATATATTTTACGACTTTCTTTATCATAACAAAAATACATATCCTAGCCCAAGCAACATTTTACCAACTACCGACTACTTTTTTCACTAATTCCGATGTCAGAATTTTTACAAATAGCAGTCGAGAAATAACTTAAATTTTGTAGTTGTAATACGACGTCGAACCAAATATTGCGTTGACCTTGCAAACGTACTGCTTAAGTCTAGACGATTTACCCACGTTGATTTGCGATAGAAAACGACTTAATAAAGTTTGATATGTTTTCAAGTCATTATCCAACGTTGATGAGACGTTGGTAACTGACTAAAATAGGTATGGTTATATTTTGAATAAATTACCAACGTTGGTTAGACGTTGACAGCTGACTAAAATAGGTATGGTTAAATTTTGAGTAACCTACCAACGTTGGGTAGACGTTGGTAGGTCAAGTTTGTTATAGAACACTTGCCAACGTTGGTTAGACGTTGGTTAGTGGCTTAATAGGCTTGGTCCTTTTTTAGTTATTAACCAACGTTGGTTAGACGTTAATGACTAACTTAAGTAGCTCCGATTAATTTCTCGGTAATACACCTACTTCGGTATAACGTTGGTAACCGACTTGATAGAGAGCTACATTCATCCCAAGTAACATTTTACCGACTACCGACTACTTTTTTTACTAATTATAAGGTCAGAATTATTACAAATAATAGTCAAGTAGCGTCTTAAATTTTATAGTTATGATACAACCTCGGAGCAACGTAGCTTGAACCTCGCAAACCTACTATTTACATCTAGCACATTTACCAACGTTGGTTTGATGTCAGAAATCTACTAAATACGTTGAGTGTCTTTTAGATTATTATCCAACGTTGATTAGACGTTGGTAACTGATTAAGTAGATTTAGGTAATTTTTTGGGTAACATTCCAACGTTGGTCAGACGTTGCTGACTGACGTAGTCATCTAGCAACGTCGGCTAGACGTTGGTGTTAGGTTTTTTGGGCCTTGGTCTAACATAACCTCAAAATAAATGTCGATAATTCAGGTATTGGTAGATATTTAGTAAAGATTTATACACCAACTGCAACAGACGGTCGATATTATAGCGATTGTTTGGAATGCACGTTAGTGTTAGTGCATATTTCTGCACCAAAGCCTATTAAAAAGTTGATGTAGGTAAAATTATTTAACCGTGACGACGCTGTTAGTAAAAATAGTTGCACTTATTCTCGCCTTCGCCATATTTTCTGGTTCCACAGAAAGAAATAATAGGCGACCATGTTGATTATGTTTACAATTATTTTAAATACACAAAATTTGCCTGTTTCAAATAAAGTAAGCAAAAAAATTTTTTATTTACTCGTAAAATTAATTAAACAATATTTCAATTGCGCTTTCTTTGGAAAGGGAAAATATTTTTTTGAAAGTAAAAAAATAAAAATAGTACTTTCGTTCTTAAAATAAACATTATTCTTATGGGTTCACTATATTTTTCGACCTACTTTATATATATGTATCAATAAAATTTTCGTTTCAGTTTTTACCCCACCGGATTTATTAAAATTTTATTCGAAGTATTTTGTACCTATATGTATAATACGTACTCAATGATAAACACGCCTTATCCATTTTATATAAATAGATAGGTTAGGTTAGGTTTGTTGTGAGTGGGTCTCAGTAGACCCTCCACTGCGGCCATCAGCAGGCCTATTGTGGCTCACGCCTAATTATATTTCACCCAATAAGTTCAGTCTCTTAATGAAACTGATAACTTTATTGGGTGAGAATGTGTCCAGATCCTCTGGCAGCAGTTGCCCTTTGCCAAATATTGAGAATCGGATCCTCTCCACAGCGGGACAGGTGCATAAGATGTGGTCTGCCTTCTCATCATCCTCCAGGCATAGACGGCACTCGGCGTTTTCCGCTAGGCCGAGTTTATGCAGATTATAAATAGATAAGTACGACAAATAGAATAATACACAAAATTGCTTAGTTTCACTACCTACATCCGACTTTTGTAGGTCAGATTAAGGGCAAATTTTAAATAAGGTTGGTAATAGCCTGACAACCAACTTAAGCCGACGTAAAATTTGGTGAACATTTGGTCGGTAATCACCACGACTAAAGTCGGTCCTCTACGTCGAATCGACTCATATTTTATTGACCAGATTAGTACAAATATGTGTCAGCCCGACGTTTTGTGTACGTCGCACACCGACTTTTAGTTGCGAACAGCAACGTCGGTTCTTCGTCAGAATGTTGCTTGGGAGTAGTATTCCTCCTAAGACAATCGCGGGTTATGTAACAATGCTATAAGAAATTGCTGAAGCACAGTTACCAAAATATAGTACATGTATATAATGTTACGTATTATAATCAAATGGTACTGTCTGAAAGGTTGGACAATTGACATACATATACAGCATTGATTCGAGAAAGGAATCTACGAAAATGCGCGTCCATTTAATAGCGACACTCCAGTAAGGACTTTTACTACAACACCTTGAAAATCCAGAAGAAATGTTCCCGACAATCAGTATGGAGGAAGTCCAAGAAGTTCTTGTTGCAATTTAGAACTTCGTTGCTCCATGTCTTGATGGCATAAACCCATAGTTGGAAGAGGAACAGCAGATTCCGAACTAGTATGTCGGGGGACGTACTGTACTTATCCTCAAAATGAAAGATATTTCCCATCCGAGGAATTATAGGCTGATCAATTGCCTCATCTCCTGCTATAAGATATCTACGTATCTTGTATGCCAGGACACTGAGGTGTGTTGATTCGGTCTTCCAGCATATGCACGATCAGATTGGCAGGTTGTAAGGACAACCTGTTAATAGATCGCTACATTATGCAGGATTCTGTGCAATACAAGCGGAATCAATCAATAGCCAGGATCACTTACCGTAAAACATGTGACACAACATCTCTTGAGCTACTGCTACACTTGCTCCAATGCCTTGTGGTGCCAGCACCACTAGAACTAGAGAGATGCATGGAACAGCTGCTGCCGCTCTGGAGGTCTCTGCACCATAACATCAGAGGCACAGCGAGTCACGACAGTGCAGCTTAAATTTAGGAGCTTCGTGAGTCCTCCCCTCATTAGCATATCAGTGCTGCCATTATCTATTGGGCTCAGTCAGACTCGTAGATGTCAATGTGGATCACCCAGAGCTGAATGCATAAGGTCAGCCATCTGTTTTATATGGATGGCCTTTATGTCTTCAGAAAACGCGAACTACAAAATGCTCTTAGAATAACCGAAGGGTACACACGGGCTAGGAAATTCGGATTGGACGAAATGGGCAGTCTTCCATCTCAAGAAAAGACGAAGCGAGGAAGTCTTTGAAGATGCACACCCTGCGATATCTAGATGCCAAAGAGGCCTATACATACTTGAGTGTACAACATCATCACATCCATGTAAAACAAATAAAGGATGGTAAAACATTTTGTCATCCAAACTTTCGGGAAAGAACATGGGGTCTGTGACTAATATGCTTACCGTTCTGGTTTTGCTGTAATTATTTGGAGTATTGAAGTGGACAGTTGATGAGCTACGACAATTAGACAAAGATATACGCAAGATGATATATACATATATACGAAGAAGCAATCAGCCTAGATCGTCCGTGTACCTCCCACATCAACGAGGTAAGGAAAGGATTCTTAAACAGCCTAACTTATCTTCCACGACCATCATTAAATTGCTAACTGTTCTTGCTAATTTTGTCAGATTTGAACTTTATAATAGAAGATTTTGATAAACCATCTAAGATCTCTGCTACAGGTGTAAAATTTTTTGACATTATTAAGTAGCATGTCGAACAAAGGACTACAATGTATTGTACCTTCTAACTATTTTTCAATTTTTATTTCAGAGCTTCCGTTGAGGAAAAATAACTGTGAAACACCGGTGTTATGTAGCTGAGTCGTTGTTTTCCTGTGGCGTGCATACGACATAAACATATTTTGTATTTAAAAGTATCTTACTTTTTGTACAAGACATAAACCAAAAGTAGATTTTGTTTTAAGATATCACAAGACAACAATTATAGCTCTTTTGTGATACTTGGATGGACCTGTAATAATAGAACTACAAAATTCGGCAATATTCAAGTAATCAGCATGATTTTTGAGCAATTTTTCCACCATGTTATTGATCTGTACGATCAGCAGTTATTTTCCACAAATTTATCTTCGTTAATTCATTTCATAACAAACATTTAAAACTGCTAAACAATATAGCGACAACGTTAAAATTAGAACAGTTTGGCAAAAATAAAATAAAAATGTTTTCCTTGTAAACATATGTTTTATTTGCAAAAACATGATGTGCTAGAACCCCAAATAATATTGTCCCCTCTAGATTATGTCTTTAAAAATTGTTTTAAAAATAATTTAATGGATGATTTCATCAGATTTGGGCTTTTTAAGTCACAACATATTTATATTTATTATATTTAATTAATCAGTTTCATAATCTTAATGTCTTTTAATTGTAAAACAATATACAAAAAAATCTAAAAATAAAATTCATATGATCTCAGTTTTAAATCAATTAAATCAATGAAGTCAAAGAAGAATATTATAGCCAGAGAAAGCAGGTTACTATGTGCTAAAAAATCTTGCATGGACTTGTGTTTCAGAATATCCTGCGTCAAATATCGCAAAATGTTAGTTTGAGTGTGTGACTACAAGTTTGATGGATATTTAAAATTGTTCTGTAGATTTTTCTGATTTAAATTTTACCCTTCAGTTATACAGCGTGTTAGCCAGAGCCGTGCAACCCTCGTGTGTTATGTTACTGGCTCAAAAAAGGACTGTGAATCAGGAGCTGGTGTATACTCAGAGGACTGTAGTCAAGAGAAAGTGATATTGAACTTTTATCAGTTATACTGTGGATTACTTATATTCTGTTACCAAGAACAAGGTATATAAATTTGTACCAATGTGCCATATCCTTAAAATTCTTCTTGGTTTACTTAAAACCACTGGCGGTACTTCTATAGGGTCATTTAGTCAATGACCTCCAACATTCAAATAAAAAAATAGAGCTATTCATTTTCTGAAGTTTAAAAATATATAATATATATATTTTTAATATTCTTAAAAAATATATTAAAGTTTCAAGTTTATTCTATGCACAATACTATTCAAATATCGAGCCTCTACATACATATTCATTACATTATTCATTTATAGAATTTAAAAATTTTGGGTCAATCCACAACTTGTACAAGTAGTTTTTGTGTTTAGATACGTTTTAGACGGTGTTGTATGGGAACGACATCGCAGCATTTTTAACAGATGTAATTTTAAAAGAGTTAGAATGTCTGAAAATTAATGAAAGTCCTGAAAAAATTGATAGCACAAAGTTACGATGGAGCATCAGTAATGAGTGGTGCTTTTGGAGGTGTACAAGCCAATATTAAAAAAAGTTATCCTTCAGCAAATTTTATTCATTGTTACGCTCATCAACTAAATTTAATTTTACAAAAAGCATCAAGTTAGGATAAAAGCATAAACATTTTTTTTGCTAATTTACATAGCTTTTCTTCATTCTTTGGAAAATTGCCAGAAAGAATAGCCGTGTTAGATAATGTTGATAAGGTGAGATTACCTAAAGCGGCTCCAACACGATGGAATTTTAATACAAAGTGCATAGAGACTGTTTATACCTATCGAACAGAATTATTAGATTGTTTAGAAAAAAATCATTGATAATGAATCAGAAAACAACATTCTAAACCAAGCTGTTGGTTTAAAAAAACTACTTACAAAATGAACATTTTCTTTACTGGTTAAATTTTTTTCATTTAGTTATGCCTCATTGTGATATATTGTTCAATCCATTACAAAAATGTAATATCGATGTTATAACAGTAAATAAGTGTATTGGCGTTTTCGATAATAAAATTGCCGACATCAGAAATAAAATTTTGAAACTGTGTCAAACTGTTAAAAATCTTGTGTACTCTCCCTGTGACTACCGTCGAAAGTGAACGTTGATTTTCTACCTTAAAAAGAATAAAGACATTTTTAAGAAATACCGTGGGTCAGGAAAGGTTATCTTCTTTAGCTATGCTTACTATAGAAAGGGCATTAATAAAGAAGATAAAAGACTTTAATGAAAAAGTAATTGACCACTTTGCATCTCAAAAAGACCGGAGGATCGACTTGGAATTTAAATCACTTTAAAAGGTAGGTGATACAGTAAACTTTTCTAATTGACCTCCCTATCTCTTGACTCACGAACCGCCGCTGCTTAAAACATGATTGATTACCAACATAAGACGTAAGGAGAAAATCTAATAATCCTGTTGATAAGGAAAGCTTTAACTTTTTTGAGAAACAAAATTAAGAAAGACGTCAACACGTTATTTTATGCACCAATTGCATACACAAATATTTTAATATGAATTACTAATCATTTTTACATAATTCTAGTTTCTCTCGATTTTATTATGTAGTAAATCTCCACCCATTTCTTTTATCTAAATTGTTGATGACTTTATCGAAAATATATACTTATTTACTTGAGTACAATATACAGAGTTGTAACCTATAACCTCACAAGTGAAATTTGATGGAATCCCTTGACAGTAAATCAATAAGATTAATAGTAACAAATCATGTTTTGGTAAAGATTTCTGAAGTTAATTATTAATGTTTTTATAATAAGAATTTATCTTTGCAATGAATGTCACATATTTGGAAACGAAGTACAATCTGAACTACAATTGTTTCCCGAATATGTTTCTCATGCAAAAGTGAATCATTCTTATTTACCGACAATTGGCAATTATATTGTAGTTTAAAATTCTGTGATATACGTAAACAGTTAAGAGACACATTTTTGTTTATTTTTCCTACATAATATGATTATTTACTTCATCATGTGAGTGTTTATGTAGAAGTTAATGTTCTTAAATGGCCTCAAGGCCCCCAAATGTTCTCCATGGAATAAAATTTGTAATTAGTAATCTCGACACTTCATCGGATTTTATTAAAACTTTTATAGAGCGTTGATTTTAGAGAAAAGAAATATTTTTCCAGTGTCGATAAATTGTACACTTGATTTCAATAAAAACTGGTACACTTTCTTTTAGCCATGTAAATTATTCGTTCTTTGATTGATATTAATAATCTTACAAATGTCACTTTGACGTTAATCAGTGGCGTCATTATTAAAAATGGTTCGACATCTAACAGATATTCAAAAATTTCGAACTGTTTCTAAAATTGAAGATGGTTGGTCCATAAGAAGACTTGCTGCTGAATACAATGTGAGTAAACCACGATAATGAGTGTTAAAAAACAATGGGAAACCAACCAAAAGGTATCCCGTAAAGTTGGTTCCGGTAGGCCCAGAAAGAACAATAATCAAGAAGATGAAAATCTTATAAATAGAAAACCCTTTTCAGACTGCAGTAAATGCAATTTCAGAGACAAATTTCCCTGCTTCGGTATGTACTGCTTGCAGAAGAATAAAACTACAAAGCGACTTGAAGAGTTGTTCAGCGGCTAAAAAATACAAACTTTCAGAAGAAAAGAAGCAGGGTAGGATTATTTTTGCACTCAACTATATAATCAATGATGAAAACTTCTGGGGACAAGTTGTCTTTTCTGACGAAAAGGTTTTTAAATCCTGTAACGATGGACATGTTCGCGTATATAGGCCTCCTTCCACTCGATACGACGAAAAATATACTTTCGATCCACAAATATTAGGAAGGTTTTCAGTCAATGTCTGGGCTTGGATGAGCCTAAATGGGTTAGGTGTGTGTTGGAATAGTGGTGGTCATCTCAACTCCATTAAATATATTGAAATATTAGACAATATTATGTTGCCGTCAGTAATAGAGGTGTTTCCGGAAAATAATTTTATTTTCCAACAAGACAACTGCTCCATGCATACGGCCCATCGTGTCAGGCAATGGTTTCTTAATAAAAACATAGAGTTATTACCGTGGCCATCTAAAAGTCTGGATTTAAATTCAATTGAAAATGTATTGGGACTAATGGTAAAACATATAAAAAATTAAATAACCATCCAAATAATGCCCAAGAATTGGAAGGGATAATTGAAGACGCTTGGGAGAACTTGTCGCAAGAAGTTGACCTTGCAAGAAATCTGATTTTGTCCATGCCTGCAAGACTTCAGGCAGTTTTAGACGCTAATGGAGCAATGACAAAATATTAGTTAATTCTGTATTACGTAATTGAAGTTCATTTATTTTATTTTTTTATTGTATTTTTATGTTCAGTTTGCATTGTTTACATTTTTTTTTAATCTCAAGTGGTATTTTTGTGTTCTTATTTTAAAAATAGAATTATCATTATTCAGTTAGTATTTTAATTACAACCATTAGTAGAATTATCCGTAGCAAATATTATTTTTTTAAACAATAATATGGCAGGCTTGAAAATGTTTTGAAAAAGTTATTTTCTAATTATTTTTTAAAATTCCATTTGAATAAAATAAAAGAGAAAGGTTTAATAAGTTTAAAAACACAAAGAAAACCGATCTCCTCCAAAAAAACCCAGATCCGGGGTAAATCACCTCTTCTCCACCCCCCTCTCGACATGCCAGCCCTATTTACAGACATGCACACAACTAAACTATTAAGATTTTCGATTACAAGAGTTGTACCAGTTTTTTTTTTAAATCAAGTGTACGATTTTTGAGAAAACCGGCCTTAAAGGTGAAGATAAATTTACATTGAACATATAATTCACAGAAATATGTTTTCTGAAGTAATTTTGAAATACCCTGTATATGGCTGTCACCAACTACTTAAAAAAACAACAACAACAGATAAATTGCTGATGACTGATTTTAAACAAACACTTCCATGAATAATTAACAAAATACGATCTTGAGAAAGAAAATTTAACTATATTTACGTTATTTGAAGTTAAATAGAAAAAATAGCGATTAGATGTTTACAGGTCGACCTCCCGATAGCCAATTATTGCTAATAAAGTTTGTTTAAAGTTTTGTTGTTTTTAAATAAATGCATTTAAAAGCAGATTTGATTTATTATGTAAAAAAAACGCTTGCGTAGATCACATGCTCCTCTCTTTTCTTTTTTTTAAAGAAAGTAATTAATTATGTTCTCATTATCCATAAATATATACAGATTACGTATTTGAAACACGCCATCATTAAAATGTAATAAATATTTTCGTTTCTGAAGCGTGTAAATATCTACCTAGTTTAATTTTACAAAAAAAATTTCTTTCATACACAGCAACCTCAAAAAGGTTACATAAGACATCATACGAAATGTAGAAAATGAGGAATTATGTTGTTAATGCCATCAGGCAAGAAAAAAGGGCTTACTTGAACAGCATTTGTGCAACTGGGGATTCAAAACTAATATGGAACACACTTGATAGGCTTAATGTTCACTCTAAAGCTAATAATACAGGGTGTCCCAACTAAAAGTAGGCACCCTGAATAACTTTGGAGATAAAAATTTTTTTGAAAAATTGGTGAAACACGTCGACCTTGTTTCCAAGGGGGACATATTTCATTGTAATACTTGTATACCTATCATCATCCCTCTACCCTACACGGCCACCCCCTCAATAATTCAAATGGCAAAGGGGGTCGAGTGATACATCTTCTGAAAGGTCTTTTAATTCTCTACATAACTGTGTATTTTTTTAAACTTTTATCGATTCGTTCCTAAGAAATTATTGTTTCATTATTTTAGGTTCGGGAAATAAAAATAAAAGAAGCATTTTAGATTATCTTATGTATTATTCAAAATGACCCCCACCGACTTCCATACAGTAGTATAATCTGTCTTGAAATTCTGTACGAACATTTCTGAACACATCTGGAGTCAATAAACGGCATTCTCGAACAATTCTTTCACGTAACTCTTCCAGAGATGCGGGTTTTGTTGCAAATACCTTCGATTTCAAATGTCCCCACAGAAAGAAATCCAAGGGAGTTAAATCAGGTGACCTAGCGGGCCACTCCACAGGACCTCTTCTTCCAATCCATCGCTCAGGAAACCGATTATCCAAAAATTGACGGACTGCTATAGCAAAATGTGGGGTGCCCCATCCTGTTGAAAAAACAGTTCGCCCTCTAAAAGATTATCGTCTTCTTCGAGAATTTGGGTAATCATTGGGTCGGTGTTATTTTCTAACAGATCGAGGTACCTTTCGCCATTTAAATTGTCAGGAATAAAAAATGGTCCGACAATGTGATCCCCTAAGATGCCAGCCCAAACATTTAACTTCTGAGGCCTTTGGGTATGAGTTTCCATGAACAAATGTGGATTGGTTTCACTCCAATACCTACAATTGTGCCTGTTAACCTCCCCATTTAACTGAAATGATTATTCATCAGAAAAACACGTATTGTACAGTAGATTGACATTACCGTTTAATTGTTCACTAAAAATCTCACATAATTCAAGCCGACGATCGGAATCATCTTCGTTTAATTCGTTTACCAATTTAAATTTATATGGATGAAATTTGTGAGCCTTTACAATTCGATAAACACTGCTTCTTAATACACCGGAAGCCTCAGCTACTTTCCTGATTGATTGAGTATTATCCATCTGCAATTGACCCAGAACTGCCACTTCGACTGCTTCATTCCTACTCAGTCGCTGAGGTTCATGCTTTTTGTTTCCTACAGAACCTGTTTCATAAATTTTGTCAATAATTGTAAAACATACTGAGAACCAACCCTTCTATCTGGGTGATTTCTATTGAATATGCGCTCCGTAGCTGTAGCACAATTATCGTTTTTAAAATAAATGCTGACAATTTACATTCTCTCCTGAAGGGTATAAACCATTTTGAGAACTTAATCTGGTAAAATGCATCTCGATTTAAAATTGGTTGTGAACAAATTAATGTTCAAGGACTATCAAATACTTATGAGTCTTTTATTATTCTAAAACTAAACGGACAAGGAAAGTGTTTTTTTGTCGAAAATACTGGTGTTGATTTGAGAGCACTAAAATATTTAGTTTTTTTATAAAATTCCAATACCCAGTGCCGTGTTAGATTTTTTAAACGATTTCGATTGTGTGTAATCATCAAAAATACACAGTTATGTAAAGAATTGAAAGACCTTTCAAAAGATGTATCACTCGACCCCCCTTGCCATTTGAATTTTTTGAGGGGGTGGCTGTGTAGGGTAGAGGGATGATGATAGGTATACAAGTACATTAAAATATGTCCCCCTTGGAAACAAGGTCGACGTGTTTCACCAATTTTTCAAAACATTTTTATCTCCAAAGTTATTCAGGGTGCCTACTTTTGGTTGGGACACCCTGTATATCACTGCAACATGAACTACAAGATACAGGAAAAATCAATAACTACTTTGCTTCTGCTGCTAATTTTAATTTGCCAATCATTAGATACTATTAATAAATACAATAATAAGCTTCTTGATAATTCTTTTACATTTCATGAGATAACCAATAATGGCATTTTCTTTGCGTTAAAAACTTTGAAATCCAACAGTTCAGGTCATGACGGATTAACTCGCCAAATGTTATATATATGTTGTCCTTTTCTTGTATCTTATATTTGTTATATATTTAATTCTTGTATTGCTGGCAACTACTTCCCAATGCCATGGAAAAAAGCTAGTGTACTGCTCTTGCCAAAGATCAGTCAACCACAGTTAGTAAGCTAATTGGTCGTAAATCAGACAGATTTACGACCAAATAGCTTACTTTGCATTTTATCTAAACTACTTGAAAAAATACTTCATCAACAAATCTTTACCTTTATGAATACTAATAATCTACTCTCGAAATTCCGGTCTGGTTTTTAGCAAAAGATTTAGTTCAGTAACAGCACTCTTAAATGTACAGGACGATATTACTTCCGCTGCAGATTAGGGAATGACAACTGCTCTGGTTTTACTCGACTATAGCAAGGCGATTGATGCTATAGATCATAAAGTGTTATATGGAAAACTACATTATTATAGATTTTCGGATACCTCTACACTTTTTATCAAAATCTATTTAACTGAACGTTCAAGCTGTATGGTTGAATTCGTCAACATCTAGTGTGATTATGTTGTCAAAAGGTGTTCCGCAAGGTTCGACACTTGGGCCCTTGCTCTTATAATATTTACCAAAGATGTAGGCGATAACTTGAGACACTGTAAATATCACCAGTATGCAGATGATACGCAACTGTAATAGCTTCAATAAGGAAAATGCTTATGAAATACAACGTTATGTGAATGAGGATCTTGAAAATATTCATAATTATTCTATATGTAATGGACTTAAAATTAATCCGACTAAATCCGCAGTCATATTTTTTGGTCCACATAAACTGTGGCAGCTGAAAATTTTAAATTGCACATAATCTGTAAACTTAGTCCTTCTAATGAAGTAAAAGGCTTAGGCATTGTTTATGATAATGACTTTAGGTTTAAGAAAGATATTGGCAAAATAATACAAAAATGTTTCGCATTTTACGTCATTTATTTCGTAGTCGAAATATTATCAATTTTAAATTCAAGGAAATCCTTTGTGAATCCATTGTTTTATCGCATCTTAACTATGGGGCCATTGTTTACGGTTTTAGCTTAGATCAAATATGTCTCGCAAGACTACAAAGAATTCAAAATAATTGTATCAGATTTATCTTTAACTTTAATGTTCCTTTGATCATGTTTCACACAAACTGCATTAACTGAAATGGTTGAATATAAAAAATAGACATATACATTATTTCGATATGTTTCTATTTAAAACATTAAGAACAAAAATATTTCCTATTATCTGAAAGAAAACTGAATTTAGACATACGCTCCACAACAATAATTTAAGGATCAATTTTAATTTAAATATACCCAAACGTAAATCATCGATTTATAAAAAGATCTTTCTCACATACTGCAGCCAATATTTTTAATAAATTGCCTTCTGCCTTAAAAAATAGTCAATTGTCTTTGATAACTTTAAAAGTTAAATTATTTAACTACTTGCTATAAGAGCAAGTTATTAGCCTATTGGTATTTCTTTTCTTCTTGCAATATTTTTTTCTGTTTTACTTTTTGTAGGTATTTTATTTCTCTGTTTCAATTATTGTAATATTTTATGAATAGACGATAATAAGACGATTTGTTAGTATGTACTTAAATTTTCTAAGCTCGATTGAGTCTGAATAGCTATTAGCTAAAGTCTGCCGAGGGTAAAATAAAGGCATATTTTTTTTTTTTTTTTTTTTTTTTTTTTTTTTTTTTTTTTTTTTTCGGTTTCCCGATGCCGGTCAGTCCTCCCGTGGCCTCCGACGCCTCACGGGAGTCGCGCCGGCGCATCAACTACAGCCACTCCCCACATCCCGCAGGGTTAGTGACTGTAGATACCAGAATCATGTGCCCTAAGCAGACGGAGAGAACCCAGAATGACCGCCTTCTGCATTTGGCCTGCCAGCCACTCGGCTGATTTTTGGCAGGCCAGTATGATCTTCAGTTCAGAGAGCAGCGTAGGCTTTATCCCTCCGAGTACACCGATAATAAGGACGACCATTTTGACCGAGTAGCCTGGGTACAGCACTTGGAGCTCGTACCGGAGATCGCGATATTTGGTCCGTTTCTCCTCCTCCTTCAAGGTGATGTTTTTCTCCGCAGGTGCCGAGAACTCGATGACATACATCACCTTGAGTTGATGGTCGAGGAGGACTATGTCAGGCTTGTTGGCTTGGATTAGCCTGACAGTCGGGAACGAGTAGTTCCAGTAAATCCGGCATTTCTCGTTCTCGACAACGGACTCAATATCTCCGGGGACGTAAGGCAGCACTGGTGTCTGGTCTACCCCGTACGAGTGCCTTAGATGGTAGTATAGCACTCGTAAAGCCGCGTTATGTCGGTGGATGTAGGCCGAAATCGCATATATAGGGCATGCAGATAGTAAGTGCATGAGCGATTCCGGCGCCTGATGGCAGGTCCTGCAGTTGATATCAGGAACCTCTACACGCCACACGCGGCTACGGTAGACCAAGGTGTTGATAACACCATCTTGACAGGCCATAATGAATCCCTCGGTCTCCGACTTAAGCCCTGCTGACCTTAGAAAGGCGAAGGTCAGCCTGGTCGATAAACCCAGTGTTTCTATGTTCTTATAGAAGACACCATGCTGGGGTTTATCGACGTGCTGCCGAAACAGTTTTTCCTGTTCGGCAGCTCTGATTCGGGCTTTCAGACGGTTTGGCTGAAGTTCGGTGACTGACTCAACATCAGCACCTCGCCGGCCTCCTCGCCTGATGTCAAATGCGAGACCGAGTTCATCTGCGGCTCTTTTTGCTGCCTTGAATAATCCTGCTCCCACTCCTACAGTTTCGTGATGTTTTACGAACCGCAAGAGGGGATCTGAGCTCCTGAGTATGTTACATGCCATACTCAGTACTACTCTGCCATGCGTACACTCCAAGCTCAAGAGTCCTCGGCCCCCCCGTTGACGTGGGAGGTACACACGAGGAACGGACGATCTAGGATGAATACTTCTGTGAATATTCATCATCTTGCGGGTATCCCTATCTAATTGGCGCAGCTCATCTACCCTCCACTTTACTACTCCGAAGGAGTAGAGCAGAATCGGAACGGCAAGCATATTAGTTGCAGACACCTTGTTCTTCCCCGAAAGTTCGGAAGACCAAATCTTTCGGAGGCGGTGTCTGTACTTGCCGCGGAGAGAATCTTTTATTTGTGATACATCCTGGATGTGCCTTTGTTGCACACCCAGATATGTATAGGTCTCTCCGGCATCCAGATGTCTTAGGATGCTTCCGTCTGCGAGCTGCGCATCTTCAGGGAATTCCCCGCATCGTCCTCTCTTGAGGTGGACGACTGCACATTTGTCCAACCCGAACTCCATACCAATTGCCCGCGTATATTCTTCGACCACCCTAAGAGCGTTTTGTAGTTCGCGCTCTCCGGAGGCATAAAGTTTAAGGTCATCCATATAAAATAGATGGGTGACCTTATAAAGGCATATTATTATTATTATTATAAATAAAGACATATTTTATTATTAAATATGGTATAAAACCTTACTATCTTTGCAAACGATGTTTTATAAATCTGTAGGAGCATTTTCAAATTAAATTTAAAATTGTAAGAATACATGTGAAATTCGCTGAACATTTTATGTATAATCGAACACAACAGAGGACCCAAAATCGAACCCTGAGGAATTCCAGGACAATTTAGTTTTTTGTAACAATTTGTAACTGTGGGCGACTATGCTGGTAGTTATCAAATCATGTATATCTTGCACTTGAGGTAACATCTAATATAATTTAGCTCATAAGCGGTCAATATGTAGCAAGCCACGAAAATTGTTTCCTCACCATTCAGATTTAAATCTAGTCGAAAATGTCTGGGAAAAAATAACGAGTTACCACATAAATATGTTACTAAAAAGTGCCACAAGTTACTCTCTAGACAGTTTGGAGTGAAAATCTTACAATTTAAAATTTTTTTTTAAGTAAATTAAGCAACATTTGAATGGTCCACGCCTAAATGTAGTCGGAATATCAAATACGAAAACAAGGAGATACAGTAATAAATCATCATTATCTCTTTATCGTTCAAGGGTATTTTAATTCATATTTTCTTTCCGAGAACGAAAATAACAACAAAATAAATGTCTGACGGGTGTTACTGGAGAAATTTTATTAGTTTCAAACATCATGAAAAAGAGTTAGTCTAAACACGTGATAACTAAATAAATGATACAATACGGTTATTAAATTGAATTTATTGCTATATACAAACATTAATATTATTTTTGTGTACAAACTGTCGATAATAAAAATTATAGTTGTTACATAATATTATTATATAAATAAAAGCAATTAAAGCAACTTATTTCAGAAAAATAAAGATAAACTTTGCAACAAAAGTATGTATTTATTTATAAATGGAGGCAGGTTTCAGAAAGAAAAGAATATATTAAACGATTACATTTGAGATTATTTTTAAAGATAACAACCTTTTATTTTAAGTAAGAAGGAAAGGGTTTGATTTCTTAATAATACAGACGCAGTACTATAGGGCTGTATGCATTTTAATGTCGAGTCAACCCTTTTGATTACTATTTCTTCAATAAAAAACAGAAAAAACTTTATTTCCTATTTTTATTTTTAGAGGACTTCCAGCCAGGTATATGGACAATTATTTATCCTACGTTTCGTCCGAGTTTTCGGACTTTTTTCAAAGGTTAAAAGCTAAAAATAATGGTTTTACATAAGTTTTAAATTAGATTAGTGACGGAATACATATCTAAAAAAGTGTTTTCTTACCTAATATATATTTTCTATTTTAATTTCATTATATGGGCTGGTTTTATTTTTTTTTATTTGGTAGGTATGTGTTGTAGTTCGACGAGTTAGACAGAGAATGATCAGTATTTGGTGTCGTCGTTGTGTGTTCTTTTTAAGAGTAGGTAATTATAACAGCTGATAGTATACTTATTGTAAACATTCTCATGATATTGGATAGCCGTTGAGAAGAGATTTTGCAGTTAGCACATATACAGGATGTATAAAAATTGTTACTATTGAATAAGATTGCGATATATGCTACTTAGATTTTCTATATCTGTTTGATAATTTACTGTTTTTTTGTTATTTTGTATTTCGGCCATTTCCAAAAACATGCGTTTTTTGGAATTTCTTTCTTTATGCAGTATGGTTGTATCCGGAAAGTTAAAATTGTGTGAATTATTTATGTCGTGTTCAGCTAATGCTGTGCTACATGAATTAGGAGTTGCTATGGAATTTCTAATTAATAATTTATGTTGATTTATACGTTTATTTAAATATTGTTGGGTTTGTCCAATGTAACACCTATCGCAACCTTTTGATTACTGTTCAAAAAGGTCTCCTAATGCGAAGATCTTTATAAACACTGTATCATGGTGCCCATTTTGACTGTAGCTAATACGAATTATTTCAACCCAAATCACAATGCCATTTTCCGTTTGATTATGTATAAAAATAATAAATGACATGCAGTCCGACCTCGTCCAGTTACCTAGAAATTAATATCCCTAAATCCATATAAATGATTTTTATTAGATGTAGATAATAATTTTGTTAGATGTGTGTGAGAATTTTAAATACACTCTGTATAAAAGTACCTTTAGAAAAGTATTTTTGGACGCCTCTTTATCGTTTTTAAGTAAAAACTCTTTGAATTTGCGATTGAAATCCATTTAAAAATTATTATTAGTTAAAAATGAGTCTCACCCAAAAGGGATAATTGACAACTTTGTGTCCGATGATTTTCAGGAACACCCAGTATGTTTACACAAAATTCCACGATGGAAAATATCTTCTAAAGGGTCCCAAAATAATATATAAAATAATCTGCAATGCCTTTTACATAATATATTATTTTCGATTGCCTTTGCATATTTATTTTTTATTTTATTTTTTTAATTACTCACATTAAAATGATCCTCGCATACAAAAGCGAAATTTTTTTCGAAAGCTTCTTTGGATCCCGTCTAACAATGTTTAACCACAATTTACTACGTTTTTCGTTTTTTGAAACTTGGATAAAAGTTTTTTCTGGTGTTTTTATTGGAGTATTTTTACACATCATCACGATATACTAGTAATATAATGATTAAAGCTGCAAATCGTTTCTGTGTATCATGGTCGTAGAGTACAGATGTACTTACTGTCGCCGGCATTCACCTTGATCGCGAAACTCTTTCTCCAGTCTAGTCTATTATTAGCTTTCGAGTTATGTATACGGTAAGTCACTTGGGCGTATTGCATATTGTTTTTGTGTTTTTATTTTATTTGTTGTACTGTATTGTTGATATTAATTTAATAATAAAGCATGGTAAACGTACGCAGGGGTAGAAAACGGCCATTTACTGACAGAGTGAATAAACTCATAAGTGAATTCCCGGATTTATTCTACGATGGTGCTAAAATAATTTGTAAAGTGTGCGAGAAAGATTTGATGTGCTAGGATAAGCGTGATTGTGGACTTCACGTAAATAGTGTACACCATAAAAATAAAAAAAATGGTGTGCCTTCGACAACACAGTTTATGTTTGATTTACTATTAATGCTGATTGCCTGTGATGTTCCGCTGCACATACTCGATAAACAACCATTTCGAGAGTTCTGGAATAAATACAATGCCCAGGTGAAGTTACCAAGTCGCACAACGTTATGTAACTATCTACCAACTGTACACGTAGACATGGCAAATAAGATGAAATGTGAATTAAAAAATACACGGCTGTAGTTATCTATTGATGAGACAACAGATTGTAAAAAAAATTCAATTTTAAATGTTATAGTATGAGTATTGGACCCTCTTAAACCGACAGTTCCACTGCTCCTAGCTAGCAAAAGTCAGTGTGCTAGCGAAACAATTATCAGGGTGGTGCTGAAGACGTTAGAAAAATTTGAACTGTCAAAAAGTCAAGTGTTGATGTTTGTGACTGATGGCGCCGTGACAATGTGTTCGGTAGGCCGTTCTTTGCAAGAACAAGATTGTACGTTTATACATGTTACGTGTAAAGTACATACTTTACATCTTGTGGCAGAAACTATTCGAAAAGGTTTTCCAGAGGTGGATGCATTAACAGCAAGTCAAAAAAAGTGTTTCTTAAATCTCCTAAACGTCTCCGTGCATTTCATAGCAAGTGTCCCGGTATTCCTGAACCACCACAGCCGATTCTTACACGTTGGGGAACATGGTTGCAGGCAGCTTTTTATTACGCTGAATATTTCCAACAAATAAAAGCTGTGATACTACAATTCATCCAGATGAGGCTGCAGCTATTAATGAAAGTCAGACAAAATTCGAAGATATTTCCGTTGAAACTGCTTAAAAAAATATTGCGAAGAACTATAAACCATTACATGTAAGCATAAAAAAAAATAGAAAACAGTGCGTTGTCGTTAGTGGAGTCACTGCAAATAGTGGACGAAGTAAATCTACTGCTACACACTATAGGTGACGCAACAAATGAGCGCGTTAAAGAAAAGTTCGCAAGTGTGTTAAATAAAGACACCGGTTTTATCAAATTAAGACAAATATGTGATGGTGCAGCCCCAGATCCGTTAAGTGCGTTCAAAGACTATTTTACGTATGCGTGTATTACATCAGTATATGCTGAACGGTGGTTTTCAAAATATAAGAAAATATTTTTACCAAAGCGAACATCACTCATGGAGACAACCATAGAAACATACCTGATGATGCAAAATGGCTACACATTTTCTCCAGTTTGTGATAAGCAAGTTAGTTCATCAAGCTAGTTAAAAGGGTAAGTTTTACATACATTGTTATAAATTGTAACAGTTTATTGTTTCTCGTATTAGTTAATTTCGAGTACGCCACTGTCCCACGGGACATTTTTGACAGCCCTAATGATGATTTTGAGGAGTTGATCATTATTGATATGTAATTACTTCACTTGAAATTCCACAACTATCACAACACAAAATATAACACCACCATTTTACATTTAACAACGTGTTTTGACTGCTTTGTCATCACTTGCAATACGATAGTTCCTGTACTGTAACGTCACCGGATCGATCTGCCCAGCAGGCGGTATTTGACCGCGTAATGGATTAAATCAAACTTTAATATTGAACAAGTTTTGTAAATGACAAAATAAAAAAAAATCTTTACACACTATTTTTGTATTAAGTAGAGATGCCAATAATGCCACAATATATTTTTTGCATGAGCCCATTATTTAATTTAATACGAAAATTTTAATCTCGAACCATTTCGATTTAAAACTTTTAACCGTCGTGGTTCCGCCATCTTTTGTACCATCTAGAAACAACATCTGCTACGCGCTTCGGTTCGCTCTCTATGATCTCGTTTCAAGAAAAGAGAATCCTCACGATATAAACTTTCTTGACCTTCAGTGTGATCGGTTTTAAAATACTTTTTAATTTATACTTCCTTGATAGATTAGTTACGCCCACGTTGTTTTATAAAAAAACAACAAGTAAAAACAATAGTTTTATTTCAAAATAACAAAACCTATTTACAATCACATTAATTATTCCACCAATTTACATTCATCCTTCCAAGTAGCCATATCAATGGTGATGGGCTTCAATATACTTTTATAATTATCATAAGCACAGTTCAGACCACAGCTCTTTACTTCTAGTATATCTACAGCGTCCGTACTGTTTTTCTTGTAGAACAAATTAATATAAAATACGCCATTGGTACTTTTTCGCAGTTCCCAAATTAAGCAAGAAGCAAATGCCGGGGCTCTGTAGTCGAAAACCCCCATACTGTTGAGCACAGAAGCCACAGTGCTTTCGTGCGCAGATAGCATCAGGAACTTGCGAGAATCCGCGGTGCTGTTAACAACACTGTCAAAACGGGTAAAAAGGTTGTCGAAAAAGGGGCCAACACCAAGGCGTTTCAATTCTCTTGTAAAGGTATACCTGGCGTAGTTCAAACCCGCCAGATAATTCAGCTTGTCTTGGTCTAACGAGTCCGCCCATGAAGGCAAATAGGATGAGTTGTAATTTTCGTAAACGTAAAGAGCAGACTGTAGTTGGGCGAAGAAATGGACATCCGTTATGTCCCAACCTGTGAAGTTTGATACTTCTTTGTAAAAATCGGCATACTGTTTATTGATATTCATGAAAAACTCCGAACTGTAAGCCTCGTCGTATAACTTTGTAAACTTCGGGCACTTGCTGTCCATGTATAAGACCTGATCCTCCTCTGTGGGGATAGTGTGGATAGGTATTGGTTGCCATGGTAAAATTTTGTTCCATATTTGGGAGTTCTTGGGAGGGTAGAGGCCAGCTAGGTTGGCAGCTGCGGACATGAGTGTGCGATCGACGTCTGTCGAACGGACGTAGATATCTTTTACTGAGTATTCTTCAGGTAGGAAGGTACTGTAGCGGTTTCTGAACCATTTTCCCAGATCAAAATGACGTTTCTTTCCTTTCTGAAAATATAAAAAATATTGTAGAAACAGATTTGAGGAAATATTTTTTAATTACGTATAGTTCTAGACTAACATAAGCAGTCTAGACGTGCATGCCTTAGCTATATGAGATAGAATCAGAAACATGAATTTTAATCGGAAATATTGTTACATGGAAATAAAACGCGTTAATTATTTTATGACAACTTTGTATGCTGAAAATTGTAGTTGTTTTCATCAAAGTATTTAATTCATTGTCACATAGTATGAAAGGACTATAAATATTTGCAGTAAAATTGTTGTAGTTATAGTTGAGGAAACCTATATTGTGACGGAACGTGCGGGGCAAGACGCGACATGTGAACGGGAAATGCACATGACATCTTTTTGTCTTTTACACCGCTTACATTAAATAAAGCGAGAACGATGATTGTTGTGTTTGCTGGCATGCGACCAAGGCGGAGTTTAGCTTACATGCTGTGATACTTCAAGGTCGCACTTAATTTTGTTACCGAATCATTCGAGCAATGCTGATATATTTGTATGTATAATATTATGAGAATTAAGTATATACAAGAAACTAATAAGGTTCGTGGAAAATTGCAACCTACTTTTATAAATTCGTTTTTAGTTTAGATGTGCTTCCTTTACTTTGTATTACCCTTTGTTAGTTCAACCCACTATCCGTGGTCTATATCCTGTGCGTGGAAAAAAATGCCCTGATGGACCCCTGGGCGAGAAGAGTGTGTCCCTGTGTATCCCTTCGTATATGTTCGATTATTAGATTTTCGTCGTGTTTGTGTTAGGTTAGCTTGGTGTTTCTATATAATTGTGACTGGCTAATGGATTACGAGTAAATCCAATGCCAAAAAAAAAAAAAAAAAAAAAAAAAATTATGAGAGAAATAATAATTATTTAATATATGTTTATTTGCTGGTGTGTTTTTGAAAATATTTTAAGAAGGTTATCGTGTTGAAGTGAGTTGTGTAATTGTGTAATAGTGTAATATGAGTAATAATATTTTATATCTGTTAATTTGCTGGTGTGTTTACTTTTAATTCAAGTTAACACTTTTTTGTACAATTGTTAAATTTGTTGCTAGCTAAACTGAGCATAAAAACCTACATTAAAGAAATAAACGAACGAACAATACAGTTAAATCCGGCTCTGCGTTCCTTAGCGTCTTACCCCGGACGTCCCGTCACAATACAGGTTTCCTCAACTACATAAACTTGTTTGACTGTTTGTTCTCTTAGAATGGTAAAAGTAACCATTTATGTCAACTATATTGTACAAAAAATTACTATGCGGTTTTTGTTAAACCACAACAAACATGGTACAATACATATTGTAAGAATTTTAATAAAAATATTAACGGAAAATTCCGCAACAAATTGTGTGGCATTGCTAAATAATAAGTAGCAAAATCTATTCCAAATTGTAGTAATAGTTTTAATTTAGAGGTTTACGTACACAAGCATAGCATGAAAATTCAAGATGGTGGGATTTGCCCAAA
Source organism: Rhamnusium bicolor (assembly GCA_029963845.1). NCBI lineage: Eukaryota > Metazoa > Arthropoda > Insecta > Coleoptera > Cerambycidae > Rhamnusium > Rhamnusium bicolor. The sequence continues at coordinate 231,507 of JANEYF010004053.1, read as the reverse complement.
AGGGATTTTTGGAAACTTTCAGGATTTGTTTCTACTTAGGTTAGGTTAGGCTTCCTGTGAGTGGGTCTCTGTGGACCCTCCACTGCCGCCTTCAGCAGGCTTATTGTGGCTCACACCTAGTCATATTTCACTGAATAAGTTCAGTCTCTTAACGAAACTGATAACTCTATTGGGTGAGAATGTGTCCAGATCCTGTGGCAGTAGTTGCCCTTTGCCAAATATTGAGAATCGGATCCTCTACATAGGATGTAATCTGCCTTCTTATCATCCTGAAGGCATAGACCGCACTTGGCGTTTTCCGCTAGGCCGAGTTTATGCAGATGATAGTTTAGTCGGCAGTGCCCGGTATACCGGGTGGCCACGAATCAATGTACGCCCCCCAATATTTTGGTTGTTTTTGAATTTAAAAATTTGGTTTTTGGTACACATAAATAAGACAATAATGGGCTACTTTTAGACTAACAGGAATGAAAATATCACTTCCGGTAACTTTTTTTTCTTAAATGGAATTTTTTTTGATGGTTTCTCATTAAGCATAAATTTCTAAGTGCAACAGTTTTTTTCAGATTTTAAAAATTCCAAAAAAATAAGTGAGATACGACCAATTTTTTAATTTTTTCAAAATTGCCTATGGAAATTATTAGTAAGGTTGTAGACTTGTCTGTAAAAATGAAAATAGTTGTTTGAATTACTGATAGGTTTTAGGTTTTCTTTCAAAAAACGGAATTTAATTTTCAATTTCATTTCCATAGGGGTCCTATGGAAATTTTTTTAATGGAACTGTGCTATTTTTTTTATTAATCCGAAATAATGATTCATAAACTATAATTTTTTTCACCAATAATCATTTCTTAACGACCTTCGTAATAATAAAAGTATTTTTAAAAGGTAGACACAAATTAAACCAGAAATAATTTTAATAAAACGTTACAAACATGAATAAATACAATAACAAAACTATTTAAAACCTAAATTATAATAAACCATTATAAAAATTGTTCAAACTGTTCACCGTTTTGATTAATACACAGAGTAGCGCGACTTATTGTTGCACGTCTAACATTCTGTAATTGTTGAAGTGTTATTTGTGCAATTTCGTATCGAACTCTTTCTTCCAAATCTTGCCTTGTGGTTGGAGCAGTCATGTAGACTCTATTTTTTCAAATGCGCCCAAATAAAAAAATCGAGTGGGGTTAAGTCAGGCCACCTTGCAGGCCAACGATCTGGAAACAATTGATTTAAGTAATCCCTAACGATAATAGCATTGTGTGGTCCAGCCCCGTCTTGTTGGAAGTAAACTTCGTCAATATTGGTATTGAGAATTTAATTAATCTGTGGAACTATAATATTTTGGAGAAATTCTAGTTATCTTGGTCCAGTTAGAGTTCCGTCAAAAATTATTAGACCTATGATATGATCGCCCAGTACGTCTAACCAAACATTGAAGCCAAACCGCTCCTGAAACCGCCCCTGTCCTATAATGTGAGGATTTTCAATTGCCCAATATTGAGTGTTCTTTCGATTAAATAACCCACTGTTTGTAAATCTCGATTCATCAGAACAAAATGTTTTTGATAAAATTCTCATTTCTTAATTGGCGTAACTGTAACCAATTACAAAAGGTTATTCTTTGTTGATAATCATTCTCATACAAAAATTGATGCAATTGATATTTATAAGAACGATAGCCGTGTTTCTTTAAAATTTTCCTGGCTGATTCTTTGGAAACTGGTAATTCATGTTCAATTTGTCTTACCGAAATGGTTGGGTCAACATGCACTAAAGCTAATACATTAATTTCCGTTTCTTCATCCACAATAAATCTTTCAATTTCTATATCCGGTTCAGTTCTAAATTGATGCTCCAAGCGGGCGAAATAGTTTCTCCGAGGTTGTCTTCTTTCTGGATATCTCTCTCCATACAGAGTTTGTGCTCTAGTTGCATTACGTTGAGTCTCATAAATAATCAACATGTCAACTTTTTCATCGAATATTTTTCAGCCATTTTATATTAATTTTCTTGTTTATAACAAATTTAATACACTTGCTTCAGGAAATTAGTGAGTAAGTCAAGAATAATTAAATTGTTGCGAATGTCTGTCATTTTCATGGCTATCTGCAATTTTGGATTTAAATCTAGGTAGGTACCTTATTAAAACGATTTGTTGGCGCTTACCTTTTAAAAATATTTTTATTATTACGAAGGATATCGTTAAGAAATGATTAATGGCGAAAAAATTATAGTTTATGTATTATTATTTCTGATTAATAAAAAAATAGCACAGTTCCATTAAAATAATTTCCATAGTACCCCTGCGGAAATGAAAATGAAAATTAAATTCCGTTTTTTTGAAAAAAAAACCTAAAAATACTGGTACCTATCAGTAATTGAAACAACTATTTTCTTCTTTACAGAAAAGTCTACAACCTTACTAACAATTTACATAGCCTACTTAGTAATTTTCTTACATCGCATTCATCTGCCGCGGCCATTTTGAAAAAATTAAAAAATTGTTTGTATCTCACTTATTTTTTTGGAATTTTTAAAATCTGAAAAAACAGCTGCACTTAGAAATTTCTGCGTAATGAGAAACCATCAACAAAATATAGTCATTCCATTTAAGAAAAAAAAAGTTGATGTCACTTCCGGTTCAACCGGAAATGATATTTTCATTCCCGTTAGTCTAAAAGTAGCCCATTATTGTCTAATTTATGTGTACCAAAAATCAAATTTTTAAATTCAAAAACAATCAAAATATTGGGGGCGTACATTGACTCAAGGCCACCCGGTACTATAGGCCTGTTAGAGTTTTCAGGTTTACCCTGTTTAACTCTAAAAGTCTCTTAGCTCTTAATTTCAAAGGGTATTTTATAAACGCCTTCGAATGAACTAATCCTGGTAACTCTTGCCAATACTGGGGAGTTTTCCTTTCAGCCCAGGTTGAAATAGCCATCTTAGCAGTACTTGAAGATATGCCAAGTATCGGTTCTGCTCCGATGATCGTGATCCCGCTCCTTCTCTGGCCAAGGAGTCGACTATTTCGTTACCTTCCATACCAGAGTGGCCGGGTATCCAGACTAGAGTCACTTTATTGTTTTTGCTTTAGATCAATGGCATACAGTTCAATGGCATGAACCTCAGCCTGAAAAACAGTTGCATGAGTACCGAGGCTTGAAGATATCCTCACCTTGTTTCTAGTGAGCATATCCTCAAAATTTCAGCTTTTTATTTGAAATTTCCAGGTAAAAACCTACGTGTTGTATTTTTGTTCAATAATTTATTTTGAGGAACAAGTATACTTACATTTGTTAACTGTCCACGTCCCAAGGGCCAATAAGAGAGGTCGAAGTACGGATCATTTGGGAACGATGTGGTAGGAGTTTTATCACCATGCCTAAACAACTAAAGAAACTTATTACTTTTTACATCACACTTTGTGCACACTATACATATTTATAGTGTTAAGTGGGAACCAAATTTATTAAAATCATTACGACTGGTTTTTTTTTGAATGATCATTTTGTTTTTAAAAATACACTAAATCGTTGTTTTTAGTTTTTTAAATATGGTTTTTGTTATTAAATATGATTTGAACGAAACAACTACTCATCGGGCAAATACCCCGACCTACATTGGATTATACCTTCAAATCATGATAGATCGGTAGCCAATATCATCCGTCAATTCCTAACCAGACATAGACCGGTTTCGAACTTATTAGTTCTCCTCAGTATACCATAGGTTATGGAACAGACGCATGATACTGGCCAACCTGCTAGTGATATACTGACTAAGGTAAATCGAGTAGTGGTGAGAGGTATGTGAAACTTCTCATATGGTCCAAATGCTACTATCCGACTGACATCATAGATGTCTCTGAGGCGGATAGCGACTTGCGAAGAAAGCATGGGTTTCTAACACATGCTGGATAATGGAAATTTTGGATTTGACGTGGAAAAATAATATATTATAAAGTACAGTCTCAAATAATTTACTGAAGTTACATAGAATTATAATAGGCCTGTAGTTCTCTGCAGCGGATTTGTCTCCTTTTTTGTAAATGGGACATATCTTACCTTTTTTCCATAACTCGGGGAAGGTTCCAGTTTGAAGCGATAAATTGAAAATAATTGACAAAATAGCACAATCCTTCAAAAGAAATGCGGGTATTCCATTCGGACCAGTAGTTAATTTCGGTTTGACTTTTTTGAGTGCTTTTAATACATCTTCCTCATAAATTTTGGGAACAGGAAGTTGTGGAAAGTTAATATTTGTGTAAGTGTCGGCTAAATTTGTAAGAGTCGTGAAGGACGATTGAAAAAATGCAGCAAATCCATCCAGTATATCTTAGGGATCACTAATAGTGACATTATTGTGAGACGTTTGATTGAGAATACTAGTAGAATTTCTCATATTGTTAATGTAAGACCAGAATCTGTTTGGGTTAGAATTAACCTGTATTTCAATATTCTTAATATAATTTTTATGCGCAGCATCTGTTTCATTTTTAATCTTTCTTCTAAATGATTTAAAATTTACATGAGCATTAATATGGCTCCGTGGTCTAGAGGTAACGTACTTGCCTCGAAACCTCGGGGTCCCGGGTTCGATTCCCGGCCATGGCACTGGAATTTTTCTGTGAGAGAGATTGATCGTAGTATACTCGGATATTGGATGTATGTTCGTTGTCTCTTAATGTGTAACCCTCTCCCGCACAATGTCATTTGAGACATTCAGGGATAAAGAGGGTTCTCATTACATGTGGTGTTATTATTATTATTATTATTATTATTATTATTATTGCCATCACCAGTTTCTTTGTAAATACATCATAAGCGTGACTTTTGTTTGATGTCTTTATTTATTCCATGCCTGTACCAGGGGGGGGGTAGGAATTGTTCACAGGAGTAGTTCTGGGAACACTTTTTTCAAAAACAGTGTCTAGTTCTTCATACATATAAAGAGTAGCGTCATTTGCATTACTGAAGGATCCCAGACTGGTTCAATCTATGTTGCATAAGTCGTTATATATTTTAGGAAAGTCTACCTTTTTTAAAGTTGTAGCTTGGTATCGATTTACTACAAAATTTTAAACCCTCAGCCTGATAGATGTGTCTATTTTTTCTTTGTTGGCCAGATTTTCAGTACTTTACATTCACTGTCAACCATATTCTGTATAATTTTCTATCATACCAACAATTCTTATTCTCGGGTTGCTATATCGTACTTCGGTAATTTTGTATTCCAACAATTTTCCTTCAACCATTTGTTTGAACTTATGGGCATCATCAGATTTTTTTATAACAACTTTAATTTATTTCAAACTTTATACGTGCACTATTTTATTTCCTATATCCTCTATAATATTGCCCAAACAATTTTGTTCACACTTGGTAGATATGTTTTACGCAATGTTTGACTACGAGGTAAAGGAAAACTACATGCACAGAACATTACACACAAATCATAAAAGGACGATAGTCTGAGGCACCATTTTCGTTATTTTTAAAAACTGGTTTAATTAGTGCAATTTTAATTTGTCGAGAAAAATGCCTACTTCAATAATATTATTTTTAAGGTGGGCCACTGGTAATGATATTTCCTCCGCAAGTTCTTTTAAAGTTTCAGCCTTTATGGTGTCTATTCCTGGGGCCTTATTAGATTTTAATGTTTTTATAATATTAATAATCTCATTTGTATTCGTAGGATAGAAGAATATTGAGGACAATGTCGTAGATCTTCGAGGAGGCATAGTAAGTGGTTTAATTTAGCTGCAAGATTTTTACCAATGTCCGCATAAAAGTTATTAAAAGTATCTGCAGTTCCTTTATCATCTTTAATTGTTTGTTGTAAGTACTTGTGTAATATCTTTTTTTTCTTTGAATTAGTTATATTATTTAGAGTATTGCAAAGGTTTTTACTGTTATTTTTATTTTTTTTCGATTTGTTTTTTTATGATAATTTTGTTTTATTTTTATTAAGTTATTTAGTTAGTTTCTATATTTATTAAAATCCTCTTTTAATTTAATTCTGTCTGGATATTGCTGTACATCTTTATACATGCCGTCTCTTTTATTAACTGATTTTATAAGACCGTCTGTAATCCAAGTTTTCCTTTTTTTTTTCATATCGCTTTAATAATATGAATGTGTTTATTAATTTTTTTCATTTAATGTTTTTGTTAAGTATTTAGCGGATTCATTAAGATCAATAATACTATAGAATTAGGACCAGTCATAATTATGTAAATCATTACCTACTCAACAATTTGTAATATATATTTTTAAAAATAAAATTTTCGATTTTTTACTTTAATAACTTTAAGTATATTTAAATTAATTATAGTTGGGAAATGGTCAGTAATGACTGTTTTTAAAACAAAGGAATCGTTATCCATATCGAAAATAAGATAAAAATATGCAGACATACACTAATAATGAGTAAGTAAATAACTCCCAAAAAGATTTCTCAAAAATATACCAGTAATATATACATACATATCCATATATACATATATACATACATAAACATATATACACATATACATATATATTTTTTCAGATACTTTATCAGATAATATATTATATAAAACCATGGATTTTGTTAGATATAACAGATTTACAACTAATTATATTAAATTAGAATGGAAAACTATATCAACAGAAAAAAATTGAAAGTAATATCAATACATGTATTTCAGTGTTATTTGAATTTTTTTATTTTATTTAACGGCTGTTTCTTTCAGTTGTTTTCTTGTTCCTGGTCTTATTTCTTATTTCTCTATTGTATTTTGGGGTGTTTATTAATTCTTTATATTTTGGATTAGATGTGCTTTTCTTACCTCCTCCTATTTCCCCTTGAGAGAAGTTTTTCTTCCTGTATTTCTTCTTGTTTTTTTCTTTGTTTTGATAAATATTTGGTATGTTTGTTTGATACTCTCCTTTTCTCTCTTTCTTATATTTCGGGGTTTTCTTGCTCTGTATCTGATCCTGGGTCATCAACGGCTGGTTGCTCAGCTGTGTAGCAGTCAGTATTCACATAAAGCTTGTTTCCTTTTAATACAGTTTTAAATTTTGGGATTTAGCCTGTTTTAAATTCTGACGCAATATTTTATTACGTTTTCTATCTTCAATGCTCAACTCCTCAGATATTATAATATTTTACTTCCTCACCCCTGTGAGGAAGGTGATTCGCGAAAAAATTTTTGGAAATTTGTATTGCATTTCTGGACGAATCTCGACGATTTATGACGATACACAAAATTTCAGACAGAAAAAATAGTTGCTACAGTTTTTGAGATAGCTTTCAAATTTGGTACACACATTCTAGAGGTCAAGGAAGAGATTGAGATCACTGATGAGCAAAATCGGTTCTTAAAATTTGAAATGTCAAAAAAAATATGTGACATTTTTGAAACGTCAATTTGAAATGTCAAAAAAAATTTTTTGACACTTCAAATTTTAAAATATTAGTGACATTCCTCCAATGTGACTTTTTTGAAACATCAAAAATTATTTTTTTCAAAAAAAAAAATATTAGTGACATTCCAGCAATGTGACTTTTTTGAAACGTCACACATCGAGTTTTTTTGAAACGTCAAAATATAATTTTTTTTGAAACGTCAAATAATGTGACTTTTTTGAAACGTCAAAAATTACTTTTATTATAAACTTCACCACACGTCGAGTTTTACTACAGTGAGGAAGTTCTGATCCGCAATTAATTGGTAGCGGTCTTTTCCTTTTAACTTCCAATAATTCTTAAGAACATCTTGGTTTTTTATGTAAGAAATAAATTTTATAATTATCGGCCTATTTTATTCTTTGTTTCCAATGGTGAAAATATCATTAATGTCACTAGTTTTCAGTTTTATGTCTGAGTAGCCATTTAATTTTTTTAATGGTGTCATTCAGTAAATTTTCTTCTTCTTCTTGAACTCTAAAGACAATATTATTTTTTCTAAAGAAAATTTCCAAATTTTCAAATTTCGTTTTTAATTGATCGTATTTTACTTCCAAATCTGTTCTTTTTTTTCTTTCTTCTTTGAGTACTTTTTTTATTTCAGACAATAATTCAATTTGAACTGTTTGTATTATTAGATTTTCGTAAAATTGTTTAGTTTGTTCCTGATTCATTTCTTACTCTTTGTTTTAGATGCTTGAAAAATACTTTGTTTTTTGTTTGATAGTAATAAGATAATGTTTATTGTAGATATTCTTCGAATCTATCGTGCCAGATTTTGGATAAAAAATCGTTAATATGGTTGCTCGAATTTTGGAGGTAAAAAAAAATCATAGTAGGCCAAAAAATGCAGAATTTGGTGCTCTCCATAACAAAAAAAAAATCATTCAATTATCTCGAAAAACAAAGTTTCATAGGCTTGTATCCACCTTAACCTGGACACACTGTATATCAAATATCAACACGCTATCTTTTTAGCAGTTGACGTGAAGAAAAAAAAATAACCGTTCATCATTATTTATCCTGGCGAATCTACCATATCAATTTCACACCACATTTACGAAACGCCCTGTACATATCACACATACACAAATTTTTACGAAAAAACTTTTAAAAGAGACATCAAATCATTTTTTTCATAATTTTTCACACCGTATAACAAACACGTATGACAAAATGATGCAAAAACAGGTAGAAATCAAATTACATATTATATTTTTAATGAAAAAAATTCTTACCACAGCGACTGAAACCAGCTCGCTTTCACCGTCCAGCCTCTCTATAACAAACGCACTGATACATTGTACATGAAAAATTACAAAAATAATTCCAGCAAATGCTTTCATATTTACTTTTATTTGATATACTTGTGTTTCGCGTATTTTTAACCTGGGAACGATTAGATAACAAATATTCAATCATAATGATATCGCAATTTTAAAATTATAGAATTTATAAGCTAAGGTTGAGGTAGGGGTCTAATGGGAGTAAGAGGAATCAGAAACGTAATGTCTTAATCTGATCGCTGATTGATCTACCTTGCGATATTAATGATAAAAAAATCCATGTGGCATCTACCAATCATGTTAACAATTGTAACGTAAATAAATTCCAAAATTAGCGACACATTTTTATCCATACATGGCGTAAAATTACTTGACGTTAATCAAGGAAAAGTTTGAAAAAACGAGGCGGAGCAGAGTGAAGACGGCAATATCGAATATGTTCCAGATGAAACTGAAGAATCATGGAAAATTGGGTGTGAATTCTTGTTGCCCTCAAAATCCAACGCTAGATACGAGAAAACCTAGGCAGTATTGAAGAATGGTTAAAAGTAAGAAACGTGGCTATAAACGAAACAATTTTTTTGGCTTACTTTGTTGAAAGAAGTAAAAAACTAAATTCGAAAGGTGCTTTATGAACGGAGAACTCCATTTTGAATGATAATATAGATATCGAACTATTTAAAAAGTAAATGTGTTTTTAAAGAAAAATGTTGGGCATCAAGTAAAATATCCGAGAGAAGAAATGACAGATGTTAATGGAAGCTCCAGATGACACTTATTTAATGATGAAGGTGGTGATGACAATGGGCATTGCTGGCGCTTCTTGGCAGGAAGACCACACTGATTTAACTATTGATATGATAACTGATAAATAAGAAATGAACATCAACTTATTAACTAAATCAAATACTGCCCGAATTAACAAATACCATATGTAAATATGCATCCACATGCAAATATGAGGTGGTAGAAGATCGACTCTGACTAACAGAGCGCGCCCAACTAGCATCAAAATAACTGGCACGGAACTATAGTAGGCATTACATAACAACTGTCATTAAATGTTTGACTTTAGTGTAAAATTCACTTTGTGATATGCCCGTGTAGTAACAATTACGTAAATCCTACTGAATTCAGGTACTGCATAGTTATTACACTTTCCAAGTGACTGCTGAAGTATATGCAACGTCGCGGATACTACTCTGCATTACTTTAAAGTATTTTTAACTTTAAAGTGAGACTAAGTAGTATTGCCGACTGCACAGCGTTACTAAAGATTCACCTCAAATAATGATAACTGAAAGTGTTCTATTTAAAGTTCCTGTAACGTTGTCATGGCATTTTCTGGAGTTTTAAAGTTGTGTAACTTATTAAACGAACGATAGAGATTTTCCAGCATTCATCGACTTTTTCTAGAAAAGTTATGTTACAGTTAAGTGAAGTTAATAATTTAACAAATTATTTGATTGATGCGGAACCCACCATTATTCGTTGAAATAGATAAATAACCAGGTTAGGAAAATTGTCGGGAAAACAGGACAATGCAGTGAAGAACCAACAAATGTTGAAGTAAAGTATGTAATTGATTGTGATTGTGATTTACCAGTAATTGTTATTAATTAAAATTTCGCTCACTGAACAAATTCGCAAAATTCAGACAAATGAATAACTTAGAAAAGTTACAAAATTTACGAGTACGTGAATCATCAGAAGACAGAAAATCTCGATAATAGTGTCAAATTTGGGCAATCGAGATTTTCGTCACATTGAATTTTGTTGGTATTCAAGGTAAATCCTCGAGTTAATCATTTGTTTGATTTTCACTAATAATAACACTCCCACCTGTCACATATTGATGTTTAGTCAGTCATTAACGTGTTACAAAATTATTTTTACCTATACTCCATTCATTTCATATAAGCACACAAAAAATTCTAGCATAAGCGCGAGGTATTATATAAATACATTTTATGAATCTGTACATTGCACCGCGCGCCTATGATAGAAAACTATGCACGACTAAAGGTCGACAAAGGGTCGCTCTGCGAGCCCAGGTAAAAAGAAATTATGTGCTCATATGAAATGAATGGAGTATAGATCGGATCAGCCAGCTCTACCAACTTAAACGTGAGGGTCGTAAAGTACGTGGGAATTTTGCAGTAACCTTTTTGTAATAGGGTGGTAGAGGCCAGTTTAAAGCTACCAAGAAAATGACATCATTCGTCGCATTTGCTACTTTTTGGTAAACTATTATTGAATAATGACGCAATATTGACATAGATAAATGTATAATTATGAAAATCGTTTTTTCTGTTAAATATGGTCATTTGCAACAATTTTTTATAAATAGATCAATCATTATTACTTCCTAACCTAACCTAACACATAAAAAAATGTTTTCCATCAAAAATGTTGCATTTTCGAATATACACATAATTTTTGAACAATTTTTTTTTTTTTTTTTGAAAAACAATTTTCTAGAGAGCGCGTCTTTTTTATCGAAGTACCATGTAAATATTTTACAGAAAACAAGTAGTCGTTTTAATTTCCACACAGAGTGAATGCAAAACATCATGGTTTGTTACCTACATATATCTTATTCAATCGATTTAACTTGGACACATTGACTTCAAACTCACAATCAGTCCAATTGCAATACATCATATTTCGCTTTTCGAATGAGAGAGAGAGAGAGAGAGCAAAATATAGTTTGCTCTCGTACCACTAAAAGTTAGTCATTTCTACTGCTTGGTTACGTTCCGTTTACGTAATAACCTAGTTGCCAACACATGACAGGGAAAGTTCCGGAATAGTAATTGCCACGTAATAACTATTCCCCATTTTGGTGAATGCTTGGTAGACGGATCGTTCCTATTACGTAACGGTCGTTAGTTGCGGAAACCTTTAAATTTCCACTGATGGTAGCTACTACGTAGAGACTACCAAATATGCTGCTTGGGAGGAACAGATCAAAGTTGGACGAAGAACTCTGTTCCTATTCCGTAAAGGGCGAATGACTTATACTCGTATCCTTACGGTCCATATCAAGACAATTGATTCGGAACCGGAGGAATCGGAACAAGTATTTGGAAGAGATGTGCGTTTGGAACAGGAACAGATCATATCTGTTCCAGAAGAAAAGCTGTTCGAAAACATTTGTACCATCTGCTACTGAAATCAGTATTTGTAATAGTTGCAATATTAATAAAAATTTTCGTTAGTTTTTGACAACAAACTTAAGTAAAACCATAAACAATGATTCTTGTCTTTTAGTTGTAAACTCTAGATTACTTTCCGCACATTCTTATAATGAAAAGCGTGTGGCAAGACATTACCGCACATATGTCATGACAACGAGGGTCAAAACAAACAAATTGTAAAAATTACCTATTTTCCATTTGTGAACTTTTTCAACAAATATCAAGAAAGTAAGTACTCGTCAAAAAATTATTTACCAATTTGTATGAGCATTTTAAAAAAAATTTTAGTCCTCGTGGTCGGTTATAACAAGCCACACCTTGGCGTTTCTCTTTCATAAATCTATTTCATATTTCATGGGTGACTTGACTGTGACCTTCAATTATTATATACGTTTTATATATAACAAGGTTTTTAAATGTATTATAGGTAATTCACTGATTTGGAAACCAAATGTCGCTTGGCCCAGTTAAGTTTCTTATGTGAATTTTTACTGTATGAAAAAGCTTGAGAATTGCAGAATAACATAGATATATAATTATAAGTTCTACAGGGTGTACAGCTGTCAGTGTGTGTGCTTTCAGGGCATTTTGGAGTTTCGAGGCATTAGCCATATGGCCTATTACCTAAGAGGTCGCTCCAGCGATATTTTAAAAATAACCAGTAAACACTTTATCAAACAAGATGAAACTTATCGACTTGAACGCGCTTAAGTAACAACTATCGAAAAGCCAAGTGGAGTTTTTCCAAAAACTCGTCGAACGCGAATAAACATTTAAAATATATCAATCAGTGCATAAAATCTAGTGTAATTAAGTACTGTGTTGGACATTAGTTAAAGCAAGTGGTCAGTTAACAAGAAAAAGAGATCAGTGGGAAAACCCACGCAAGGTACCATTCAAAAGCCCTGGTTAACAACATCTGGCAGCCAGAACAATGTGACTGAATAGCTGTGTTCCAATTCTTCAGTTTTATACATTAAACTCAAACAATTTAATTTGAAATGGCAGACTGTTCTAAGTACCAAAGCAAGAAAAGAGAAGCCCAAAAATTCTGAGCAACACAACTCTATAACAAAGTCTGATATGTTACGCAGTATCGATCCAGTGACGTCTAATATAAATATTTCAAAAGTCAGGAATACTCGCAATATAGTAATGAATAGGTTAGATTTAAAGAACTGGCGAAAGAAAAACTCGGGGATAAGTACGAGGTAAAGCAACTATCTACATTAAATCCAAGGCTGAAAGTGGTCGGAATTTCAGAGAAATTCGAGGAAGAAGTTTTGTTCGACTATATTACAAAGCGAAATAAACATTTTTTCTACAATGACAGTGTGTGTGTCAAATTGTAAATATAGCACCTTTACGTAAAAACATGAGCATGTATCAAGACATTCTTCAATTAGACAGATTGACATAGTACAATAAAATTTTAAAGTGCGGTAAGTTATTTATAGGCTATGATTATTGCTCGGTTTACGATGCAATTGATCTGAGACGTTGTTACAATTGCTGCGGTTTTCATCACATTGCCAATCAATGCTCTCTTGATAGGCCTGTATGTCCTAAATGCTCTGAAGCTCATTTAGTAAAAGATTGCAATTCGGATTAACTTAAATGCGTGCTTTGCAGTAATTTAAAATCGGGTCAACGCGTTGATATAAGCACTGATCATGCCATTTGGGATCCGAACTGTCACGTTTATAAGGAGACACTTAAGAAATTCACAGCGAATATTATAGAAATCAATACAGATTAGCCACTAAAGCCAAATAAATTTGACCACAATCAAACATATCTAACTTGTGAAATAAATACGGATATACTAACTTTATTGAATTGATAGTATCAAAATGTAAGGGACATTCGCTCTAAATCCTCATATCTAATTCTACCGCCTCTGTCCATCAATACGATTTAATTGCACTCACGGAGACTTGAGTAAATGATTTTTTTATATTAATAGGTATGATGTATTTAGATGCGATCGTAATTTTAATTACACTAATTCTGCAAGGGGGCGTGGTGTCTTACTTGCAATTTGTAAAAACTATAGGGCAATAAAAGTTAATATTAGTGTTGGTGATAATAAATTTTGCGATATTAGTTTTATTGATATTTTAGTAATACAAATTAAATTTAATTTTCGCTCTCTATGTATGATTGTCATATATGTATATTCCTTTTTACGCGAAAGCTGAAGATTATGAAAAACTAGTTGACTTTCTAGTGTCTCTTTATAGTATTTATGGTTCTGACTTGCTGGTAATAGGAGCCTTTAATCTTCCTGAGTATGTGCACTATCAGTGGCGGCTCGTGGGTCAAGAGATAGGGAGGTCAATTAGAAAAGTTTACTGTATTACCTACCTTTTAAAGTGATTTAAATTCCAAGTCGATCCTCCGGTCTTTTTGAGACGCAAAGTGGTCAATTACTTTTTCATTAATGTCTTTTATCTTCTTTATTAATGCCCTTTCTATGGTAAGCATAGTTAAAGAAGATAACCTTTCCTGACCCATGGTATTTCTTAAAAATGTCTTTATTCTTTTTTAAGGTGGAAAAACAACGTTCACTTTCGACGCGACGGTAGTCATAAGGAGAGTACACAAGATTTTTAACAGTTTGACACTTTCAGAAAAAGTATTGCACAAATTATTGTTAATAAAAAAGCTGTAACAAAGCAACTGCACCTTCACTATTGGAAAAATCATCTCGGCTATATAATACTTCTAATTCAGTTTTAAGTTTCAAATGATTTATGACTGGATACTCCGTTTTAACTAATTTAAACATATCTTGAGGAAAGCTTTTTTTATAATCTTTAAATCGATCTGCGTGAAATAACTGAGACACTGCTAATTGATTACTGAAGCCAAACCTGTTTTTGATCTCAGATGTAATTATATCACAAACTTCTAATGAAATTCTCCTTTTTGATTCTTCCGTTTTACATCTATAGGCAGACTGCATGGATGTCTCCTCCAAATAGTTATTCAACATTTCTGATGTCTTCAATTTTACTATTAAAAACGCCAATACACTTATTTACTGTTATGACATCGATATTACATTTTTGTAATTGATTGAACAATATATCACAATGAGGCATAACTAAATGAAAAAAATTTAACCAGTAAAGAAAATGTTCATTTTGTAAGTAGTTTTTTAAACCAATAGCTTGGTTTAGAGTGTTGTTCTCTTATTCATTATCAAAGATTTTTTTCTAAACAATCTAATAATTCTGTTCGATAGGTATAAACAGTCTCTATGCACTTTGTATTAAAATTCCATCGTGTTGGAGCCGCTTTAGGTAATCTCACCTTAACAACATTATCTAACACGGCTGTTCTTTTTGGCGACTTTCCTAAGAATGAAGAAAAGCTATGTAAATTAGCAAAAAAAATTTTTATGCTTTTATCCTGACTTGATGCTTTTTGTAAAATTAAATTTAGTTGATGAGCGTAACAATGAATAAAATTTGCTGAGGGATAACTTTCTTTAATTAAAAATACCTATTAACTTCTTTTTTCTTATCAAGCTTTATCGTCATATTAGGTTTTAGACGGCCACCACCTTTGAATTTCACTCGATCTTCATAACCCAACTTATGTCCATCTTTCAGTTTTAATATATTTTGTACAACACTCATATTTAATAGTAAACACCAAAAATACTGTTTTACTTAATTTCACGATAAGTAGAGGTTTACTAATAAAATGTTCACAAATAAAAACATTAAAAACAACGCGACAGAATTTACCGACCAACGCGTACCTAGTCAGCATTAAGACTGCTGACTGGCGACTGCTCTACTAAACTTCGTGCGTTACCGTGTCAGGGTCGTCAGGGACATTGTCCCTGCCAGTGTTTTCTGTCTCTTTTGTTTTCTGACGATACGCGCATAAGTTTATTTCACTTTAATTCGTTGTAAATTCGGTCCATAGCTAGCTTTGAGGACACGTTGTGGATTGACCCAAGATTTTTAAATTCTATAAATGAATAATGTAATGAATATGAATGTAGAGCTCGGTGCTCGGAGGGGATACGAAATCCTGCGATCTAGATATTTGAATAGTATTGTGCATAGAATGAACTAGAAACTTTAATATATTTTTTAAGAATATTAAAAATATATATATTATATATTTTTAAACTTCAGAAAATGAATAGCTCTGTTTTTCTATTTGTATGTGGGAGGTCATTGACCAAATGACCTTATAGAAGAACCGCCAGTGTGCACTATGAAAATGGTAATGTAACTACTACTTCCATCCGCACTATTAAAAATCTTTCAATTTTTTTTTGGGTTAGACCAGTATAATCATATTTAAAATCCAGATGGAGGACTTCTAGATCTTGTTTTTTGTAATAGGCGCTGCTCTGAAGTTCTCCTTAAAGATGATAGGTATCACCCCGCATTACTAATTAAGGCTGACATTCAAAATCCCAGACAATCCTTTTCCGCATAAAATTAATTTTGAGTTTAATTTCAAAAAGACTAATTTTGTAGAACTGTATTACCAACTTGGGCTCATAGATTGGACTTTCCTGGAACATTTTAATAATGTAGGTACAGCAGTTGAAGCACTTTATTAATTATATGATATTTTTTATACATATGTACCTAAAAAACAAAAAAGTTGTGGTTTATCCCACATGGTTTAATATACAGATAATCCATGATATTAAACAGAAGGAAAAAATATTAAACAAACATAAAATTTAAAACATTTAAAACCTTGAGAGCAAAAATTAAATCCGACATCGATAGTGCTTACTAGTTATATTTAGACAACATTGAAAATAACATGCAATCCAATCCTAACAATTGGAGTTTTATTAATTAAAACCGATTCTTCATCCATTCTGTCATCGTTAATTTACGAGAATCAAATGATTGAAGACCCCCAAGTAATAATTGATAGTTTTACGGACACTATAGTTGCTAACACTACAGCCTTCGACTTTGCGGCGTTCACCTTCACCTTCCACTTCCAGTACCTATACTGTTAAGGCAGATCTACGCTCACCCCTGTTATTCCCCCCTTATCGGCTGGCCTAACTGTGAATTATAAAAACTCTATCGGCAAGAAAACATTGAAAACTAATTTTATTTGAAAACTGTATGTTAGAGACAAGTGATCAGTTAATTTTTTCACCTGCAAATTTAGATTTTTGCTTATTTTTTCGAATAATCGTTTGGCATGTTTTTCTTGGTGATAAACAACATAGCATCCACACTAACACCAATAATTAACTAAAAATGTCAAAATTACCAGTGATAGTTATATTGTCGATAGTATTTTTAAAAGGCGCTTGCAATTCACACAATTCTGATTTGTTGTCGGTGGTAGTGGTAAGAAACATTTAATAATAATCGGTAGCATAGTCATTTAATTACTGTTTTTGCCTTTTGCATCACCATAACATTTTGTCTTTGTAAAATAAAATTAATATGTCAAGATTGTGACAATCTTTTATGTTTTTGATTTGAAAGGTGGAACTCTAACCTAAAATGGCTGGGATGTTAAAGGTGGAAGTATGTTCCAAAATGACCAATTAAATGGATATTATTAAATGTTTTTCAATTTTTATACAGATCTACAGACATGGCATGCGATCACCCATAAGAACCTATAAAAATGACCCATTTAATAGCACTCGGTATTGGGGTGTTGATGACTATGGTGAGCTGACCAACGTAAGTAAAGTTAAAAACATGACATGCCTCTTAATTCTACAAAAAAAGTTGAGATGTATTGAAGTTTGAGGTTACAAAAAATTAAACCTAGTATTTAATTTCGCTATACAATGTTGATGTTTTAATTCTTTTTCATAGAGATAATAGTACTTACAGCAGAGACAGTGACTGTATTAAAGACATTGGCGACTAGTGATGTATCGGTTCTAATTGTTCAGTTAGGTAACACGAACATGTTTACTCAAATCACTGATCTGGTGTAAATATTTATATAGCTTGATGACAGTATTTTTCAAATTCCTGATACTGTTTTAATACTACTCTCTCTGGATGTTATATTTGTTACATTTATCGAATAGAATTTGTAATTATTTGAGTTGGCAGAAATGTGCGGCGTATGCATCATACTAAGCGTAATAAAAGAAATAACTAGTAACAAAAACAACTGTTACAATTTATAACAATATATGCACAACTTACCATCTTAACTAGCTTAATGAACCAGCTTGGTTATCACAAACTGGAGAAGATCTGTAAAATCTTTGCAGCATCAGGTACGTTTCTATGGTTGTCTCCGTGAGTGATTTCCACTGTGGTGAAAAAATATGCTTATATTTTAAGGACGACCGTTCGACATCTATTGATGTAATACAGGCATACTTAAAATAGTCTTTAAACGCACTTAACGGATCTGGAGTTGCACCATCATAAATTTGTCTTAATATATAGAATATATAGAATAAATCCGGGTATTCACTGATAAATTTATTCACTTTGTCAGCGTTTGGCCGTTTTTTACCCTTTTGCACGTCTGACATTTTATTATTACATTAATCAACTGTAAACACTACGACATACAACAATGGACTAGTCTCGTGTCGGTTTGTCCGCCAGCCGGTCATTGCCTCACTAGATATCTATCTACCTGCTGTTGCACCACTGAATAGCCGCACGACTTACCAACTCCACTTATAAGTTATTTTCACAAATGTGTAATTTCGGATGCCAATATGATTTTTTTCTGATTGGATATATCTGGTTATGAAAAACTGACAAAAATTAAGCCCTGTGTTCACTTAGTAATTTTTCCTGTAATTTTAAATTGCTGACTCACATTTTCGTCGCCTACCCTCATCATAGTTTTTTACAAAATAATAAAAATATAACACTAAAATCAAATAGGTACTAAAATATAACAACAGCTTATATAATGATTAAAGCTGGCCGAGGTCACCTGGCCGACAGAGCCGTCATATGACTCATATGTTTACATCATATCATAATACTTGAATAAGTACAATAAATAGAAATAAATTTTAACAATAATGTTACATTTTATAAAAATTTGTATAAAACTCACCCTTTTAAGCCGATTTATGAAGTAGTTTGGTTGTCGTCATCACAAAGTGGGGAAGATCTATAGTATAATAGCATCAGGTATGTTTCTACAGCTGTCTCCGTCAGCGATGTTCGCTTTGGTGAAAAAATATGTTTGTATTTTGAAAATGACCGTTCGACCTCTACGGATGTAATACAGGCATAAGTAAAACAATCTGTGAACTCACTTAACGAAGTTGTAGATGCACCATCACAAATTATTCTTAATTTGCTAAAATCAGGATCTTTCTGTAATACACTCTCGAATTTTTCACTAACGCGATTATTTTTGCGTCATTTATAGCCTGTAGCTGTGTATTTACGTCGTCCACTATTTGCAGCGATTCCACTAACGACAATGAACTATTTTGTAATTTTTGTATTGCGTCGTGTAGTCCTCTATAATTGTTATTAATAGTTTTTAAATCTGTTTCAAGGGAAACGTCTTGAAAGCTTGTCTGGCTTTCCCTAATAGCTGCAGCCTCGTTAGGGTTGAACTGTAGTATCACAGCTTTTATTTGTTGAAAATATTCAGCATAATAAAAAAGCCGGTTTCAACCACGTTCCCCAACGTGCAAGAATCGGCTCTGGTGGTTCAGGGATACCACGACACTGTCTGTGAAATGCTCGAAGACGTTTAGGAGATTTGAGAAATATTTTTTTGTATTTGCTATTAATGCATCTACCTCTGGAAAACATTTTCGAATCGTTTTTGCCACAAGATGTAACGCATGCACTTTACACGTAACATGTAAAAACCTACAATTGTCTCTTTGAAGAGAACGGTCTACCATGCGCATTGTCGCGACACCATCAGTCACAAACATCAATACTTGACTTGCTGAAAATTAAAATTTTTCGAATGTCTCCAACACCACACGCGTAATTATTTCGCCAGTACACTAGCTAGTAAAAGTGGAAGTGTTGGTTTAAGAGGGTCCAGTACACGTCATATAATATTTAAATAGAATTTTTTTTACAGTCTGTCGTCTCGTCAATACATAACCAGAGCCGTGTATTTTTTAATCCACATTTAATCCTATTTACAATGTCTTCACGAACAGCTGGAATATATCTACGTAACGATGTACGACTTGGTAAGTTCTCCTGGGGATTGTATTTATTCCAAAACTCCCGAAATGGTTGTTTATCCAGTATGTGTAGCGGAATATTACAGGCTATTAACATTAACAATAAATCAAACATAAACTGCGTTGTCAAAGGCATGCCATTTTTTTTATTTTGATGTTGCACGGTATTGATATGACGACGACAATCTGTTTTGTGCCAGCACATTAAGTCTTGATTGCAAACTTTACAAATTATTTTGCATCTGTCATAGAATAAATCCGGAAATTCACCGATAAATTTATTCACTGTGTCCACGTACGGTCGTTTTTTACCCTTTGGCGCGTTTGACATTATGTATAATTTATAAGTACAACCTCACGCATTAACCTTTCAAATAAGACTGCAGCGTAAATCACTTCTAAATCGGCACGTGTCACGCCAGCGTAAGACCGTGGCTGTACTCCAGCCACCTCGGCCAGCTTTAATAATGATTGACTTAAAATGAATAGAAACAACGATTTCGTGTATTTTCCAACATTTTCTTATTGAAAATATAAAACAAAAATAAAGTAAACACGATTTGCCAGTGAGTAGCAACTATCTGTCTTGAAATATACGTGAGGAAGTTGTAAATAGATAAAGCCATTTTTAATATAATTTACTATATTATAACATTCACCCGCACTGAAAAACTAATTTTATTCATAATCGACAAGTTTATTAAGTACTTCTTTAAATCAGGTATGCATCGGCCAACGACGCTTACCTGCGGGCACACCAGGTACAATATGTCGGTGCGGAGATGTGAAAGTGACAGCTTTTGCAATACGGAAACAGGAAAATTTTCATGAAAATGTAATTACTGTATGTGTCAAATTACATTTTGGCCATTATTATTGAAGTAATAGGACAAGTTAAAAAACTATGATACGGATAGACAGTGATGTAAAATGCTCGAACACGTATTTTTGACGTACGTTTTCGGAGCACGAATGAGCATAAATGAGAATAAATGAGCAATACGAATAAAATCCGAGAATACATGTTTTTGGTTAGAAAATGTATCCAAAAAAATCTTCTGAAAACCTTAAATTTCTCACATTTACTGTATCTACAGGAATTAGTTTTTTACGTTTTTTCATCACCAGACATATACTCAAGCAGAAGAAAAACCATCTTGACATCGAGAATCACATATACATGAAAGTAACTGACAGGACAATCTAATATTAAAAATCACAGGAAAATGCCCAAAAAATTCGTAAAAATCGTCCTTACAAAGCAATCAGCTGCCAATGTCCAATTTTACTGAACCAAAACCAATTTCAGACAGGTATAATGCAACAGTACGAGCTGGGAAAATGGTTGCGAAACAGATATAACGACTTTTTGCCGAAAAAAATACTCAAAAAAGGACCTCAGAGTAATCTCTTCCGACAAGGACAGATGTCTCATGTCAGCGGCAGCTACTCTAGCCGGCTTGTATCCTCCAGAAGGTGAGCAGATATGGAATCAGGACTTGCTCTGGCGACCGATACCTATTCGTCTGGTACCAGACCATGAGGACGCGTTCTTGAAGCAGAAGAAACATTGTCCGAAATATGAGAGATTGTACCACGAGGAACTGAGGACGGACTATTTTCAGAAAGTTCTGAAGGATAACATGGAGTTCTTCAAATATATCTCTGAGAAATCCGGTGAAAATATTTCAAACCTTGGACAGTTGAAGGCGTTTTTTGAAATCCTTCACACACAAAGTTACTTCAATGTTACTTTGCCAGATTGGATTAAAGATGCTTTTGGGAAACTAGAATGTTTAGCTAAGCTTGAGTGGGTTTCCCATACCTGGAACGCTGATCTGGCAAGACTGAAAGCAGGTGAGTCTAGCCACTGAACAACTGTTGTAATAATTAATCCTTCAGTGAATTTAATGTTAGTGTTTTTTCCATTTTCGATCAGTTTATGTTAATTTATTGAGTCACTGAAAATATTTCTTTTATATTTATTCATAAATACGATTTTTGTATTCTTTTACTTGTCCAGTATTTCTTGGAACTGTTCTCAAGGCAGCTGCAACATTGCTTTATATCCTTAGAACACTCAGTGGATGACTTAGTGCTAATTGTAACACTTCGGAGTACTTGTTATGTTCGCATAAAATCAGCTATTGACTGAGTGATTCTTGTATTTATTTTTAAAAGCTTGCTTTTTGTTTTAGGTCCTCTGATCGATCAGGTAATCAGTCACTTTGAAAATATAATCAGAAAAGAAAACGCCCTGAAATTTCTAATGTATTCAGCTCATGACAGTACGCTGGTCAACATCATGAACAGTATAGAGGTTTACGATTATAAATGGCCGAAATTTGCTGCAATATTAATTTTCGAACTGAGGAAAGATGATGAGAGACACTTTGTTAATATTTTATACAAAAATGCTGATGATCTTGCAAAACTATCCCTTAAAGGGTGCCAGTTTGACTGTGATATTCATAAGTTTAAGCAAACCTTAGCTCCCGTTAGAATCAACTTGAAAGACTGGAGACGTGCATGTTTTGAATAAATTATCTGACAGAATTGAATAAAATATTTAAAAGTTGATTATGTTTTCAGTAATGGTCAGAGGAAGCGGCCATGTTTTAGAGTGCGATTTTGCTTGATTTGATTTATTGTAAATTTAGTAAGGAACACAGATTAAAAGGATAAAATAACACACGTCAATTAAAAAAATATCTTTATTGAAAACACGGATCACAGGAGCCTAGAAGTACAAAATCCAATATGGCCACAAGAAAAAGTACAATTTAAGTGCCTTGTGACCGTCATATTGAATGTTAATGGGAAGAATTTTTGCGATAATAGTGTTGTTCGTTAAAGATAATAAATGCATTCTGGGAAAATTAGGGCAAATGATGTATGTGACAGTTGATGAGGTTAGGTTTTAGGTTATCTCTGACAAGATTGACTGGGCGCTCTTATGATTACAGGCCTTTGTCTTTTTTAATTACTTATACACATAAAAGATATTTTAAATGAAATACCTACGATACAATAATTTAATTTAAACAAATCATTACCCAATGAGTGTCCCTCTCGAAAAAAATGGGCTTAGATTTAAAAAAACGCCTGTTTGGTTCTCGATGTGGCTCACTCACCCTGTATTTTAAAAACGAACAAAGAATAATAATAAAATAATTATAAAAAAAAATTATTCTTTGCGTAAAAAAAATTGATGTTTAATTTCAAAAATACACTTAAAAAAGTCAACAAAAATGTGGGCAATTAATCTAACATGACAACTGTCAAACCGTCGTATTGTCAATGTCACTGTCATTTATCCCAGTTTTTTTGCGCATGCGTCTTCACACATTATTATCTTAAATGACCAACAAAATTAGTAGTGTTTATTTTCAAAGAAGGCGACATTATCTATAATACTTTTCAACAACTACTACTAAAGTATTTTAACTAAAAATAACAGAAATTAGAAGGATCTAGAAGGTCGCCAGTGATAAATCTTAAACTAAACCCTAAAATCTCGTATATATGGCGAGCCGAGCACGACCTGAGCCTATAACAAACTTGATTCGAGATATTTGTACGGTCTCGGTGAGAGGCACATGAGTCGCTCAGTTTGTGATCCATTTTCTGCTGGTTTTTGAAAAGAATAGAAAGGGACTCGCAGTAACAACAGGTAAGATGGTCAAATTTTTGTTGTTATCATAGATGGACAGACCACTAAAAAATGTGTATTTTCATGTATTTTGTATTTTTTTTGCTTGGATTAAAGCTTAAAAAAATATTATCTTTAGCCCCCAATTTAAACACGTTTGAACGATGCCTATATCCCGCCACGTGCGGTGTGACGTCAGACCACATAAGTTTGCTACAAGTGAATACTGTTATACTCGCGGTTTGTGTTTACAAACCAAAATACGATGTTATTTTTATGTTCTACCATGGATAATGAAACGAAGAGAAATTATAAGTATTGTATTATATCTAAGTGTACAAATACAACAATAAAAACCTAGAAAAATTTATTTTGCGACTTTAAAATTTGAAATAAATTGTGTAGTACTATGAAACGGGATGACCGAATCGTGAAATTATCAGAATCTACACGATTATATTGCTGCGAGGAACATTTTAAAACTAATGATTTGATATAATTTTCTAAAGTAAGGAGCAATTATAAATACGTCATTTTATCATCAATAACGTTTATTACCACTATTTCCAACAGATACTTACTACTTATGTAATTAAATTATTATAAAAAAATTAATGAAGTATTCTGAGACAAGAAATAATAGATAATATTAAAATATTGCACAGATGTTTTTTATATATTTTGAGGTTAGGTACCTAAAAATATTTGTGAATATCTAACTACAAAAAAAAGATTAAAGTGGGTTTAAACAAATCTATTGTTAGAACAATGAACGGTACATACCTTGCTGCTTTTTTACCCCTAATTTCAATACTGATAAAAAATAAAATCAGTATTATTAGCAAAGAAACTGCTCAGTGCTCATCATGTTCATCATTTTCGGTAAATTATTGGCCTGAGCTTGCACAAAGCTACTGGCTGTCATCTTCATCACTTAGATAAATTAATATATTAATTATTTTTACGTATATCTTAAATAAACGCGAGATTTAACAGTCGTAAACTTGCAATTTATTACATTCAGGTAGACTGTCAAAGCCAAAGTTGTGTGGTATGACATCAAGCCAATACGGTAGTGTTCGCGCTCACGTGGTTTTGTTGCATAAAACTTTAATTTTAAAATGAACTATTTACGAAATTTTAAAAATTCTCTGTTATGTTCTGAACTTATATATTGTGAAAATTAAATAAATTGCCTTGCCTACTGGGACGTGTTTGAAGCAGCCTCATTGCGACGATGCACCTATCACAATCATGGTGTGGTCTGAAGAAAAATTATTAACATTAATTTAGTGTACACAGTTTTATGGGTTCCCAAAGATATTAATTATTATAAAAAAAGAACACAAAGCTGGTGTGGCGAAAGAAATAGCCATCACAAAGAGTGCCAATAAAACAGAAGAAATATGCAAATTGTCTAATCGAGTACATCAATACCGTCGTTTATTTCGTTTTTCTTTTTAAGTAAATTGGCTATATATAATTAACACTATCATGGCTAACACTGACATAGTTTGCCACGACGCACCAAAACAATATATACTGCTGTCGACGCGCGTTTCGCCAACCAAGTTGGCATCATTTGGAGATGATTAAAACTAACCTTATGCTAACAATGTACAATATTTATGCCTAAACTATTCTCACGGTTCGGTGAACTGTGACCCACTAACAAATAAAGCGGGCTACCTAGGATTGGCCCTCTGTCACTATTCATACTATTTTTACATTTTATGATTTCCAAGCTTTCAAATGCCTCCAGCTGTCTAGTATCTGTTACAATTATAATTAATCTTAAATTGCTAATATTTATTTTATGGTTGTTCTCAAACGCATGCAGATAAGACTAGACTTGTCTGTTCTTCCATATTTGAGATGGGCCATATGCTCTTTGAATCTAGTTTGAATTAATCGTCTAGTTTGTTCAACATACTTTTAATTAGGAATGTAACAAATACTAGACAGCTGGACGCATTTGAAAGCATGGAAATCACAAAGTGTAAAAATAGTATGAATAGTGAAAGAGGGCCAATCCCAGTTAGCCCGCTTTATTGATTAGTCAATAGTTTATGTATAAATAGGATACATTGTTAGCATAGGGTTAGTTTTAATCATCTCCAGATGATGTCAACTTGGTTGGCGAAACGCGCGTCGAGTGCAGTATATAGTGTTTTGGTGTTTATTGGGAAACTACGTATCTTCACATCAAAGGTTCCAACCCATTCCAGGAGTGTCATGGCTGCGGTTTTTCTCGTTTTCAGACATTATTTAGATCACTTGTTATCTATAGTAAAATGGATTCAAATCATTCGATGTTCGTGGCATGTTCGACTCGTTGGACAGATCGGTGGATGATCGCAGTGGACACGCGGTGCGTTCACTGCCCCACATGATCACTGCGCGCAACACACAGACTGGCTCGGGCTCGGCTCGCCACATCTATACGCGCCTTTACATTGTAAATTTAAATTCCTCTTTCAACGTATCTAGACTGCCGTTAAAAACAATCCTATTATGTATGTATATATATATATTATAACAGTAACAATAAAATACCTATCTACCAAAGAAAAATACAGCAAAAATAAAATATAATTGTGTGATGTCAAACAGGTACCTACCAAATTACATTCTGATTAAAACAAATATAATAACGTCTCAATACGTGTTCCATTAAATCTAATAACAACTGCAGATCCAATTATAAGAAACGCATTTACCTTATATCATAATAGCATTTACGTACACATGGCTTTTTGGTATCTGTGTGTGTATGTGCACATATATTATATCGATAAATCAAGAAAAAACACGATCAAGGGCACCTACGAATTGGTCTATATACAGGATGTGTCCAAAAAAAAAAAAAACGGAGCCAGTCGTAGTGCCGTTATGTATCATCTGATTCCAATAAACAAAAAACCAGATGAATGATTCAGCAGATTCAGCTGCTGACACTAGAAATTGCCGTAAGTGAAATACCATTAGCGTCAACGTTTGTTGGCAGACGATAGTCAACTTTTTGAAACAACTAATTTTTTAAATTCATTTTTTGCACAGGATTTTTTATACATCATTGAATTCTTAAAAAAAATCATCCCTCAAAGTTAATATGATAACAATAAAATATAGTTTCTTACATTTTACACAGTCATTTTTATCTGAATGCGCTAGCACCTCGACCGCGTGTTGCGGTGAAGTTTTATAATTTTTCCATAGGCGTACCAGGGATAAAAAGCTACTTTTTTTTTTTTTCGAAAATGGCTTTTGGAATGAATCCATACAGCCAGTCACACTTTTTATAAGTAATAATAAATACTCCTAACCTAAGCTAGCATAAACTGTATATCTATAGATACATAAAATCCGAGATACAATCGAAGGAAAATACAGGGGTACAAGTTCTTCTCGCCTAGAGGCCCGTCAAGGCATTTTTTATTTTCACAAACAACACTGGACCATGGATTAAGAATTAACATTAACTTAGGATAAAAACATAGGTAACGCCATCTAACTATATATAAAAGAGAATCTATAATATGAAATTTGTGTTTTTAATAAATTGAAATAGACACAAATAAATATTTCTTTTATTTAGATGCAATAAGTGCGATAGATTGAAGGGCTGTTCGACATTATTACTCAGTATATTATTGTAGAGCAAATTACATTCATTTCTGTTTTTGTGACAGCAAAAAAATATATGTTTGAGGTCTCCCTCAACATTGCAATGATCACAAAGATTAGACTGTATAATGCCTATTCTGGCGAGAAAAGATGGATTACACGCATGACCGAATTTTATTTTATTAATTATAGTGATGTACCTTCTGGGAATGTTGAAATCTTCGTGCCATGTTTTCGATGGAACTTCTGGTTGTATACGCGTATACCTATTTGGATGGTTATGGCAGTATTCTTGACACACCCTTGCCCACCGTTGTTTCATACGTTGTTTACATATATGAATGCAGTCCTCAACACAAATTTCATTTACTTCCAACGTTTCACTCTCTATGCTTTCTTTAGCGAGGACATCTGTTCATTATATTCCAGGCCTGTATGAGCTTTTACCCAAACAAAGACAATTCTTTTACCACACAATTGTAATTCACATAAGCGGTTTTTAATTTTTGTGATATATGGGTTGAGCAGTGTATTTGGATTATAGCTAATTTTGATAGAGGTAAGAACTGATAGGGAATCTGACATGATTATAAAGCTATTTAAATGATCAGGAAGGTTATCCAAGACAGAGAGTATCGCAAAAGCCTCAGCGGAGTAAATGGACCAACAATCAGGAAGTTTGAATTTACCATATGGGTTATTGTGTGGATATAAATAAGCACATCCCGTACCTAACATGGACTTTGATGCATCAGTATATACTGCAGTAAAAAAGCTACTTTAATATATTATTTTAGTTTTATGTAGTTTATCATTCTATACGTATTATAGGATATATACAGGGTGTTATAACATAAACGGTATTCTAAATAGGTATTTTACTATTGAAGAAACAATCGCAATGGAATAACATAAATGTATGTGACATAGAGGTAATATCTATTGAGTTAAATTAGCATTGTTTATAAATTACATTATTATTATTATTTCATTGTTAATTTGTTGTAGACTTATAGACTTGATTTAACGATTGTTAATTTAATCATAAGATTAATAGTAAAATAAAAAAAATAATAAATAAATGAAAACAATAATAAGAAATAAACGTTTTATTAATTTTTCCAAATAACTAACTTATTTTTTCGACACGTCTTGTAAAATAAGCTGACTTTTGTATATAAATATTTGCCTTAAATTAGGTCATAATTAAAAATGCGGAATTATTTTTGTAGAGGTATGTAGTTACCTATCGATTATTGTATACCCATCCTGTGTTGCAATATTTAAATATAAATAAAACGATAGCTTATATCGACATTTAGTAAGAGGACCTTTTTTATGCAGTTTTTAACATTGGCATTACTTTTCGCTATAAATGTGTAAACAAATAAGACAAAAGGTTATGGCGAAAATTCACCACCACCCCTTTTGTAATTATCCCAACAAATCATGATATTTAGATAAAAATTTAATAAAATAAAGTGAGTGTCAACTGGTGAGTACCTTGTGTTTTATCTATTTTTGGTTTTACTAGACAGAATAGTTGAAATTAAAAATAACATTATTGAGTCAGTTGTACTGAACATAATGTGCATATTATCTTTTTTGTAATCCAAGTTTCAGCGTTTTGGCAAATAGCCGGGAAAATAATTGTTTAAAAAGATGTATGTTATACTTATCTGTGATAAGAATTGTAAAAGTTAGTAAATAATAATTAACAAAAAATTTTCAGATAATATTATTTTTCATTCCACTCTTTAATAAAATATGTAACATTGTGAAATTAATAAATGGTCCAAATTTAATTTCTACAACATCTTAACGTTTCGAATTTATTGGCAAATAACTACATCGTACTTACCCCTTTTAAGGGGTTGTAGTTCCCTTATAAACTGACAAGGCAAATGTTTTTATACAAAACTCAACTTATTCTTTACAGTCCTATCACCCCCTTGAGAGAAGGTACTTAATTATGAGACACCCTGTATATGCTTTAACTTTGTAACTCTACAAGAATTTGCGTCATTTAAAAAAAAGTTGATTATTGTCTGTCAAAAAATGTTTTTATATTTTCTCAATCCAAAATACACCAGATGTTCTAAGGAGTACTGTGCTTTCTCAAAATCAAAACACTCATGTAAGAATTATTCACATTTCTTTAACCTTAATTTAATAAAATTTCTAACCTTTTATTTGTAGTAGTTGGATTTTTGTTCGCATAATACTAAAACATTTTTGGTTATTACCTAAATTTATATTACTACCATTACTTACGTTACTCTAAAATTTATATTTCGGTCGACAATTTTTGATTAGTCACTCGGTTTTGGACATGATATGAATTACAATATACTACTCCTCAGTGATCGCTATTAAAAATAACATAATAAAATAACATGTATAAATAATACAGAAAAGAAGTACCTAACATTAAACATTCAATGGAGACAGAAATGGATCGCCAATATGGCGGATTTCAGTAAATCGCTACTGTAAACTGGTGTTACTTTGCCATTTTTCAAGTAAAATCATTTTTCAGAAAACTGGCAACAGTGCACTGTTCTCTATGATTCAGTGGTTAGCTGCAACAGCTGCCTGCCACTTTGCGCGCTATTTCGGATTATTTGTTAGATATGTAAAAAATTATAGCAAAATTAAAAAAAAAATGTAATGACATTGCGAAGAGACCCTGCTAGACTAAGGTATGTAGCTCGATATGTATTTATCTTATTGAATTTATTTTCCGATATGTTGTGTGACTTGTTTTGGAGGTTATGCTCTATCTTATGCGGTGTTGACAGAATTTAAAGGAAGTCACTAAATTCTTGGTGGCAATGTAACCCCGTATTTTTCTGAAATATCTGATGAAATTAATTTTTGCTTTTTTTCAGATCAAAATGTCGAGGATATATGAAAAACGTGTTGGGACGCGCAAATATAAAAATTATTAGTGAGGAGCGAGGAATGTCCGTTAAGAGAGCAGCTGAACTCACAAATATCCCAAGAAGGACAATAGTAAACAAAGTCAAAAACAAACACACACAACAATTTGATGCACCACCTTTAATCAAGTCAGATATTGAACGAGCTTTGATAGGTTATAATTGTTTGTTCAGAATATGGAAGTCTTCTTGCTAGTTAGACACGCGTTTTATTGGATATATACGTTTGGATAGAGAAGGCACGAAGATTATCAAATTCAATGATAATTTGCCTGGTGATGAAAACACCATTAAAGATATTCCCCCTGACAGAATTGTAAATTATGATGAAACCAACTTAACGGAAGACCCAGTAACCAAAAAACACATTTTTCGTCGTGGCACAAAATATCCCGAATGAATCATGAATTCAACGAAGTCGGCTATTTCAATAATGTATACAGTATCAGCATGTGGAAAAGTGTTCCCTCCATATGTAGTTTATAAAGCAGAAAGGGTATATAATCAGTGGTGTAATTCAGGACCCCCAGGCACAAGATATAATAGGTGTAAGTCGGGCTGGTTTGATGGCGCATGTTTTACTAACTGGCTCAAAAGTATCATTCTTCCATGGGCGAAAAGCATTGAAGGTACAAAGGTATTAATTGGCGACAATTTGTTAACGCACATAAATATATGCGTGTTACAAGAATGTCAACGATATAATATCAAGTTTGTTTTGTAGCCCCAAACTCCAGCCACTTCACCCAGCTACTTGATGTGAGCTTTTTTAGGCCTTTAAAATTAGCCTGGAGGGATATTTTGACAAAATACAAAATGCAAAATCCTCGTGATGGGACAATGAATAAAACAAGTTTCCCCCAATTATTAAATATTCTAATGTCAAAAACTGAAATTAACCAAGAAAAGAATGTCAAAAGTGGTTTTCGTAAAGCCGGAATATGTCCTTTGGATAAAAATGCAGTCCTGAAAATATTACCAAAAGAGAAAACAGAGAGAAATGTCGCTGGTAGAGTTGGTGAAACTGAAGTGAATTATTTAAAATAATTAAGAACTCCTGCTAAAGAACCTGAAATCAAGAGAAAGATGATGGTTCACGTAGAACCCGGAACATCATTATCAGATGTGGAAAAGGCGCTAGCTGAGAAAGCCCAAGAAAAAAAAAGAGTAAAGCCACTGAGACTGTTTTAACCGAAGAAGACAACAGGTACCTAGACGAAGAAGTAGAAAACATTCAACCCGAACCAAAGATGATTCTGTCAAAAAAAGTGCAAAAAAAATCTATAGAGATTCGAGAAACCTATGATACAGATTGAGAAGATAACATGGAACCTATCATAGACGAAGATGAAATTGAATCTATAGCATCTGCGGATATTGACATATCATTTCAAGAAGATTTTGATAATGGCGAAAACGATGATGAATCTAACAAAGAAAATGTATCTGACCGTAAAAATAATGCAACTATAAAAGTTGGTTCATTTGCAGTGATTGCCCTTTCAACAATAAAAAAATATACGCCATTATGTCGGACTTATATTGGCGATAGTTGAAAATTTATATAAAGTGAAATTCTTGTGATACAAAAATAAAAAATTTGTATATCCCATAATAGAATACATAGCATATGTGACTTACAGTGAAATTATTAAAATCCTACCAGAATCCTGTTCGACATCAAAGAGGAATATTTTTAGTTTTGATGTAGATTTATTTGGATATAATTTGTCGTAGATTTTTAAAAATTTTATATTCTATCTGTTTGATATAATAACCGTTATGGAAAACAATAAACGTTATCAAAAACATGCTGTAATTTTTTTATTTTTTAAGATATTTTGAATTATTTTGCACAGAATCCAAGATAATCCCATGTAGAATGCAAAGAAACCATAACGTCGGATGAACTTTGCCGTTATAGGCGATTTAAATGTGATGGCAAAGTTCCCCCATTTTACGGGCAACATTGCCACTTTTTCGAATTTTAACTGAGATATGTCCAAAAACTTCTAAAAACTGGCAAATTAACACCAGTTTACGGTACTTACTTTATATTTGAACAAATCAAACAAAAATGTACCTTGTGAAGATTTACACCTTGGATACCAATAAATTCACGTATGGCGAAAACTTCATCAATGGCTCCTTTTTCACACTTGTTCATAATATTTCCCTGTCATCGCTTTCACCATCGGTGAATTTTCAACTCGGGGTTCAGTTATTTGATTGGTTCGAATAACAATTCAATGATGTAACACAACCTTAACTTTACTTCAAAGTTATAACCTAAAATAATTTGAGCTGGCCAACTGCACAATTTTGTAAAGGCCATTAAAGTAAGAGGGAGAAGAAGAAAAAGAAGAATAAGAAAAACTGCCTTATGTTTTTCCACTGTTAAGTTTTAAGATAGAACGAAATAATTTCTTTTTCTAACAATTAAAAAAAATCGTAAAATTCATCAGAACACTATGCAAATTCGTTTGTTCGTAAAAAACACAGTATTTATTATTAATATTCTGCTAAATCCAGTGAGCTGGGTAATACTAGAGTCCTCCAAGTCAGAGTCTGGTCATACGTATGTTATCTTTTTTATTGGCTCGGATGGTCACATGGTATATGACGTTCATGCTTATCCTTTTGGTGGTTTGTATTTACACTCTGTTCTGTGTATTTAATTTGTACTGGAGAATTGTTGTTTATTTTGAGAAAGTAGTTTGAAGGTATGGGATACTGTTACCATTTACAATTAGTGCTTAAAAGTCGTTCAGTTAGATTTTAGTAGATAACACTAACAGTACAATCGCATAGTTGTATAATATTAGTTAGTGCGCGCTGTTACTCAGTAAAAATACATGACTGTTGTGCTCTGATTTGTAAAAACCTTGAAAAAAAACAGGTTTTAAAATGAACGTGTTCCCACGGGATCCGAGGAGAAGAAAGAAACGGGCCGTCAAAGTACGAGGGGAATCTTACAGATAATTGATTGTTGTGTGAGGTTAGAAAGTACATATTTAAATATTGTTTGTTTTTTAACTTTTAAAGCTTAATTATTTTTCAATTTACAATATGCAAAATTACTTACGTTTTATCTTTGAACGAATTCACAAAAGCTTTGAGGTTCCCTATTAGATAAACTTTACACAATTTTTTTGTTTGTCCATCATTTAACTTAGCTACACCGTGCTGAGGACGAATAAATTAGTCAGAAACACGTGTCTACAGTTCACATTCTTCTGCCATTTGCACTTTTCTGCATTCTTCCACCGTGCATTCTTTATGCGGGTGTACCTGTTAAATCAACATATGATTACTGCTCATCAGCATGATTTAGAACTAATAGATCTACTGAGGCAGCTACTTGTGATTTATTAAATTTTGTCTATCATGAGCTAGATAACGGAAAATACGTTGCTTCTTTAATGTTTGATCTGTCTGAGGCTTTTGATTCTGTATGCCTAAAATGTTTAATTCAGAAACTAAATCAAAAACAAACAACATTGTTAACTGGATTTATTCAAATTTAGAGGTCGAAATATGGTAATTAAAGCCAACGGCACCATATCTGCAATCCATAATGTCATACTTGGAGTTCCACAGGGCTCTGTCCTAGGGCCATTGCTGTTTATAATTTTTATTAATGACCTACCGAATTTTATAATTATTTATTTATATATATTTTTGACGTTTCATTTCTGTCTAATATACAGCAATATATGAATAAAGATTTTTATTATTATTATTAGTAACTTGAAATGCTATAAATGAAATACCGTATTTTATACGCAAATGCAGGAACATTTGAACTGTTTATGAAAATGGAAGCACTATTTAGAGCAAATTACGATTATTTATGTTCTGCAAACACTAATTTACAAACTAGCTCTTATAAAATATTAATTAAATATTTGGATTCTTTCCATATAAATAAATGCCACAACTTGAATGAGGTTGTCATTAAAAGATTTATCAGATTTATGCTAGCTACTTGCGGGAAGAAACGTGTTAAAAACCCGAAAAAATCATCGTTGGGCAGTAAATCCCAATATGTGAATAATGCCTAAATAACCTTTTATCGATTTTCTTTCAATAAAACCCTTTTAGAAACAGTTGGTGGGTTTTTATGTTAAGCGCCTATACCTAACCATTGCACAAATGGATAAACATGGCCGCCGCATGCCGTATGGCTAGACTCTTGATTCAGGGATTCTAAGTTATACGAATCAAGAAATTGTGTTACAAGATTCTCTAATTTCTATTTGGTTGTCATGTTGAATAGCGCCTCTATTAATTTCGGAACTACGAACTTGAACCTGCAAACGACAGTAAGTTGACAAAACTGACGGAAAAAATGTGCTATCCACCTCCTAAATTGCGGCAGCTAACTGGATTTAGCCGACCATGCTATTATCTAATACACAAAATTCAAGCAAACCAATTGGCACTAGGTAATACTGTCATTGCAAATTTCTAACTAAGCCCCAAATAATGTGACTTTATAGCAATAACTTCATACTGGGCTTTAGCCGGGATACTGGACCGCAGGCCCTTCTAACGCTTTTGCGGACGGCCTGGTCTATATTCCGCCACTTGGTCTGCCTGTTTTTTGCCTATTACACACTGCCTACAATACAAAATATACAATAACCACTAACAAAAAAATCATACAACCACAGCCGTCATATTAACATGATCAAATTTCCACCTCTGGTAAACATTATTCCTACAATTGTGCACCCTCAGCCCTTTCCCGCTATCCACCCCTTCGCTACTTAAACACTTGTTCGTACTGGGACTAAAGATCGTTCCGTTTCTATGCAACACCCAGTACTGCTCCCTCTTATGCCCATGACACTCTGTCAACTGCACATCGCGTTCGTTAAAAACCTCCGCGCAAAAATTTTCTTTCCGCAGTTCCCCTTTGCGACTTATAGAAAAGTACTGAGACATCGCAAGATAGGGGTGACACTGGTACAACCCCAAAGGACCGACTTTGTCTTCCGCCAGCTGCAAATCGTCCAGGCACATTTCAAACTCAGTCCTTACTTGCCCGTAACCGAATACGTTTTCGTCTAGGACGAACTTTTCCGGGTAGACGTTGTCCAGGTACCACTTGAAGGACTTGCACCTCAGTTTTTGCCGCAGCTGTTTTCTGTGTGTTAAATCTCCTACGATGGGGTTGTTTTCTAGCCCAGGCTGGTGCATGAAGAAGAATCTCTTGTAGTCATCCATCCACACATGCGCGAGTCGTGCGGTGTTAATTCCGTGGGTGTCCTTGTTGTTTGGGAAGGAGTAAGGATGAAAATCCCGGAAGATGTGACCAACTCTTGAGCAAGGAACCTGTCGGGGAACCGGAAAATGTAAACCAAGCATTTTTACGTGTATAATAAAATTAATTTGTAGCATATATTTTTTTTTGTACTGGTACGTAACACAGTATTCAAGAGCAATCTGTACCTTGGTAGTCCTTTCCTTAATTTAAGGCGGAGCTGTGGTTATTTCAAAGGCAGACAGTTTTTTAAAAGAACTGTTTCAATTACAGTTAAAAACGCTATAAAAAAATAAGGAACAGGTTTCTTATATCTATGGTTTTGCTTACCGTTTCTAGACGGCCGCCGCACTGCCATATCCTGAAGGACATCTCGAGATTTTCTCCCCCCCAGCCGTCCATTTGTTCGTCATATGAACCGATGTCCCAAAAAAAGTTTCTGTCCATGGCGAACAAGCCACCCGCCATTGTAGGTGATTTTACCGGGGTTAGTTTGTGTTTGTCCTTTTCATCCTGAATATCTATCCAGGTGAAGTGCCCCGACCATGAAAACCCACCAACTTGGAAGCTACTGTCTCCTGGGAAGAAAAGCAAAAATCTATGTAGAGGGATTAAAAGAATATTTTTTCGCGAATATTTTCGTTCCTTTTAATTTTACGAACGTTATTATAAGGTTAGAAAATTATCTACAAAAAAAGTTCTTACTCGTTTTATCATACCAGTTATAGTTCGACAAAACTTGATGTAAAGGTTATAACTCAAGCAAATACATACTTCGATTTTACTCTATTCGATGCTGAATAAGTTGATAAATTAGGTCCTATATTAAAAAGAAAACAAGGAATTTTCAATGAAATAGTATATTTCATTACGAGTACAGAAACTAGTTTTTTCTTGTGCGCGTATGACAAATTCCGGGAATTATGCAAGCACAGGAAAAGCAGTTTATGGACGTGTAATGAACGATATTTTTCATTATACCTCTCAGAAAACAACAACATACACAATCGGACAAAAGTAAAACAACGCTTATGATAAAATCAAATTTTTAAATATCTAAAATAAAATTGGCAACCGCGGAATTCAAAAACCATTTAGTTTAAAGGGTCATAGTAGGCCACTGTCACAAGTGAATTGAGATTGTTTTCAAATGTCAAATAAGCCAGTGTACTTTATTAGCGCGACTGATCGGGTGATCCAAATAGCCTCCCACCCTCATTTTCTCGGTTATTTGGAAAGATACGAAAAAATTGAAATATGCTTTTTGTTGGGTTTTTAAAAAGGAATCCAGACACATTACCAGAAAAACAACTGAACATCAAATAAAAAAGATGGAGGCCTAAGTTATATTTTTTTAAATGGAAGTACACAAATATTTTTCCATATTTCAATAGGGCGTCTTATTCTGATTTCAAATATATATACTTTTTATATAGTATCTTCAGTAAATATTCCGATAATCGATTATTTCCCAAAAGAAAATACGTTGCTTAACAGATATCAAGAAATATGTTCTAGGTGGCCGTGATAACAAAACAACAATTAATATTTTGACAGTTTTGCTCATTTAATAATTCAACAGTTTGCCAACAACTGTTACTTTTGAACGTTGCTTTGTTGGCCAAAAATAACCAATATGAATAAACATTATACTTTAGGTGAAAAATACGATATGGTAAACTTATATTTTAAAAATAATAAAAACGCTTGTGCTGCCCAGCGAGAATATGGACAAATATATCCGAATAGGAAATTGCCTGACAGGAAAACTATTAAGTTGGCAGATCATTTATTAAAACATACAGGAGCAATTCAAAATAAAAAGAAACGAGGAATAGTCAACGAAGATAGATAATTCAGTATTTTACTCTATTTTCAAGAGAATCCAAGAAATTCAATAAGAGACGCAATGAGGTATTTGAATTTTTCTTATAGAACCATACAGAGAACTTTAAAAAAACATAAACTTAAGGATTATAGTATATTGCCTATTCAAAAATTATTCCCTCAAGATAATGAAAAGCGGCAACAATTTTGTAGAAATATGATCAACAGGTATGACATGGATAATAATACATTTAATAAAATATGTTGGACCGAGTAGGCATCATTCAACACATCTGGTATCTTCAACAGAAGAAATACACATTTTTGGTCATCCGAAAATCCTCATATTTCTGAAGAGATTCAATGCCAAGGAAGAAAATCCATAAATTTTTGGTGTGGAATAATAAACAAAAAAATTATAGGGCCTATTTTTCACGAAGGCTCCCTTAGAGGACCATTGTATTTAGATATGTTAAGAAATGATGTAAGTAATTTATTAGAAGAAATGCAATTGCAATTCGATGTTATTTGGCAGCAGGACGGGGCACCCCCATATAATATTAATGATGTTACAAATTACTTAAACACAACATATCAAGAATGGATAAGAAAACGAGGAACTATTGCTTGGCCACCTCGTAGTCTGGACCTAACTCCATTAGACACGTTTCTTTGGGGCCATTTAAAAAATATTGTTTATAAAGAAAGAAGCAACAACTTGGAAGAAATAAAGGAAAAAATTGGAACAAAAATACGAAATTTGAAGAATAACAACGATGTTATGGCAAATGTAATGGGAAACTTAAGAAAACGATACGTTCTGTGTATAGAACACAATGGAGGGCACATAGAGAATTTTTTGTGATATTTTATTATTAATTAACTAGCAATAAATTATTGTTAATTTACTACATTTCTGTAGCCGTTAAATATTTTCATTTACCACTCTTATTTTAATGGATAATATTATTTTTAATAAATTATCTACTTCAATAGTGTTCTTTAGTCATTTTCTATATTTGTAGTTTTTTTAGCTGGCTGGGCAGCATAAGCGTTTTTTACTTTTTTTTTTCAATATAATAATTTAACTAATAATTGAGCATAGTTTCATGAGGATAATAAAACCAATCAGTGACATACCCCACTGCTGCACATGCGCAGTGCTCACAAATAGCCCTTTAATGGCATTTAAATTGGTAGGATATATCTATCTCTCTTGAAAATAAGCCACTCTCTCAGAGTGTTGCATTTTTATGAACATATATTTAATCTTTTATATTTAATCTTTGGTATTACTACTGAAAATTGAGAATATGAAAAAAATACCATCAATTCCTGGTGAAAAGAGTATTCCATTTCAGCAGAATGTACAAAATAAAAACGTGCAAATTAATAATCAAAATACACCCTTGTCTGGTATTAATTTGTCAAATTGTAATATGTAATTGTATTGTTAATGTTTATAGTTAAATTCCATGATTAATTTGAATAAATTTTCCACGATTTTGCAATGACTAGTTTTGCTTATAAAAATTAATGAATTTCATAATGGTACTGAGTACTATGACACGTTTATTATGCAATCAATCCGAAAATGTTTATTTTATGTTTTTATTTTAAAATTCAATTTAACGTTCATGTTAGCTAGCAAATAGACACTTTTATCACTTACCATTCGTTGAGTATGCTAAATTATTTGCTTCTATGACATCTATTATGGGTACCAACACGGTACTACGGTCCTCTTGTATCCTAGAAAGAAGTGGTTCGGCCCAACCTTTGGTGGCCTCACAGTGAGCGTCCAAAAAATATTAGCACATCGCCCTGAGCTACCCTCGCTCCTTGTAATCGGGCCCTAATTAGACCCAGCCTGTTTTTCAACCTAACTAATTTCACATTATGGCTTTTCAGCCTTGTGTCTATGTAGTATTGTAGCAAATCTTTGAGACTTTCTAAAAAATAAATAGATTATTTATATCGCGTCGGAAATATAGTAATGGTCTAAGGCTATAGTAATAATTATAGCTGCAAATCGTTTCTGTGTATCATGGTCGTAGAGTACAGATGTACTTACTGTCGCCGACATTCACCTTGACCGCGAAACTCTCCAGTCCAGTCTATTATTAGTTTTCGAGTTGTGTACACGTTAAGTCACTTGAGCGTATTGCATATTGTTTTTGTGTATTCATTTTATTTGTTATACTGTATTGTTGATATTAATTTAATAATAAAGCATGGCAGACGTACGCAAGGGTAGGAAAAGGCCATTTGCTGACAAAGTGATTAATTCATAGGTGAATTCCCGGATTTATTCTATGATGGTGGTAAAATAATTTGTAAAGTGTGCGAGAAAGATTTGATGTGCTGGGATAAGCGTGATTGTGGACTTCACGTAAATAGTGTACACCATAAGAATAAAAAAAATGCCGTGCTTTCAACAACACAGTTTATGTTTGATTTACTATTAATGCTGATTGCCTGTGATGTTCCGCTGCACATACTCGATAAACAACCATTTCGAGAGTTCTGGAATAAATACAATGCCCAGGTGAAGTTACCACGTCGCACAACGTTATGTAACTATCTACCAACTGTACACGTAGACATAGTAAATAAGATGAAATGTGAATTAAAAAATACACAACTATGGTTATCTGTTGACGAGACATCAGATTGTAAAAAAAATTCTATTTTAAATGTTATAGTACGAGTATTGGACCCTCTTAAACCGACAGTTCTACTGTTACTAGCTAGCAAAAGACTAAGTCAGTGTACTAGCGAAACAATTACCAGGGTGGTGCTGGAGACGTTAGAAAAATTTGAACTGTCAAAAAAGTCAAGTGTTGATGTTTGTGACTGATTGCGCTGTGACAATGTGTTCGGTAGGCCGTTCTTTGCAAGAACAAGGTTGTACGTTTATACATGTTACGTGTAAAGTGCATGCTTTACATCTTGTGGCAGAAACTATTCGAAAAGGTTTTCCAGAGGTGGATGCATTAATAGCAAGTACAAAAAAAGTGTTTCTTAAATCTCCTAAACGTCTCCGTGCATTTCATAGCAAGTGTCCCGGTATTCCTGAACCACCACAGCCGATTATTACACGTTGGGGAACATGGTTGCAGGCAGCTTTTTATTATGCTGAATATTTCCAACAAATAAAAGCTGCGATACTACAATTCGATCCAGATGAGGCTGCAGCTATTAAGGAAAGCCAGACAAAATTCGAAGATATTTCCGTTGAAGCAGCTTTAAAAAATATTGCGAAGAACTATAAACCGTTACATGAAAACATAAAAAAATTAGAAAATACTGCGTTGTCGTTAGCAGAGTCACTGCAAATAGTGGACGCAGTAAATCTACTGCTACACGCTATAGGTGACGCAACAAATGAGCGCATTAAGGAAAAGTTCGCAAGTGTGTTAAATAAAGACAGCGGTTTTACCAAATTAAGACAAATATGTGATGGTGCAGCCCCAGTTATGTTAAGTGAGTTCAAAGACTATTTTACGTATGCGTGTATTACATCAGTAGATGTCGAACGGTCGTTTTCAAAATATAAGAATATATTTTCATCAAAGCGAACTTCACTCATGGAGACAACCATAGAAACATACCTGATGCTGCAAAATGGCTTCACATCTTCTCCAGTTTGTGATACGCAAGCTAGTTCATCAAGCTAGTTAAGAGGGTAAGTTTTACATACATTGTTATAAATTGTAACAGTTTATTGTTTTTCGTATTAGTTAACTCACGGAACATTTTTGACAGCCCTAGTAATAATAATGATATAAATAATAGTAGGTAGTTCCGCCTCCTTCAATTGTTTTCATCTTTTAGATATGTAACTACATACGATGGTCTCCAAATTCTTGCTAGATAGTACAAACGCCATGGTATTTGTACAATCCTTAAATATCTTTATCGCCTCGAACAAACTAAATAAAACTGTCACGTGAGTAATTTTCAACAGGTCACATTTAAAAAAAAATGGATTTGCCGTTTATAAACTGTCATTTTATCGGTACTAAACTAAACGCGAAAACAAATGCTAACACACGTAGGTTATTTTCTTAACAAACGTGCACGGCATAGTAGAAAAACGCAAATTTAATTTAATTTGGTTATTAATAACCATTTAAATAGCTATTTTGTAAGAAAAAAACATTATTCGCATTACTACTCTGAAGAATAACAATACAGTTATCATAAATAAGACATTATTAATAATTGTAGTATATATTATTAACATTAAAATTCTCGCAGAAACAGCCTCGGCGTGTCGACGACGAGCGTAACATATGTCGAAGTAGGCTGTACTAAACAAAACGCAGAGGCACCTGGTAAATTACGCCTGATTGGCTGCCGCGTTATTTTGTTTTAAATATGGCCGTCCCCCGTCAAATTCCTAATTATTGTTATTTGATTACTGATTTGAGGTCTGTAAAAGTGTAAAAAAAAACAAGAAAATATAAAAAATGGATGTAAATTACAG
Organism: Rhamnusium bicolor; assembly: GCA_029963845.1. NCBI lineage: Eukaryota > Metazoa > Arthropoda > Insecta > Coleoptera > Cerambycidae > Rhamnusium > Rhamnusium bicolor. The sequence continues at coordinate 189,584 of JANEYF010004053.1, read as the reverse complement.
TAGTAATGACGATTCCACCCAAGTAACATTTTCAGTCTTGTAAGAAACGTAACGACGTCGTCACGACCTAAAATACTTGCATTTAGACGTGCCGACCTTGTTACAACCCTTTTCCGACCAAATTTGGATGGTTGGGAAAGGATTGTCACAACTTTTCATATGACTTTCATGTGACTTAATTGGATATGACCTTTATTGAACTATTAGGTCGTGTGATATTGTCGTCTAGAGGTCGTTATAGAGTCATTATAAGGTCGTCACAATCTTTGATACAACTTCAATACGACCTATGACCTAATATTTGTTCAAACACGACAAAAGAACGTAACTAATCAGTATGTATTGTATATATTACACGCTTTATATTAGCTTCCCTGTATGTATCTATATGCAACGAAATATTTCAACGTAATTTTCACCAACTTCAAGACGTTTGATTAAATTGAAAATTTGCACACGGATTAAGGACCGACCACAATACAATAATTTGAATGCGAATCGACGCATTTATCCTAAAAAAAATGTTCTAAGCGGTTGTCAAAGTTGTGTGATCGGCGCATTCGCCAAAATAACGGAATCTTTCAACGTAATTTTCACTAACTTCAAGACGTCTGATTAAATTGAAAATTTGCACACGTATTAAGGACCGATGACAATACAATAATTTGAATGCGTATCGACGCATTTCTCTTAAACAAAATTTTTCTAAGCGGATGTCAAAGTTGTGTGATCGGCGCATTCGCCAAAATATTGCATCCATGATAAGTTGGCAGAAAGTTAACCAATAATTGAATACCGTAACTCATACTATACTTGAAATACAAGATAAACTAGTTACCAATTTACGATAAGAATGTTTTTTTTTTGAACGCATTTAATTCTTTCGTTTTGTCAAAAGATACAGCAATTCAACAATAGCAATACAATAATTTGAAAAAGAAAAAAATTCCGAAATAAATTCAAATCAATAAATTTTGAAAAAAAATTTTAATTAAAAAATTTTGTCAAAAATTTTCGTTTTATGACTAAAAATAAAAAATAAATTATAGTTTAAAAAAACGTGGGATGCTTTTTACTATATTTTTATGATAACTCTACTTTTATTAATAGCTACCAATAAAATATTTATAACAATTGATATCAAGCACCCCACGCTTTTTACAATAAAATGATTTTTTTTTGTCAGTCACTTCATTCTTATTTTTTACTTTTTAGTTCGTTTTGCTATTAAAGCATGTTTTTTTTCGTTTCTTAAACTATAATTTATGTTTACCTATCCGTATGTCTTGTATTCATACGTTTACAGTAGGGATAAATAAAATGTCAATAAACACACTGTATTAAGTATGAAACTAAGTACCCACCTGGTGTTATTATACGAAAATGTTAAACGTTTAAATCGATTTCTAAATATGTTATGATTCCAAAAGTACTGGGATTTTTTTTACTGTAAAAGTGGCAGATACCCCCAAAAAAATACAACTCGCCTTCAAAATAATGAAAATCAAAATTTAAGAAATCATAAAAACCAAACGTATTTTAAATATTGGTTTCAATGGGTTAGAATGTATATACAGGGTGTCCCAACCAAAAGTAGGCACCCTGAATAACTTTGGAGATAACATTTTTTTGAAAAATTGGTGAAACACGTCGACCTTGTTTCCAAGGGGAACATATTTTAATGTCATACTTGTATACCTATCATCATCCCTATACCCTACACGGCCGCCCCCCTCAAAAAAATTCAAATGGCAAGGGGGTCGAGTGATACATCTTTTGAAAGGTCTTTCAATTCCCTATATAACTGTGTATTTTTTTAAACTTTTATCGATTCGTTCTTAAGAAAAAATAATTTTATTTTTGATGATTACTAGCAATCGAAATCGTTTAAAAAATCTTAAAATACACGGCACTGGGTATTGAAATTTATAAAAAAACTACATCTTTAGTGCTCTCAAATCAACACGAGTTTTTTCGACAAAAAAACACTTTCCTTGTCCGTTTAGTTTTAGAATAATAAAATACTCGTAAGTATTTGATAGTCCTAAAACATTAATTTGTTCACAACCAATTTTAAATCGAGATACATTTTACCAGTGAGTTCTTAAAATGGTTTATACCCTTCAGGAGAGAATAGAAATTGTCAGCATTTATTTTAAAAACGAAAATTGTGCTAGAGCTACGGAGAGCATATTCAATAGAAATCATCCAGATAGAAGCGTTGGTTCTCAGTATGTTTTACAATTATTGACAAAATTTATGGAAACAGATTTTGTAGGAAACAAAAAGCATGAACCTCAGCGACCAATTAGGAATGAAGCAGTCGAAGTGGCAGTTCTGGGTCATTTGCAGATGGATAATACTCAATCGATCAGGAAAGTAGCTGAGGCTTCCAGTGTATCACGAAACAGTGTTCATCGAATTGTAAAGGCCCACAAATTCCATCCATATAAATTTAAATTGGTACATGAATTAAACGAAGATGATCCCGATCGTCGGCTTGAATTCTGTGAGATTTTTAGTGAACAATTAAACGGTAATGCCAATCTACTGTACAATACGTGTTTTTCTGATGAATCGACATTTCAGTTAAATGAGGAGGTAAACAGGTACAATTGTAGGTATTGGAGTGAAACCAATCCACATTTGTTCATGGAAACTCATACCCAAAGGCCTCAGAAGTTAAAAGTTTGGGCTGGCATCTTAGGGGATCATATTGTCGGGCCGTTTTTATTCCTGATAATTTAAATGGCGAAAGGTACCTCGATCTGTTAAAAAATAACATTGACCGGATGATTACCCAAATCCTCGAAGAAGACGATAATCTTTTAGAGGGCGAACTGTTTTTTCAACAGGATGGGGCACCCCCACATTTTGCTATAACAGTCCGTCAATTTTTGGATAATCGGTTCCTGAGCGATGGATTGGAAGACGAGGTCCTGTGGAGTGGCCCGCTAGGTCACCCGATTTAACTGCCTTGGATTTATTTCTGTGGGGACATTTGAAATCGAAGGTATTTGCAACAAAACCCGCATCTCTGGAAGAGTTACGTGAAAGAATTGTTCGAGAATGCCGTTTATTGTCTCCAGATGTGTTTAGAAATGTTGGTACAGAATTTCAAGACAGATTATACCACTGTATGAACAATACATACGATAATTTAAACTGCTTCTTTTATTTTTATTTCTCGAACCTAAAATAATGAAACAATTATTTCTCAGGAACGAATCGATAAAAGTTTAAAAAAATACACAGTTATTGAGAATTGAAAGACCTTTCAAAAGATGTATCACTCGACTCCCTTTGCCAATTGAATTTTTTGAGGGGGGTGGCCGTGTAGGGTAGAGGGGTGATGATAGGTATACAAGTATTACATTAAAATATGTCCCCCTTGGAAACAAGGTCGGCGAGTTTCACCAATTCTTCAAAAAAATTTTATCTCCAAAGTTATTCAGGGTGCCTACTTTTGGTTGGGACACCCTGTATATTTGTAGAGCATAAATGATAATATCGAAGAAATATATTATCTAATCAAATTTCTATATAATAAATCTACAAATTAAATTTAAAGTTTTAATATTTTTGATTGTTAGACATGAACTCCAAATTTCCAACAAAAAAATATGGCCGAAATTGCTTACGACTTAATAGTTATAAATTTATATGTAAAACTACTAAGCAGTCGTACATTGAATGTATAAATATAAATTAATTTAGGTCTTTATGTTCCATGTAATATTAATTTAAACAATTATAGAGTACTAATAAGAAAACTAACTATTAACTCACTAGGCAACTTCATTATTGGACACTATTTTTAAATTACTCTAGTCGTTTTATATTTTTGAAACGATCATAGAGTCTTATTTATACAGAAGTAATATGATATGACTGCCCATTGGCGTGTTCACACAGTTCACGTGACTTAACTGTCATTTGATATGACTAGATTGTCATTTTGCATGCTTTAAACTAACTTTGAGTCTGATTATTACATTTGCGATGGTTTCATGACGTCGCATGGGTGACTTATACATATATTTTTTGGTAAAAAAGTGGGAAAAAGCAGATAAAATCATTTGATATCATTTAATAGTCATGTTACTTGATTATAATACATGCAAGAAATATAAAATTTGGTGCAAGTTTGGTAAATAATTTTGGATTCTGAAAGTATAAAATTATATTGTGTGTGTTGAGGTTATGCTAGATCAGAGCCGTTTCTAAGGTCTTTAGCAACCGGAGAGGCTCTGAGACCCCTATACAGGAGAAAATTACGTGAGGGGGGGGGAGGGGGTTAACGCAATGAAGCGAAATTCTTAAATTTTGACCACACACGCAGGCACTTATCTAAAAACTAGGTTTCCGGGCTTTTCAAAAAGAAATATAATATAGATATAATTTTGCCTACTTACATTTATCGAAAAACTGGTTGATTGGGCTTAGAGGGTTTGAAAAAAGGTGCGGATGAACTTATCTTTAAACGTTGCAAGAGATGTTCATTCTCGTACTTTTATTCATAGACAACATTGACAGCAAAAAAGTGGTCAATTTTTATTAATGATTCATGAATCGTACCGAGGTCATATTGAACTTCTGTTACAACTAACATTTTTTGATGTGCCATATTTCTGTTCATGGGTCGTGTCGAGGTCGTTTTTAATGTTAATATAACCTCTATTACTGCTATCAATTTTTGGACGCCATATTTTCATTTATGGGTCGTATGGAGATCGTATTCAAAATCAATATAAACTCCCTACAATATTAGGTACCATTTTGTCTCAAAGTCCTATTGAGGTCTTAACACGTTTTTTAATGACCTTTGTACAACCATCTTTCTATAAAGTCATAATAGTCATATTATTTTTTTAACGACCTTATACAATTATACCATCCACTTTTAGCGTCCAATTAGTCATGCGTACAATATAACCTCGCATATAACTATCTTTCTACAAGGTCATAATAAAGTCATATATATTTTTAAACGACCCTTATACAACTATACCATCCACTTTTATCGTCCAATTAGTCATGCGTACCATATGACCTTCATACGACAAGGAGTTTCGATAGTCGTGGGTATAACCTTATAACAACCCTTAGACGACCTACTGTCATTAAAATTATTTTTACGACCATTTTACGACCATTACACGACTAATTGGGCATATAGACCTGAAATTATAACTTAAAATGTTATCTGGGCATAAATGGTACTCCACCACAAGTAGTTCAAGCAGCCAAAAATTCTTCGTTAGAATTATTACCAGAAAAATCTCGAACAAGATATCGAATATGCTACAAAAATTTCATGAAATGGGGAAAAGAGAAGAGGATATGTTCTTCATTTTCTGAAAACGTATTTTAATCCTGGGTTGTGGGAAAAATATTGTACACAACCAGAGACAACCCGAGACGTGCAAGTGGATAGAAAATTTTGTCCGATATTAACATTTATTCGCTATCTCTATTTAATATAAGAATAGTCAAATATAGCTGTCCTAGTCCGATAAAATGGACGATGAAAGTAGAGGGTAGCACTTGCACTGCTGTCATTTCTGTTCTATCCCGCGCTTTTTCTGTGGTATTTATCTGTCAACTTGAACTGATGAAAGAAGTGTTTGTTATTTTGTTGTAATTTTGATTATTTCTCGTTGTATTTTGTGATATTTGTGTGTTAAAGACTATTTCTCTTCTTAAAGACTACCAATTTCATATAACTGGTAAGTTATAAAATTATAAATAATTTTATCCGCTATATGCAACCTATATATTAATCAGAAAGGATAAACAGTATTCAAGGTTGGAAAGGTAAATTAAGGCCTGCACTAAATTAACAACACTTCTAACAGCACAGTTTTTTATGTATTACAGGTCAAAAATTTGGCAAGAGAATATGGGTATACATTACATTGAAGAAACTTCAAAATTATAGGATATGCTCCCGTCATTATATTGTTGAGAGTTATGTCGACCTAAGTAGTCATAAGTTAACCCGCAATGCAATCCCCACATTTTTTCCATGTCGTCAGTTGGCAACATACCAAGTGCAAGCAGGTAATATGTGTTTTACAAAATGTTGGTGGTGAGGGGTCCTTAGATATCAATCCACAGTTGCTCGTGAGACAAAGAGAAAACTGAAGATTCTTTCGCATAATTAGAACCTTAATTTTTATAGAGCCACGTTTCGTGCCACACCATACATGATCTTTTTATCTAGCACTTAATAACATTTTAAGTTACTCTCTGCAAGTCAAGCCTAATAAATGGTGAGAGGTATGAAACTTCATATGGTCTGAATGCTACTATCCGACCGACATCATAGATGTCTCTGTGGCGGATAGCGACTTGCGTCACAGCAAGTACCGAGAGCGGCGACCCCTAGCCCAGGTGGACTAAACTAATGTTATTTAAATATGATTTGAAGGAAACAACTACTCAGCGGGCAAATACCCCGACCTGCATTGGATTACACTTTCAAATCATGATAGATCGATAGCCAATATCATTTGTCAATTCCTAACCAGACATAGATCGATTTCGAACTTATTTGTTCTCTTCCGTATGCCATAGGTTATGGAACAGACAAATGATAGTGGCCAACTTGCTAGTTATATACTAACTAAGGTAAAGTGAATAGTGGTGAGAGGTATGAAACTTCATATGGTCTGAATACCACTATCCGACCGACATCATAGATGTCTCTGTGGCGGATAGCGACTTGCGTCACAGCAAGTACCGAGAGCGGCGACCCCTAGCCCAGGTGGACTAAACTAATGTTATTAAATATGATTTGAAGGAAGCAACTACTCAGCGGGCAAATACCCCGACCTGCATTGGATTACACCTTCAAATCATGATAGATCGATAGCCAATATCATTTGTCAATTCATAACCAGACATAGATCGATTTCGAACTTATTTGTTCTCTTCAGTATGCCATAGGTTATGGAACAGACAAATGATAGTGGCCAACTTGCTAGTTATATACTAACTAAGGTAAAGTGAATAGTGGTGAGAGGTATGAAACTTCATATGGTCTGAATACCACTATCCGACCGACATCATAGATGTCTCTGTGGCGGATAGCGACTTGCGTCACAGCAAGTACCGAGAGCGGCGACCCCTAGCCCAGGTGGACTAAACTAATGTTATTAAATATGATTTGAAGGAAGCAACTACTCAGCGGGCAAATACCCCGACCTGCATTGGATTACACCTTCAAATCATGATAGATCGATAGCCAATATCATTTGTCAATTCATAACCAGACATAGATCGATTTCGAACTTATTTGTTCTCTTCAGTATGCCATAGGTTATGGAACAGACAAATGATAGTGGCCAACTTGCTAGTTATATACTAACTAAGGTAAAGTGAATAGTGGTGAGAGGTATGAAACTTCATATGGTCTGAATGCTACTATCCAACCGACATCATAGATGTCTCTGTGGCGGATAGCGACAATGCAGGTCGGGGTATTTGCCCGCTGAGTAGTTGTTTCCTTCAAATCATATTTAATAATAATAATATATATATATATATATATATATATATATATATATATATATATATATATATATATATATATATATATATATATATATATATATATATATATATTGCGTCATCTACTTATCGACCAATTTAATACTGCGGATTAAATTTTAGCACGTACTTGCGCGTCTCAGGGTTGTCTCTGACACAACTCGCTGAAAAGGGCACTAACATACTTGTGTTATATGCTACTTTCCATGCTCGTTATGTAATATACTGGTCACTGCAACCATATTATCGTTATCGTTAACATCGTCGTAATATTCATGATAGAATCGCTAACATATATACATAATATCTGAAAATAGCCAGTTAAATTACTTACCTTCAGTACTAGCGTCGTCTACCAATATAATTTCCTCTAATAAATGATTGGGCGTCTGTAAAATAACGCTCCAAATTGTCCTTAAAATTACGCTCATCAACTCGTTATAAAATATCACAATGACTGATGTTTTAAGTTTTGGATTATATTTGAATTTTCTACATCTAAAAAAAAGCAAAATTCGAGAAATTACACATCTCTCTTAAACACCACAATATTAATATTTAGGTATACCTCAATTATTTAATAATTTAAGCTACTGATTACTTTCAAATCACCCTGTATATTGTGTACAGAGTGAAGGTAAGTTCGATGGGTATCTGGGAAACTACAATAATTAGAAAAAAGTAAGAACACATTCTAGGCACTAGTTTACAAGACAAATTTAGTGGCATAAATAAATTTTGGTGACGGCGATGTTTTCGAGCAACGAGAGTAAAGTCATTTTTTGCCCAAATACCGAGTGGCTATTAAAAAACCAACCATGTTTGATAATAAAGGGTCTTCTAATACTGAGTAATAATTCTCGATTTAAAAAATTATAAACACTTTTTATTACTTACTTGTCTAATTTTCACTTTATTTGTTATTTTACAACTAGTTTCATCCTATTCGGACATTTTCAAGTAAACTAAATTATACACAGATTTTACTTTCATTTAAATATAAACTGAACTGAATAGAAGGATGGGTCACTTTGTGCTCTCACTTTTTTCTACTGTAGTTTTTGAGATACCCATCGAATATGCCTCAACCTATAGAATAATTTTTGTCTAATTGTAAAATATATGAAGAAATTAATAACTGTGCAAGTTGGCAAATACAGAATTAGTTGGACAGATTAGATTATAACAACAAATACCAAGATAGGTACAAAATAAGGTAAGTAAATAGTATGTATAATACCGTGGCACCTATTTTACGCAAAAATATACGAACATTTTGGTAGATTACAGATAAATTACAAATTGTACTGTAAATTCGCATTTTGAAATTGAACTGAAATTAAAAATACGTTTATATAGGTAGTGTTCGTCAAAGAACTAAGTTTTATAACAGAGATTGTAACAATTGTAACAGCTTTAATGATATAAGTAACAATGAATCTTGAAAGTGTGACGTAATTCGCAAAATCATAGTTGGCAACATTGAAAAGTTGCCAAATAAAATAGAAATGAAGTGGCATAATGAATTAAAAAAAATATATCATTATAATATTATGACACTGATATGTGTCTGTCATATGGTTTCGATTTGTTTGGAAACTTTCCAATGTTGCCAACGTCTTTCGTGACATACTAACGACTTTTCAGGTCCAAAAAGAAGAAAGAAACCAAAAATTACACACTTAAACAACTGCTTTGTGTTACCCATACCAAAGAGAATAATCTACGCCTATACTACACAAAATACTTACTTTTTATTTCTTGGGTCCCTCAGTTTTCTATCTAAAGGCATTCTATCACTTAAAACGGTATTTAAAGCAAAAGTTTTCAAAGCTTCCTCGCCCTTCTTAACATCACTGCCGTCTAAATACGCCGGTTCACCGTTATCCCCCAAATTCGGAATAATTTTGCTTTCATATTCCCACAACTTTTTTTCAAGAACATTACTTAAATTGTACGCCCCTGCGTGAAACCCTGCGTCTTCATTTGGCTTGAGCTTTAGGTAAAAAATTATTGAAAACACCACTAGCACTATAAAAATCAATTTTATATAGATTCGTTTCAGTCGTATACATTTTAATAACATTATTTCAGAAACGACTATTAATTGACGCCGAATTGATCACATACTGATTAAATTACGATTTTTATATAGCCTATCGTAATGTATGACATGCTGGCATATGCTAATTGTAAATTTTGTAATAAAAAAATTCACAATTCCTCACACAGTAAATATTTTGCAAAACGGAACACTTTAACTCAAACTAACACAACTAAATAAAAATATAAGTACTGTTACTTATTAATTCTTTAGAGATCCTTTACTTTGTACTGTTTAGGTTATGTTGTTTTGCGGAAAATTAAAAATAGCTTGAATTGCTGGCAACAGCGGCGGCAGTGAGAAGTTTGTTTGACAGATTTTAGTTTAAGACCAAAAACCAACTGTAGCAGACTCATGCTACTTTGTCCATTCGCTAGTAGATGGCAGCACACACATTATTAGGTAATAAAAATATTTCTTTTTTTTTATTTGTATATCTTGTAATTTAAGTACCTACATACCTACTAATTATTTTCTTTTAATTGTTTGTGCTTTCCTGAATTAAAATCTTTCATAATAATTTATTACGGTACTACAAAAGCATTTTATTTTCGTAATTGTCTGCAGAACAATAGCATGTGCTCTCGAGGCATGCGCTGTCGGTTTGTTTTAGTTTGTAATGGCGGAATGTTTGTAATTTATGTAAATTTATGTGTTTTATAATTATTTAATTGTTTTGTGTATATTTTATCTGACATGTAGTGATAAATCTTTAGTTTAAAATACAGTGTCATGTGCATAAAGAACAACATATAATTAGACCGGACAACGAAGTTTTTATATTATCTGGTAAGTTTTTGTTTGTTGATACCTAGTCTTTGTTTGAATTTTTTATGCGGATAGGATGTGGCAATTAAGTGTAATTTTATATTTGGAATGAAAAGCGGCGCACAATCATTCATTGCGTAATGCCGGCATTCGGCTTTTTGTTGTATGTTTCCAAATATTTTTATGTAGGTTATGTTTTTTAATTAGGTTTTTTACAATATCTTTTTTAATGTAAATATAAATATTGGTAAGTAGTTATATTGACGGACTTTTTAGGTACGTACGATGTAAATTTATAATTTAAAACAGGAATTGTTTTAGATTAAATATAGTACACTGAAAAACCGACAAAAACGTTTCAAAAAATTTTTTTAAGGTACAACCACATGGAACCTTCACAGAATAATAGATTAGGCCCTTGGCCATCTGAAATGGCCAATTACAACATTTTTTGGGAGGTCCAACTTTTTTTATTATGAAAAATGTCATAAATCTGTCAAAATTAATTTTTCGTACTTTTTCACACTCCCTCACGATATCTCCGGAACCAATTGAGTTAATCAAGTTTTTTTTTTTTTTTAGTCGATAAAGGAAACGTGAGCGGAGGTGACTGAATTAATTTAGTCTTCATGGAAAGCCTAGTTTTTTATAAAATTAGGTAATACTTTAACATTTATTTTTCTTGCAGTATTTTTTTCAGTAAGCGAAAAACTTTTTTTGTTTTAAAGAATTTTGCCACAGTGTATGCATATGGAATAAAATTAACACATCAAGGAAGTTTTTAAAAAAAAACTCAATACTCTACGACTTATACGTTTCAAGTTATTGTTATTTGAAATTAAGTTTCTGCGGGCAGTATATTTCATGAAGCTTCGCTCCCCCGGTTCTACTGTGCTTTAATCAGTGTGCTATGCGTGTTGTGGGTGCATACTATAAAGTATTATTTTTGACATATCATTAATATAAATTTTATTTTCATAACCACTTAGAAGGTTTTACTTATCATTATTTACATTGCACATTATTTAAAATCCATTATATTTATACATCAAAACCTAAAATTGAATTAAAAAAATACGAATTAATTATTTATTTTAAAATATAAATTTAAAACTTGTTATACAAATATTTTAAAAATCCTCAACTTCGGAATCTGAAAATATCTGGACAGTTCCTTGGTTGCAGCAGTTTGCATATTTGCACTCACTGCAGCATTTCAAACCTTGAGCAAAACAGGTACATCTGTTGTTGTTACAGACCCTGTCGGAACATTTTATTGACAAACTTTGACTTACAAAATCGGGCACAGGTTCTTGACTAGAAAAAGTTGCCTTCCAAACATTTTCTTCAAATGTCCAACCGTATCGAGTTGGATCTTCCAACTGCATGTATTGTACATGGCTATTGTACCAAATTTTTAATTGATACAGACACCTAAAAAGAAAATAATTACATGTAGGTGTGTTGTTTATTTTTTAATAGGTATGGGCGATCTAGAAAAATAATTATTACCTTTTTAAATGTTGTCTAAAAGCATGGTCAGTAGGAGGCATCTCAGAAGCTGGCCGATTTGTACTTGTTAAGTCCCATCGCAGTTCATTTAGGGATTTTATATTTTTGTTTTTATTCTTGTATAAATAGAGCGTATATTTTACCCCCTAATTCCATCGCTTTATCCTCTGACAGAAAAGGAAGGTTTTCTAAATCTTTTAAATTATTTAAATTTTTATATAAAACATCGAATGCCGTTTTCTTCCCTATTTTATACATGGCATTAGTTGTGTCACAACCAGTTAGGCAATGAATCGTTAATAATTTCTTGCAAATTTCCTCTCCTAAATTTGCCACAATATTGTTAATTGACAAAAAATGTATATTCTTACTATGTCCTAATTGTATAAATATATTCCTTTGGGACATATCTGGTGTTTCACAGTAATAATGTAAAAGCAAAATCAGGACATCAGTATCAACAGATTTTACCAGAATTGTATTACCTGATTTTAATTCTGATAACACAAAATAAACATTGTACTGATTCTGCGGTTGGCTTCTTGTGAAACATTATTAAATATTTTAAATAAACAAAGAAAATTTGCTTTTAATGTTTCAAAATTATATTTTCACTCTACACGTGTTTCGGCTTTTTAGGCCCTTTTCAAGAGTACAGATGAGGGGGTACTCAATTATAATTTGTGTTCCTTGCTTATATATTGAATGTTACATCTGGCAACTAATACTAATAAAAATGGTTTGAAATATTTGTAATTTTTAGAAAAGTTAGATTACTTTATCTAAAATGTGGTGACCTGCGAATATTTATTGTTCATTTGTAACCGTTTTTTTTATTTTTGAAGCTTTCTTAATTTATAATATTTCTAGTATTAAAAATTAGACTTACTAGAAATATTAGAAATTAAGAAAGCTTCCAAAAATAAAAAAAACGGTTACAAATGAACAACAAATATTCGCAGGTCACCACATTTTAGATAAAGTAATTTAACTTTTCTAAAAATTACAAATATTTCAAACCATTTTTACAGATGTAACATTCAATAATAAGCAAGGAACACAAATTATAATTTAGTACCTCTCATCTGTACTCTTGAAAAGGGCCTAAAAAAGCCGAAACACGTGTAGAGTGAAAATATAATTTTGAAACATTTAAAAGCAAATTTTCTTTGTTTATTTAAAATACAAAATAAACATTCCATTGTTAAGCACTAAATAATATGTAAAAAGTCAATAAAAATAATACTCATTCGCATTCACATTACACAAAGAAAAGTGTTTCTAACTGGCATATATGTATAATATAAGATTACTTGTATTGAATCTTGAGTGGCGCCGCGGTGAGGCGCATCTAGAGGTTCGAAGAACTCGCAACTTTAAATAACAAAATCTCGAAAACTATAAGTCGTAGAAAACTGAATTTTTTTTAAAAAACTTCCTTGAAGTGTAAGCTTTATTTCATGCACATATTGTATGACAAAATTCCTTAAAATAAAAAAAGTTTTTCGCTTACCGAAAAAAATGCAGCAAGGAAAGTAAACGTTCCAGTTTTACCCAGTTTTACAAAAAAAATTAAATTTTACATCAAAACGAAATTAAAGCAGTGACCTTCGCCCACATTTCCTTTATCAATTAAAAAAAAGTACATATAATTATCTCAATTGGTTCCGGAGATATCATGAGGGATGTGTGAAAAAGTAAGAGAAATTAATTTTGACAAAATAGGTATATAATGGGATGAGAGTGTGTTTACATAGATAAATACCTATATATGTATACTGTTTACAAGTAGTAATACTATCATAGTAAAACACCCTTTCTAAGTACTCACTTGCGCCAGAGTCCACAAGTCTGTAGCAAAAAAAATTTGCTGTCAATACATGTTGTAGGTAGGTATGTTAAGTATGTTTATAATCTATAATATTTGCACGACACCGTCGATATTTTTCGAAAATTTAGTCTGAAAATGTGGAATATTCACTTTTCAGAAATATTGAAAAGCCAACGTTATTATGTCAAAAAAAATGCACAACACTCTCCGGTATTTTCAATTTGCCACCCGCAAAAACAGTTCAGGGGCGTAAATTTCTCCAGAAATAAAGTATCTTAGCATTTATTATAGAATCTATACTATTATCTTAAAAACAAATTTTACGAGACATTTTATTATAGCTGCGTTTTCACAAGGTCTCTAATTTAAATCTATAAATCGCTGTTAAAATTGTTCTGTTTAGTAATATCGAAAAACGAAAATAAATAATTTATGCTAAATATAAATCCAGGATTTAATATAAAGTTACAGGCAATACTGACACGTATTTTTTTATTAATCGGAAAATACGGTGGTTTATTTAGTTTCATAAAATGGTACCAAATAAAATATTCATATTTCTTATCAATAAAAAAAATACACATCAGTATTACCTGTAATTTTATATATTAAATTCATATGGTATTTAAGATGAACTATTTGTTTTATTTTTTGTTCTAATCAATAGAAACATTTTAACAGCGATTTCAAGTGTTATGTTATCAAAGCGACGAGGGCGTGCCAACACCGTCTTAATTAGCATTTAACAAAAATTAAATTTTAACTCTAGCATTAAACATAGGACTGATCATAGGACCCACGTTATAACAACAAAAAGACATTTTTTCAACAGTTGTTGAAATTTTACTTAAGAAAATAAAATAGAACATGTAAACTTGTAAGATATATACGGGGTTCTAAGAAACTAACAAAAAATATATGTGATTTGGGTTAAATTAACATTTTCAACAATAATTGTTAAGGCATTTTACCTAAAAGTGTTGTTAGTTTACTTTGGAGGATATTATCTTTTCGTCGGGTTCAGACACTTACAGATATTTTTTGGAGATTAATTCATTAAAATTGGTTTCTGCAACCGTTTAAAAAGTTAACTGTTTTTGGTAATTTTTTGAGTGAAAAATGCATCTCTACTGGTCTAACCCAGTAAAGTGACATAAGAGATCGGTAAATTCTATATCGATCCCTTACGTCAATTTTGGTTGACAATAGTAGGGTACCTATCTAATTAAGTACTCTAGACAACAGCGTGTGACATGTCATTTGAATTTAATGAAATTTGTTTAAAGATTTGTAGCAAAAACGGTTGTAGAAAACATATTATACGCAATACACCCGGAAAGTGCCTTTACTGAGCTCCCCGGCTTCCAGGACTTGCTGGCGTTCACCCTGGAAACTGTCAGCTCGCCCAGTAAAGAATCACTTTCCGGTCTTGTTACATAACTACTATTACACGCACCAAGAAAATGGCATAATTTAAATAAATGAATATATATTTTTATTAACAATAAACTGAGCAATAACGGAACTTAAAAGAAGACATTAGTTACTGTTTTTATTACATATATTTATTTTATATTTTAAATTCCCCGTCTTAAATCTTTCTCATATTTCGATATCTTGTTAACATTATGGAGACACTATTGTAACTAGTTTAATGGAATATTCATATAGGTACAATAGAACTAGGGAGAGGGATATCCGACAATTTTCCGCTCTCTCATACAAGTGTTTGTTGCCACGTCTCGACAAGCACGCGTATAAGATAGCAAGGAAAATTTGAATGAAGATATCCCGCTTCTGAGCCCGCTTCTCTGTTATATTTGGCGAGAAAATCAAGATAATTTCCCCCAGAAAAATGTTACAACATTAAAATTGTTTATATTGTCTTAATATTTATTTTGACAAGCCATTTGTCGCAAACACTGTGCAACAGCCAAATGGAATAAATTGAGTATCTCAATTATTGTGTATATTTATAAAAAAATCCCGAGACATGTCGATTTTGGATGCGAAAATGACATCCTGCAACGTAAAAATTTCGTCTCTAAATTTAACCCCCTTCGAGTGGTAGTTGCAACCCCTAAATTTTTAAATAGGAAGTAGGGACTTGTGATACCTCATTTGAAAGGTCTTTTCATTCTCTATTCAAAAATGCTATGGTTTTAATATTTATTGCAAAAATTAACGGTCTGCTTGACTAAATTCGCTACAACAAACGAAAGACATAAAAACTTATAGCGTTTTGTTCTTGCAGGCTAGCAAAAACAATTTGTCTTCATTTTCAACAATATCAACTAAAAAGAAGACATAAAACCATCAAAGTTCTTCATAGCTGGCATTGCCAGTTTTATTGAAAACGCCGCGCCGCACAGTGGACGGAAACGCCAAAAAGCTGGCCAAAATTAAAAAAATGAAGATTTTTTTTTTTTTAATGAAAACGTTTTAAATCGTTGCAGTGGTACCCCTAACATTAGAAACGACCGTTAATACCGGTCCGGGTTTACTACCTGAGCGAGGAAATTACTTATTGTGCGATCGTGCAGCACGTCACTTCGGCAGCTCGCAACGCTTCAAAAATCGATAAATTTTGTCTGCAGCGTAAAAATTCTCAAAGTGCAGTTTTTAGTATCATAAAAATGGATTCTGCATCAGAAAGTAAGTACAATTAAAATATCTCAGTATCAGATCAGTTTATTTATATGGTAATTAGTAAATAATTATCGAAGTGGAGTGCATTTTTGTACATGCAACGATTCATAAACTCCACAAAAAAAGCCATAAGTTACGCGGTTGGTGATGGTTGGTCTTGAAACTTATTGGAATGTGTTCAATGAACATTTTTTCGAAAGTGTATAAAAAAATTAGCTGCATCTTTTTGCATCTTTGCGAGATATTGACCAAATTGTGTGCGAATGCACGGATGCATGCACATTCGTGCACCATAAAGCGGGCTCCTTTTGAATGCGTTCATGAATGTAATTCAGATAGTAATTGAATAAAATTAGTTTTCAAAGTCATTACACATTTTTATTCCATTCGCTAGATCCTAATTTTCCCGAAACAAATGAAACATGAATTCGCTTCAATTCAATAATAATTTTTGAACTATGTATATATTTTTGACCGTAATTTTTTTGAAATTCTATATGGGATTCTTCATCAGCGACACAAAAAAAAACTGTATACAAAGTTTTGTAAAAATGCAGCGATAATTGGCGATTTTTGGTATGTTTTGGGGGGATTTCATGGCCGCCATTTTGTTTTTTTCAAAATTCAACTTCGGATTCTTGATCAGCGACACAAAAAACCCCTGTATGCACAATTTCAGTAAAATAGCTCAATGCCTCTATATTTTGGCCAGCTTTTCGGCGTTTCCGTCCACTGTGCGTTGTCTAGATTGTCAATGGTGCATTTTCAATCTTGTAACAGATGAAGGCGATTCTCACTGAAAGAAATACCTACAACTGTACATTAAAACATGAACCGAATTACATACAATGACTTTTCTCCTTCATTACTGTTTATCAACGGTAGCGCCCGCATCCACAGTTGGATTCGCCAATGCGTAGACAACTTTTTGATGATAGTGTGTAATGTAATTTTAGTAGTAATTAGCAAAAATTGTAATTTTAACAGGGCGACTCGATGGGCGAATTTAGAAATAGTTACCGGCTTTAGGTGACCCCCCACTACAGCCCTGCGACAAATTTATATAGAACTACGTCGGAAACTACATCAACCAATTTCAAATTAAAAACACCTAAATCAAACAAAAATAGCCGGCTATGTGGGTCAATATGGGACGCGCCTTTTTTTAATCCTGTAATGTAATTAGATAATTCGACCCGCAGCCGGTATTATTACAGACTTCGCTGACAAACACGTCTCTATTAGCTTCGCCATCACTTAATGGTATCAATTTCAATTAGACGAACTATAAAATTGTTTGCCAATCACCTACGCGCTAACGACATATTATATGGCTCGACCAATTAATTAGAGACACACACCGTAAATATAGTGGACGAAATGTATCTAATAAAGATTAATTGGAATCGTTATACGGGCCGTATGACCAGGAAAACTATTGTTTAGTGAGTTGTAAATTTAAATTTGAACAGTTAAATTAACGTAGAGGTGAAACAAATTGTTTTTAGTACGGGAATCGCCAGAGGGATTGTAAGTTTTAACGATGGTACTCGCGACGCCAAGTTTAGCGTTAAAGTTAATAGGTGTAGCGGGGAATCTAAACGCCCGCACTTATTTTTGTAATTTTTGCAGCTAACAATGTTACACTGCTGTACGGAGTGTTCTTGGCGGAAGGCGCAAATGGAAATTTCGATACCTGTATTATATATCAGAGGTTTTTAAGTCCTACTTAAATCACCGCCGGGATCCAAAAATGTAAACATACAGGGTGACTCAATTTTAACTAGCATAACTTTAAGTATCGATAGAACTCGTCAAAAAATAAGAGTGTTTCGTATAAAAAAGCCTTTAAATGTTCCGTAAGAGCCGATTCACACGGTGCGAGATTTTTCCGCCTCGGTAAATTTTCCGCTTAATGATGTTGTGTTTATACGAGTCGGGAATATCACCGCGAGTCGGACGACCGTACCTCCTGGCCTGGCGTTCCTATATCATTCGACCTAAGAACTTTGTAGCATCCCGTAGCGGGAAAATGTCACTTGGTGTTAACGACTCCTATAGAATGTATGCACCTCCATATCTCACGACGGTATTTTCGACGCAAGGTGCACACGGTTTTCGGTTAAACATCCCGCGCCAAAAAAAATTTTCTCCGCGGGAAATCTCGAGCTAAGTGAATAGTCTGAATTAAAATTGATGCGCTACCAAATCAAGGGACGAGAAATTTCCCGAGACAGAAAAATCTTGCACCGTGTGAACCGGCCCTTAATGAGATACAAGGTGTTATCACAAATATTTAGTATGCCAAGAACAATATTTCAGTCTGAAATTATCGAGCTACATGTACTGGGTGATTATTTTGGCGTTGTTTGAAGAAAAACATTTATGAAACAGCTTTCGCAACAAAAGAAGGGTTAATTTTACCTATACAACATGCATGCAATGAACTTAGACAAAACGAATTACAGTTAACATCTTCCATTAATTATTTGATAAGCGATCCAGAATTGCATTGAGGCCAATGGGTTACATTTTAAACAACTTCTTTGATGCATTTATTTAAGCTATGAGTTTCAGTTTTTCTTTGTATTTGTATTGCCCTTAGTTTGTCTGTAAACAAATCATATGATATATTTTAATATTTAGTTCAAAAATGGTGTTCTGTATTCACATAAATTTTCCAAGTTTCATTATTAACAAAACAAAGAAGGTTTAGTACCATATCTTCAAAAAAAAAAACCATTAAGCAGCTACGGACACGTGTTTCGGAGTTATTGCCCCTCATCAGCGTAGCGTGGCTAAGGAATTGGATCTAGGATGGGATAGATCAAACAAGAACTAAAATAAGGCTGGAAAGTACAGTACACCACACCTCCAGCCTTATTTTAGTTCTTGTTCCTGATCTGTCCCATCCTAGATCCAAATTCTTAGCTACGATACGCTGTTGAGGGGCAATAACACGTGTCCGTAACTGTATAATTGTTTTTTCTTTGGGGATATGGCACTAAATCTTCACATATTGTATATTGTTAGAAAGCAAAAATCCGTCTCATTATTTTAGCTCATATGGTTCGCTTTAAAAAACGTACTTTTATGTCATACCCTCTAAACTACAAAAGCTGCTAGAAATGTGTTAATACCAGTCGAAAGAATAAGAAAAAGTAAATAATTTTTTTTTTTTTGTAAAAAAGACACAGTGGCGAAACTAGCTCAAATTTAAAGGTAAGCCGCTGGGTGGGACAAAAGTATTTCTGGTGGGCCAATAAATATGTGATAATAATGAATATGAATTTATTTTCTCAAACTTCAATCGTAATTTTTTTTGCAAAACCTCTTCATTTAGTCTTGATAGTTATATCTTTAAATATGGCATGGGTTCCATGCTCCAATTGTTGGATATGGCATACCTTATATGAATCACCAGCCACCGCTGGACAATCTGTCGCTTCTGCAATACATGTGCCGCTTTTTCTCAGTCGGGTCAGGTTAGCCACTTCCTTCTTTACGTAAGAAGTCTGTGGGTTAGCCCTGGAAATCAAAAAAAAAGGTGAATCTCCCTTCCTTCAGTTACAAGATGGTGGTAAACACTTTCTTGGCCTATGGGCGGCAAAATTGTAAATACATTTTTCTCGACTAGCAGGTGGGCACCAGAGTGGGCCATAGATCCACCCTTAATTCCACCACTGCTTCCCAACAAGTCAAACATTAAAGAAATTTGGAACTTCCCAACCAGCTATTTGTTCATAAATCTGTTTTCACGGAGAATAAATAAACTCATTGGTAATACACGTGTAAATTGTCATCGATTGTCATCGGAAAATATACTAGTCACAAAAATTAAGGGATATTAAAAAAGTTCCAAATTTTAGGGTGATTTTCAACAAAAGATAACTCGGCGAAAAATGGTCGTACAGAAAATAAAAAAAAAGAAAATTGTAGCTTTAAGTGTCTAGTTTTTAGACCTGGACTGTAAAATTTTTTTGCGTGGGCGGTTTTCACATAATTATCCGAAAATCAACAAAAAAAAATTTTTCCAAATTTTCTGTGGACTTCAAAAAATTATTTTTTTTCTGGAATTTTTTTTTTATATTTCTTCGAACGAGTCATGTTTTTGAGCAAAAAAAATAAGGAAGTCGAAAATATGCATAAAAATCAAAAAATTGCTTGCTAAGATTGGCCGAAACGATCAATTTAAACCTTCGGGGCACTAAGAAAAAAAATCGCAGCGCTTTGCAACTTTGAGGGTATTTTAGGGACACTTTGAGGTTAAAAAGTTACCGGCGATATCCTTCGTTAATTCACTATATCCAAAGTTACACCAAATTGTCCAAATTTCCTTAAATTCGCAAATTTTCAACTTTTCTTCAGCCAACATCATCGCTTCAAAAAAAATTTTTTTATCAATCACCACTAATTGTGTCTTATAGAGAATATTTTGCAGTTTCCAAAACCCTACCTCCATTTTCTGTACGATCATTAGTTCCCGAGTAATCGATTGTCAAAGTTGAAATGGACTTTTTTACTTTGATCAACGATAACTCCGTGGCAAATCATCGTACGGAGCTCTTTCAGAGATCAAATTAAAGCTAATTAAATTGTCTAGAAGAGCTTTATGGTCGCATGATGAAAAAATTTACAGTCCAGGTCTAAAAACTAGACACTTAAAGCTACAATTTTCTTTTTTTTTATTTTCTGTACGACCATTTTTCGCCGAGTTATCTCTTGTTGAAAATCACCCTAAAATTTGGAACTTTTTTAATATCCCTTAATTTTTGTGACTAGTGTATATCAGGGATTAAAACAATCCTTTATATGTCTGAAAATATTGTAACTTCACAACCAGCTATTTGTCCATAACTTCGTTTTGATCGGCAGGCAAACAAACTTGTTAGTAATGCATCTGCAAATTTTCATCGACTTGCAAAGGGTCCTAATGGTTAAAACAATCCTTTAAACATTTAAGAAATGTTAACTTCCTATTAAAAGATATGACACGTAATTTATTTCCCGTCGAATTTGCCTCACCCTGTACTGCATCAAGAAAATCACTTGGAATATGTGTGTGTTACAAAAATTTTGATACAAAATAAATCGTTCCCTATTTTACATTTTTATCGTTTCATTAGAGGAAATAGAGCTTGTGCCAATGTCTGACTCGAAGTCAAAAGCATCTGGAATCAAATATAAATACCTCTCATTTTCTGATTGCTATATATGTAACATTTTACAATTTTACTAACGAAGCAACTCTACCTAAGCAGTTAAATGAACTGGTCTGGAAAGCCGGCTTTAACAAAATAGTCCATTTAATAATTCTCTACGGGGTGCTAGAATCGCGGCCACCTCGCCGATCATAAAAATTATGGCATATAAGGGTAATAAAGCAGCCCTAGTCGAAGACATATTCCTTTGAAACAATATTGTCGGCTAATTTGTAGAGATTCACCCGACATTTCACATGTCGGTGCCTCTCCAACGGACCGAACAGGTGACATTTCATGTTAAAAAAGGTCAAAATGATGAAGTTCTCGAGGCAAGAAGGGAGTTAGAAGTAAGTCCGATGTCTGCACGACGATGGATCAATGTTAATTGCGTATTTATTTTGATGAAGTTCGCCTACATATATAGCGTTCTTCTAATGATGACTTAATTTTTTCCAGTAATGTATGGATATACTTAATAGTTTGTCTCCCGTATACAATATTTTGTTATTAAGAAATGTGTAAACAAACCTTGCTTTAAATGATTTTTATTTTTATACAGAGTGATTCAGTAAGAATGAGAAATTTCGAACTAGAGATACTAGAGACCAAAATATGACGATTGAGGCTAACATCTTATAACATGTTGCTGATTTATGAGATACAGGGTGTTCAAAGTTATAACGGTTGTCACCAGCTCATTAAAATAATTTAAATTTTAATTAAAAGAAACAAACTTATTACAAAACGGGTTTAATAAAAAAAAAATACATTTAAGACTCATTTCTCGGACCTGGGAAGCAAAGAGGTTAATAAGATAAAATAAATCAAGCTTACAACTAAACAAACAAGAAACAAAATTACTAGGGACAATCGTCAAGCCAAGTGTTACAAAAGTATTAAACTAAAGCAGGTATTCTTTTTATATGTGGGCGCCACCATCTTTAATGGGGGAGCGTACAATGTTTTTCTTTGCCTACAACGACAGGCTACCATTAAAAGATGGAAAACTGGTAGTTATTTAAATAGTCGATAAGAATTACCACAAATAAATGTACGTCACATCGAATGAAAATAGTCTGTATCCTTTTCGAGATATTTGCTCTTAAAAGTGGATCATTTCGTGTTTATGCAATTTTTAATTATTAAAATACAAAGCGTGTGGGGTAAATTATAAATAATTAATTTTTGACACAAACTTACAAATGAAGCAAAAATTACGACAGCAGTCAAGTAAACAAGTTAACGTTGTATTTTAAGGAGTAAAAATTGCAAAAAAAAAAGAAATGCATTGAAACTTTTAATAGCAAATATGTCGAAAACGGATAGAGATACCGAAATAAACAAGTCACTTCTTTATGTAAAGAAGGACGTTCTTTCAGATTGCCTTAATTTATCAAAACAATAGAGTACAGGGTGGGGCAATAGTGCGTCGGACCTCGATATCTCGAGTTCTACGATAGCTAGAAATTTTTTTAAAAATTGCAAGTAAACTAGATAAAAAAGTCTATAACTGGAAATTATTTTCGAACATACAGGGCGAGCCAAGACGAATTTACAGGACCAAGTGCCTTTTTTTTCAATGGAATGCTATGTATATCAGTACATTTTTTGAAGCCTCTTTCTAGGCTCTATTCATTCCTGTATTATTATTGGCTATCTCCCAACCACTTTGATGTAATGAATTTTTTTGTTGAAATAATGTCATCTGCAGATGGATATTAAAAAAATCACCACAGTCACAATTATGGGTTTTAAGAAAAATTTATGTGAATACCAGTTACGAGACATCTAATTAATATTTTCGAATCATTTTCATTTCCTAAAAATGTACAGGGTGGCCAAAAATTAGTATTCAATTAGGAACTTTTTAAATTGAATTTTCTCAATTTTTTTCAAATGGAACACCCTGTATATTTTTCAACGATGTGATGTAAAAAATGAAAAACGAACATTTTTTGTAAGTACTTCCCTATGGCTAATTGCAACCATTTTCGTTTTATTGAGCAATAATTACAACATTCAAAAATAAACTTAAAAAAAAGAGGTCTCTTCAAATAACTCAGTAGAAAAAATTATAATAAATGTTTCACTTGTTGGCCATTTTGATTGACACACATCTCTATGCGCTTTTGAAATGAGGTTCCTGTTCCTGTTCCTAAAACTGCCGGTGTGATAGATCTAAAGGCAGTTATTATTCTTTCCTTCATATTTTGTACTGTTGTTGGTGTGTCTCTATTAACAATTTCCTTCACGTATCCCCATAAAAAAAATCCATTTTTGTAAGATCTGGGGATCTAGCAGGCCATTTAGTGGGTCCATTTCTTCCAATCCATTGATGAGGGTATTTATTATTTAAGTGGTCTCTAACTGCATTTAAATAATGTGGTGGAGCACCATCTTGCTGAAACCACATCCTATTTCGAATTCTTCCAGGGAGATTCACCAATAATTATGGCAGATAATTTTCCAAAAAAATGAAGATAAATAGCTCCAGTCAATGTACCATCAAAGAAATGTGGCCCCATTACATGTTCTCCAATAATTCCTCCCCAAACGTTTTTAGACCATCTGTGTTGGTTATCAACTTGCATAAAAAAGTGAGGATTTTCCGAAGATAATAATGGAAATTGTGCCTATTAACAAATCCATTTTTATGAAAAGTTGCCTCATCAGTGAATAAAACATTATTGGAGAAGTTGACATCAACTTGCATTTTACCTCTGGCCCAATTACAAAATTGTAGGTGCTTTTGAAAATCGTCATCAGATAATTCCTGGTGCATTTGAATATAATATGCATGCAACTTATTTGTTTTTAAGATTCGACCCACAGACCGTCTACTCATTCCTAGTAATGAGGTCACTTCTCTTTGACTAACATGGGGATTCTCAACCGTTGCCAGCACCACAGAAAACTCATTTTCTTCGTTCACAACACGTTTTATTGTTTCACTTTTTTTTATATTCGACATTTCCACTTTCCAGAAATCTATCGAGAAGGTTTTGGAAGCTGCTAACATCAAGAAACCTTCTTTCAGGATAACGTTGGTGATAAATTCTATTGGCAAGTAAACAATTTCTGTCTGACTCGCCCAAAACAAAAGTCATGTCTACAAGTTCCGCTTTATTAAAATTGATATTGTAAAATTCCAAATATTTTAAATTCAATACAAATTGTAACTAACGACCGATAAGTGTGATAAATGCTCCTTGGTACACGACAATTTATACCAAACTGAGGTTTTATTGCTTGTCGAATAACGAAAACAGCAAAAAAATGTACAAAAAAAACATTACAGTAAAGGACTGGTTAAATACTATTTACTCATTTCAATGAAAATGGTCCCACTAAATGGCCTCATTTCAAAATTGTATAAAGACGTGTGTCAATCAAAATGGGCAAGACGTCGAACACCTATTATAAATTTTTCTAATGAATTATTTGAGGAACCTCTTTTTTTAAATTTATTCTTGAATTTGACGCTTATTTATTTATAAAACGAAAATGGTTGCAATTAGCCATAGGGAAGTAGTTATAAAAAATGTTCGTTTTTCATTTCTACATCACATCGTCGAAAAATATACAGGGTGTTTCATTTGAAAAAATTGAGAAAAAATCAATTTAAAAAGTTCTTAATCGATAAGAAAAACACTTATTTATTTATAAAACGAAAATGGTTGCAATTAGCCATAGGGAAGTAGTTATAAAAAATGTTCGTTTTTCATTTTTACATCACATCGTTGAAAAATATACAGGGTGTTCCATTTGAAAAAATTGAGAAAATTCAATTTAAAAAGTTCTTAATTGAATACTAATTTTTTGGTCATCCTGTACATTTTTAGGAAATGAAAATGATTCAAAAACATTAATTAGATGTCTCGTAACTGATATTCACATAAGTTTTTCTTAAAACCCATAATTGTGACTGTGGTGATTTTTTTAAATTCCATCTGCAATGGCATTATTTCAACAAAAAAAATTCATTACATCAAAGTGGTTGGGAGATAGCCAATAATAATATAGGAATGAATAGAGCCTAGAAAGAGGCTTCAAAAAATGTACTGATATACATAGCATTGAATTTAAAAAAAAAAGGCACTTGGTCCTGTAAGTTCGTCTTGGCTCGCCCTGTATGTTCGAAAATAATTTCCAGTTATAGATTTTTTTATCTAGTTTACTTGTAATTTTTTAAAAAATTTCTAGCTATCGTAGAACTCCAGATATCGATGTCCGACGCACTATTGCCCCACCCTGTATAACTAGCGCTATCTATGAGCAACGTTAAAATTAGTTGCAAATTCTTATTTGTCATGCCAAACAACATAAAGCTGCCAATTTTCAAGTTGATACTATGAAAACATGAGAAATTTCCCATTTTTAATGAATCATCCTGTATAAATACAATCTAATAGCAAACGCTTATAAGGAATTTCTTCAAGCATTGTTCTATAAATTTAAATTAAATCTTTCTCACCATTCATGAGACAGGTGTATGCATTTTACAACGATTCAAATTGAAGGGAATATCCTTAGAATTAGCGGAACCGTTCTAGCAGTAAGCGCCTCGAACGTACACAAGTCCATAAACTGCAAAATGCCGCATGTAAAAGGGCACCCAGTAATTGTCCTTTAGTGTCTGCACTATTCGTCATAGCCGGCATTGCCAAATGGTATTTCGCGAGACCTATTTGAATGTCGAACGGAAAAGGGGGCGGATTAATTTGATGAGACCAAATGTCGCTCGAAACGTACCCACTCATACTGACATGGTTATATGAACCCTATAAAGTGTTTTGTTTTATCGGTGGGGTAGTTCCCATTCCCCAGAAAAGGTTATAAAGTGGGGCTGTTAGATGAGCATAAGGGGATGATCTATTTTCGTTAAGAGTGGGTAATCTAGGACACTATAATACTGCCCTAATGCACAATAGGGATTTGTCATAACTAAAAATGCACGTAAATGGATAAAAACACTTAAGAAGTTGTATACCGTGTGTTCCAAATTCAATGCTCACCATTGCGATATCGGAAATCATAAGGTCGGTTAAATGGGATAAATTTTATGCTGATCCGTTATGAAATCACGGCTAACCAAAACCGTTTTGGGGATTTTCAAAAAAAAAAAACGAAAATTTTGTGATTTCTCTTTTTTGGCTGTAGCCAAGTAATCCTTGACCAGACAGGTATTAGACTTTTACATTATTAGAACACTTTTTAGATACTAATATTTTGGTGTAGAAACGAATGTTCGACATTCTTTTGTTTTCGAGATATCCGAGGTAACTTTTGTTTTTCTTATGACAGCCATATTGGATTTTTCTGTGTTCAAAATTTGAACAAAGAAGTCCTCTTCATCAAGGGCGTTCTTGCATGCAAAGTAGTTACTAATTAGTAAAATTTGAAAAATGCTTTTTTAAAATCGACCAAATTCACACATAACTTTCAGCACTGGTGGTTCTTCTATAGGGTCATTTGGTCAATGACCTCCCACATACAAATAAAAAAATAGAGCTATTAAGTTTAAAAATATGTAATATATATATATTTTTTTTTTCTTAAAAAATATATTAAAGTTTCTAGTTCATTCTATGCACAATACTATTCAAATATCTAGATCGCAGGATTTCGTATCCCCCGAGCACCGAGTCTCTACATTCATATTCATTACATTATTCATTTATAGAATTTAAAAATCTTGGGTCAATCCACAACTTGTCCTCAAAGTTAGCTACGGACCTAATTTACAACGAATTAAAGTGAAATAGACTTATCCGCGAATCGTCAGAAAGCAAAAGAGACAGAAAATCACTGGCGGGGACAATGTCCCTGACACATTCTACGAAACGGTAACGCACGAAGTTCAGAGTTGGTCGGTAAATTCTGTCGCGTTGTTTTTAATGTTTTTATTTGTGAACATTTTATTAGTAAATCTCTACTTGTCGTGAAATTAAGTAAAACAGTGTTTTTGGTGTTTACTATTAAATTTGTAGTTGGGTTATGAAGACCGAGTGAAATTCAAAGGTGGTGGCCCTCCAAAACCTAATATGACGATGAAGCAAACATCTCTTGATAAGAAAAAAGAAGTTAATAGGTATTTTCGAAATTCAATGTACGATTTATCCGAATGGATTTGCGGATGCGAGGTAAAAAATGCATTTTTTTTGTTTCCCATGCCTGTTATTTGGTGATCCTGATCCTATATGGTCCAAAATAGGTGTAACTGACTTGAAACATTTAAAATTAAAAGTACAGAAACATTCGCTCGCATCAAGTCATATGAATAACTGTTGTAGTCTAGCAACACTTGGTACAGTTGATATTAGAATGCAGTTAGACAGTGCCTATAGAAAAAGTTTAAAAGCTTACAACGAAAACGTTTCTAAAAATAGATATATTTTAAATAAAATAATTTTGTGTTTAGATACGTTTTAGACGGTGTTGTATGTGAGAAATTTTGGATATTTATTCAGCCTCAAGGAAAGACATCGCAGCATTTGACAGATGTAATTTTAAAAGAGTTGAAAATTAATGAAAGTCCTGAAAAATTGATAGCACAAAGTTACGATGGAGCATCAGTAATGAGTGGTGCTTTTGGAGGTGTACAAGCCAAAATTAAAAAAAGTTATCCTTCAGCAAATTTTATTCATTGTTACGCTCATCAAATAAATTTAATTTTACAAAAAGTATTAAGTCAGGATAAAATTATAAACCTTTTTTTTGCTAATTTACATAGCTTTTCTTCATTCTTTGGAAAATCGCCAAAAAGAACAGCCGTGTTAGATAATGTTGTTAAGGTGAGATTACCTAAAGCGGCTCCAACACGATGGAATTTTAATACAAAGTGCATAGAGACTGTTTGTACCTATCGAACAGAATTATTAGATTATTTAGAAAAAATCATTGATAATGAATCAGAAAACAAAACTCTAAACCAAGCTATTGGTTTAAAAAATTACTTACAAAATGAACATTTTCTTTACTGATTAAATTTTTTTCATTTAGTTATGCCTCATTGTGATATATTGTTCAATCAATAACAAAAATGTAATACCGATGTCATAACAGTAAATAAGTGTATTGGCGTAAAATTGAAGACATCAGAAAGTTCAAATAACAAAAATTTATTAAATTGGGAAAATTTATCTAGTTGCCTAAGTTTGACGGAAAGTTATCGATGGCACATTCGTTTTTATTTTGAAATTTTACAAATAGTTGAAAAATCGAACTAATGTGATACACCGGCAACTAGATAAATATTCCCAATTTAATGAATTTTTGTTATTTGAAATTTAAGACTGTTTTTCTCGATTTTTTTCAAATAATAACATATCGAAAATTTTATACGCGTCTGACTGGGAAATCGGAAAATAATTTTCGTCAGACAATATGAAAACTTGTTTTTGTATGTTTTAATAAATTAATACAGCGAAAATCAACTGGTTATTAATAAATTTTCTTATAGTCGTTTTTCCGACATGTTCGAGATAGCGGACACGCCCAATGACTCACATTTATTGTCAGACAATTATTATTTCATGTTTCAATTCACGTTTTTAAGCTATTCTACTTGGAAAAATAACAGTATCTATACATTTTTTATATGCCGTCAAAATGACATGTTTCGGAAAATCTAGCGGGAAAACGCCTCAAAAACAACAAAAAAAATGATAGAGGAAAATGCTGTCAGACTAGGTCCAATGAAGCCATACACGAAGTTTGGAGAGAGTATGTATCAGCAAAATTTTTCCCGACGGGCACCTTAACTATATCTTGCGAGTGACAACATCTGTTAAATTAGAGAAAATTTGCGTAATATTCTTGCTAAAACCTTAAGATCAACAGAACTTAATTATCTAACTTGGTTTTTTCAGGTATCTGGAAACAACTGAAAAAATCGTGTTTTGTTTTTCTCCCATATTTTGAATAAATCGGGGCATATTACCATCTTAAATGGCAATATAAGATCTAAAGGTCCCAAAAGTTTTACAGATTCATCTCGATGTAGAAGAAAATAAATAAATAGCCAAAAAATTAAAATTAAATATAATTTATTGATAAAATATGAGTAAGAAAAAACTACAAACATGTTTACAATAAAATAAAAATGTAATGTTGTCTAGGGTTTAAAATTACTATAATTATTTTAATTATTATAACAAATTTAAAGATATACTATAATTTAGAAAAAAGATACTAATAAAAAAAATGGAGCAAAAATTAAGAATTAGAACTAGAAAAGTATATAGAAAATGACTAGGATAGCTAAAGGAAAAATATATTTAACTATTAATTATTATAATCTATATAATACAAAATATCAAAATAGCAATTGGTTTTTCAAATAAATAATTTATAACACTTGATGTAATAGGCTTAAATGAAATTTTAATACAGGATTGCTGTGCTATTGTAATCATAAAACAATGCTATTTTCTGATATGAAATTCTGCATGACCGAAATGTAATACATTTATAAAAATCATATAAAGCACAAAATGTTGCTCTAAGAATGTTTTTACAGAATAAAAATTGGATGTGAAATAAGCAACAAATGGAAGAAAAACAAAATACGAATTGTTAATTTTTTTCCAAAAATCTAAAAAACCAAATCAGAAAATTAAATTCTGTTGACTCCAAGGTCTTGGCAAGAATATCTCGCAACTATTTTCTAATTTAACCGATGTTATAACTTGCAAGATAAGCGAGAATATTAGGAAAGTTAAAGCCGTACACCCTGTATAAAAGCATAATGTTTGTTCGAAACATATTTTATTTTCTGCGAATGTTCACAGTTTCTGAATTGATTAGTTTTTTTAGTCAAACCGATTTAATATTCAATTATCTATTTTTTTTATATGCTTAAATCATACCAGATGCATTATTTCCTTTTGTCTTTTATGTAATAATAATGAAATAACCAGAATATCTCGCAACTTTTCTCTAATTTAACCGATGTTATAACTTGCAAGATAAGCGAGAATATTAGGAAATTTAAAGCCGTACACCCTGTATAAAGGCATAATTTCTGTTCGAAACATATTTTATTTTTTGCGAATATTCACAATTTTTGAATTGATTAGAGGCTTTATTCAAACCGATTTAATATTCAATTATCTATTATTTTTTGTATGCTTAAATCATACCCGATGCATTATTTCCTTTAGTCTTTTATGTAATAATAATGAAATAACCAACCACTGATGCAACACCACATGGGAATACCTGTCACAATCCATCACACCGGGGGCAGCCGTTTGTTTTAAGTGCGTGTATCATATTCCACAGAAGTCCATCAGTAATCAATAAAAAAAAAGAAAAACACAAATCCAAATAAAGTAACATTCGACGTGAACAATATTGTCTGGGTGGGGCCCAGGCAAGGGCGATGGCACAACGGAAAAGTTGTCAATTGCAATATGAGACGATGACACCCCATCATTTTATTCGATATTGATTGGATCTAATAACATCGCCCATTCTAATCAGGGTACATAAAAGAAGGCGGCTATGCCTCAGCATGGGTTCCGCATTACGTAATACGATAAGCCAGCCCTGGTCTATGGATCTGGGTGTGTTGCCAGGGGTGTCCGGTTCGGGCTCTGCCAAGGGGTGGCATAGTATTTTCTTCGCGTTTACCATGCGAACTGCTTTGGGGTTACAACAAGTTGTATCCCTCAGAAATCTAGAAAATTATTTTGATAAAGGCAACGGGGACCTACAGTTTATAGTGGAAATCGAACCACTGCTCGAATATGTTAAAAATATGGGATATGTGAAATAACTTGCGGCCTCCGCATTCATTTATTTATTCATTTGTTAATTTTAGAAAACAAAGTGTTAAGTAGGCACATTTGTTTAAAAATTTTTGTCAGTTGTTACAAGTAATAAATATATAACAAATCAAAAAGAACACAGGTCCCACTCCAATATAACAACATACTATTTTATACATTACAATGTACCAGGTCAACAAAAATAGAAAATGTAAAATAGCTATTACTGTAACGAGATTATTATGTGATTTATAATAATCGAGGACGTTACCAGGCCGCCTGGCAACGTCCGAGATGGTTTAAATCACATAATAATCGAGTTACATTGAAAGCTTTATCGTATCATTGACAATGATGACGTGAAAAAATCAACAACTTTGGTTGTAATTTTAGCGTGCCATAAAAATTAAGTGTTAATTACGACAAACTGTCGAAATCATGGAAGATATTGATATTCCTGAAAATATACTTGCTGCTGCTCACTGTAAGATTAAATTTACTTCCGGATAAATCAAAAATCCATTACGAAAAAGAATATCTTCAGTTTTGTGAGTGGTTTGAACAGGTTCAAGGTGCTGGAGAAACGGTAATACTTGCTTATTTTGTGAAACTCTCAAATCAATACTCCCCGTCATCTTTGTGGCCTAAATATTCTATGTTACGAGCTTGTTTGGAGTTGAAGGAAAGTGTGGAAATCGACAAGTATGGCGCTTTGATACGATTCATTAGGGAAAAAAATGTGGGATATAGAGCTAAAAAATCGAAAGTATTCACGAAAGAGTAGGTTAGTGAATTTGTTTGTACTGCCCCAGACGAGACATTTTTAATGATGAAAGTAGCTTTTTTAGTTGGAATTGGCGGAGCTTGTAGAACCAATGAATTAACGAAAATGTCCATGGAACATGTTGAAATTCTAGAGAGCAAGCTAGTAATCACAATTCCTGACTCAAAAATCCAGACGAAAAGGGTTTTTGCGGTGATATCTGACAGAGACGTTAATCCTGTGGCTTTATTTAAAAAATATATAGCATTACGTCCAACTCATACTCCACATAGAAGACTGTTGGTATCATATAGAAACGGAAAATGCACCGTTCAGCCTTGAGGTATCCATTTTTCTAAAATACCTGAGAAATTGCTATGTATCTCAAACTTGAAAATCCAACTATGTATACTGGTCATTGTATTAGAAGATCTTCACCAACTTTTTTTGTTAATGCTGGTGGAGACATATTAGATTTACAAGAACTTGGTGGTTGGGAATCGAGCAATGTTGCAAGAGGGTATTTAGAAGATAACTTGAGTAAGAAGGTTTCCGTTGCGCGAAAAATTCAAGTTGGAGACGTTTCTGTAAACACTGTATCATGTACGAAAGAGACCATCGAACTGAAAAAGAATGTTGCTAGGCAAGATTCAGTGGACATGCCCATTATTTTGGATGATAATGGTGTATCAGGTGTATCTATCAAATTTGAAAACTGTCAAAATTTTCACGCCAATGTTCATAAATAATAGCTGTAAAATAAAATTCGTATCTAGGGTATTATGATATGGTAACTAACGTATTATGTATTGTAACTAACGTGTTATGTGTTATTGTGAAGTTGTAATGTTATGATATTTATAATTATCAATAAAGATTTAACTTAAAGGAACCTTAATTTTCAATGATACGATAAATGTATATAAAAAACGCATAAATGTATAAAACAAACAATAACAAAAAATCACAAACTATACAAATATTTAGAAAGTACGTCAAAAAGAGGACATGAATTCGTCTACTGTATAACAGGTTTTCTCAATTAACATCGACTTTACTGCTTTTTTAAATTTATGAATATTTGGTAATATTTTGATATGTTCAGGTAGTACATTATACATAAAAAACTTACAGCCGTTAAAGAGTAGAATCTTTTGGAACAACATAGTATCGTGCTTGTTTGGTAGTAAGTAAACTTTTTTTCCTTGTTTTTTTGACGCTTGTAGAAAAATGTTTTTTAGACATTGACTTAATCGATTATTCTTTGTTGAATTTCATGAACACTATCCACCCGAGTTAAATATACTCTAATTCTTAGTGTAGCCGGTGCAAAAAAAATTAAGGGGTGTTAATTCAGGGCTTCTAGGCGTCATGGTATCACACCCAGACCTTTGTTAAGTATAGTATCATCGGATCACAGTGTATTAAAGAAATCTGCATTTCCTCGTAATATTTTTGTAATGCCTTTTATTTATAATTCTGTAGATAATTAATTGCTGAACAGGAAGAGATGATGCACTTTGTAGTGGTTTATTTTTTGAGTAGCTTGTGTTAAACCAAATTACATACCTGGATTATCGACAAATGAATCTATTCGATATTCTCGTCTATAATTCTTTCTTCTGTTTGATTTCGTAGGACCCATACTACACCTCTTTTTCTCATTCTGTTTCATACGCTTTTGAATTACGAATCGCGGAACGCTAGATAACATTTAGAAATATTACAGAATTCAACTTATTTCCTACTAATGCGTTAATTTCAAAAAAGAGCCCCTTTTTGTCATATATGTCTACTACGCCTTTGTATTCTACTGATATGGTTATTGTTATGTCAAGATTGGAGACCGACTCAGTTTGAATTCTCCTCTCACGCAATGCCATATCAGACTTTAATTAAATTTATTTGTCTTTATTAGTACGTTTAGGTTATTTTTCATCTACTGTAAGAGGAAGATCATTTATATTGTTTTTTTCTTTAATCTGCTTGATTTTATAGTCAAAGCTAAATTAATTATTATATAAGGTGGCTTAATTTTCGAGTTGACACAGTTGGTATCCTCAAAATGGTAAGAGATACAAAGACTTAAAATTAGATAAAAATTACAAATCATCTCCGCACAATACTTATTTGAATCATTCCAAAATTGGTAGTCAGCTACAATTTCCAACATTCATTTCCAATATGGCGTTAAAAACGAAATAGCTTGTTTTGTTCTCGAGATGCTGTATTCAACTTTTTTCCTGTGGACGCGATATTGGATTTTTTCATATAGTGATGTAACTTTTGTTATCTGACCAAGGATTACTTTGGCCACAGCCAAAAAGAGAAATCACAAAATTTTCTTTTTTTGGAAAATCCCAGCGGTTTCAGTTAGCCGTAACTTCTTAACGGATTTGGGATCAGCATAAAATTTGCTAAAACTTGCCCCTATATCCCATTTAACCAACTGTGTAGCTCTTTTGGTTTCCGATATCGCAATGGTGAGCATCGAATTTAGGACACACGGTATTTCATTGACAATATTATTTTTACTAAACCAAGCTAGAAACATTTTATTCTATATTTAGAACATACAGGTGTCAATTTTTGTTCATATATCCTCGTATGTGTAAAGTAACACATCGGATTAATAAATTTAGTGGCACGGTAAATTAATTTCGTCACAGCCAATGAGTACCGACCTAAAACGACACAAAGAAACTTTATGAACGGTCAGGCACAGCCAATTGTTTTTTTTTTTTATTTTTTTTTTTTTTTTTGAAAATGAAGTAAATGTCGGAGCTTAATTACAGAACAGAAGTTAAATCTAATTAATATTCCAAACACAAATGACATTGTTGTTTGTTGCAAATACGCTTGGAAATTATCGTTTCCTGTTTGTTTTAATTAGATTTAAATGAAATGGATACATATCACAATACGACAAAAGTGGATGACGATGGGTTTAATGTATATGCTATTATTAGTTTACGTCATATAACTCGATATATACAGGGTGTAAGCGTTTTAAATACAGAAAATTTAGTAGATTTTTAAAGACTAAGTGTTTTTTTGTGCTATCGACATTTTCTCATAAGCGATTAGTGTCTGAGATACAGGGTTTTGAAATTTTTATTTGATAAATGATTTTCTTGCATAACTTTAGCTTTTTTTAATATATTTAATCCAAGTTTTGTGGTGGTTTATGTTAGATGGAATCTGAAATAATGACGAAGAATTTGAACTAAAAATTTGACCACTAGCATAGATAGAGGGGACATGAACCCCTTTTCTCTTTAAAACTTCTACGGCTATGGATGTTTAAAATAAAATAAACGTTTTTAAATTATTCCAAATTTCTTTCAAAAAAAAAAACGTGTCATGCAAGTTTTTAATATTTGCGATAGTCTTCTGGCAAATTGAGTCCAAGTGTTTTGTTGTATACTTCTGTAGATTTGTAAACGTAGTTATTAGAATTGTCAAATTACCGACGCAAATCATATTACAAATAGAATTTTATTGATCGCTGTACATACAGGGTGAATTTTAAATGCGTAGTTATATTTTAACCCTCAATATATTTCGTCGTGTACAATTGATTGCCACTGTCAAAAAATTCTTTTGAACAAAAAAAAAATTTTTAAATTCTAATAATTTTTTCGTCCTCCAGCCACTAACATTTTGATAGTCACTGGATAACTTTGTAAACGCCGTTCACAGAAATTACGTAACTGAAGGTAGTGTTGCCACTGCCAGAGTTCGTCATCACAATTATCCAAACTCATGAATTGCAAATTTTGAATTTTTAAGAAAATTGTTACCCTTTTGTCACGGACATTTTGTGAGACGATATTAGACTTATTTAATATTAGTGTAGACGCCGCACCAAAACAAATGTAATAGTTTATAAAACATTGAGCTCTTTTTTAAGAAAGCATGATATCTGTACACACTGGCCGAAAATAAGAAATAAACTTCAAGGCGGCCAAGGCGCGATTGATTAGTCCTTTGTGGAAAACGAAACTTGTCACTTGTGGCTTGCTCTTAAAATAAAAGGTGTTAAAAGTATCTGCTTATCTATTTTTCCTTGTAAAATTAGATGATGCTGACACTTTTTTTATCAATAAACAGAACTCTTCCCGTAAGCACCAAATATTAACAGTTACTACATGAATATATCACATGGGCTTGACGTTTGGATAGCATTCTATAGCCGTTTTGCTTGTCTAGCATTTTCATCTACTTGAAAATATGCCTTTTACATATCCAGCATTAAAATAATAAAATTAGTCGCTATGGTTAATCACTAATTTTCATAAAATGAACCACCAAAGGAACAAATTATAAATAATAAATTTCGGTAACATAGTAACTCAAAACTTCGATTCACAAATTTAATCACAAAAAACTATAAATAACGGTATTAAACACATTTTTGTGAAGCTAATGCAGACAGGTACGCGAACACTCGCGAAATATTTTACTTGGGGTGTAGTGTTGCTAGATGTGAGATTTTCACATAGGTTATAAATTTCATTATAAATAAATCATGATGCTTTTCAAAAAATTTCTATTGACCTAACTGACGGTTAATTTAGCTAACTGAGCATTGAAAAAACGGGTCTTACCATCGCAACAGAAACAACAGAAAACAGCAGAAGACTATTATTTATTTGGGCTTGCACAACTAGCATCTGTCCCAGACCTTATACCATTCTTTTTGGTGAAAGATTGTGCCAATGCATTCTTAACACCGCTTTTTATTCTGTTTAATATTTCAATAAAAACATAAATTTTTCCCAACCGATGGAAGGTGACAAAGGCGTTTCCGATTTTTAAAGCAGGCGATACGTCAAATATAAGCAATTACAGACAAATTTCTCTTTTGTGTAATTTTGCTAAAGTTCTTGAAATCATTTTATACAATCGCATCTATATGTCCACCAAAAACATATTGTCAGTAGACCAGCATGGCTTTGTATCTAACAGGTCAACTACTACGAACTTTGTAATATTCAGTCAAATTGTTTCTAATATTCTAGACGAACGAGGACAGGTAGACACTTTGTATACCGATTTTACCAAAGCCTTCGATCGCATCGACCATCAATTACTCTTACAGAAATTAGCAAAGTATGGGTTTAATTTAAATCTATTAAATTACTTTCAATTATATCTAACAGGCAGACAACAATTTATATTCTACAATGGATATAAATCAGCAATGTATATAGCCACTTCCGGAGTGCCGCAAAGTTCTAACCTTGGGCCTTTACTATTTCTATTATTTATTGACGATTTATGCACTGAATTGAAGTGCGACAAATTAATCTTTGTAGATGATTTAAAAATATTTAAGAGGATAAATTTCTTAAACGATTGCATATATCTTTAAGAAAACCTTAATATCGTTAGCAAGTGGTGCGGCCTGAACAAAGTTGGTATCAATGCTGCTAAATGTAAAGCAGTGTCTTATACAAAAAAGAAATATGGCTTTAACTACAACTACAGCATTTAACGACACTGTTTTAGAGCGCATACAAACAATTAAAGATTTAGGTACATATTTTGTTTCTGAACTGAGTTTTGTCGAACATATACATACAAATCTAAAGAGGCAATCAAAATGTTAGGATTTATCATGAGAAACTGTAAATCGTTTACTAATTTAAATTGTTTAAAATCATTATGTTATTCTTATGTACGATCAAAACTTGAGTACGGATCCATAATCTGGAAATTCTTTCACAAATTAATTTTTTCACTCCAAGAATGCATTCTCGACCAAATCCCACATTTTACACTAAACGAGCCAATAATATGTTGCTAAAATCACCAATACATTGTATGTGCCATTATTTTAACAAATTAAGTCAACATTGTGATATAAACCTTTGCACACAAAATCAGCTGGTAAAATATGCTAAGCAAACTTTTAGTACATAATTTTAGCTTACTATTCCCATTATTGATTGTTCCTTTGCGTGTTATGTAGATATACATTTTTTTCTCATCGTTATTTATATTATTTTACTTTTTTTCAATAATTAGTTATTTTGTTTTTCTTAACTATCACTGTCACACTATCTTTTTTTTTTAATTTAATTTTCAGTTCTTTTGAACTTTATGTTTAATATAAAGATTTGTTACAGCATTGTCATATTATAAAATGTTTCGTAGTATTTAAGAGTAATTTAAATTGTCCTATAATTGGGTGTTACCTGTTGGGCAAATAAAGCATATTGTTATTATTATTATTATTATTATTATAATTTCCTTTGTTAAACGATATTGTGGTAGGAAGAAATGTTACGAAATATGCTGTATATTTTCCCACTGAAAACGCCATTTAAAAAACAGCTAATAAATCGCTGTAAACATGGTACAACAAATATCAAACACCCTGTTTAACACATTCTCCATTTGTTTTCTGAAAGGTGTAGGCTCTATGTCTTCAACATTTACCAGTGCAGACTAGCGCTTGTTTATGTGGGTACGTGATGCTTATTGACATTTCTATGGAGGCACATAACATTCGTCTTAGACTTGCAATGTTATTATGGCATTATCAAAGTTGATAGGAAGTTGTGTAATGCCTGGTAAGTTATTTTATACTGATACACGTCAAGTTGATTTATCGTTAATCTCGGTCTAAACGTACTGGGCGTGAACTAAACAAAACTGTTAAAACGGTAATATATTTGCCGAACATGTGAAGACAAATCAATTTTCCATACATATAAAATTAAAAAAAATACCTACTATTTACACTGGGTGTCAACGGACCGGCCACAATTTCCAGCATTTTCAAAATATACTACTAAAATCTTTAAGGGTCAATATACCGGTTGTCAACGAGATTGCTACCAAGTGCTAGGAAGGTCTTGAAAAAGTATATTTACAAATCCTACAAATATCAAATTCATCACCATCTTTTTTGAAGTAAATTACCAGCAAGGTTTAGATTTTTGCAATTGTTTCTTAAACACTAAACAAATTTACGTAGATTCATCCTTTTTTTCGATGAATCTCAGTTTACTAATATGGGTATGTTCAGCAGAAACAACACAAGATAATTAAAGAAGGCGCATTTCAGGAAATAGTTGGCATTAATTTGGGGTTGGGTGTGACAGGAAAACTAATAGTAGGACCAATTTTTTTTAACAAGAATCAAAATACGGCATGATACCTGAATCAAATTCGAGGCTTCATTGAAAATCTGCCTGACAACCTGTACGTAAATGTCCACTATCTACAAGACAATGCCCTAGCCCATAAAGCCAGTATATAGACCAATCAAATTAAGCAAAAATCAGGCCCACTTTCACGATAATTTCCAACCATTCCCGACCAATACCATTCGATTCAGTATGTTTTTGAATTCTCATGGTCAATTTTGCCGTACATTATATGAGCAAGAATTTAATTTATAAACAATTAAAGTTGTGAAAATGATGAAAATCGATGTTTCTGAATGTTCAACTTCAAATGCTGCGAAAACGGCAACAGATAGAGAAAAATTGCTCAGAATATTTTTTATAGAGCGTTCAATTCCCTTAAAAAAAGTCCGCGACGGCATATCTCTACGATGAATAGTTAAGGCGTTACAATGAGTTAAATGTTTATTATTATAGATTTATTGGGGTCAAAATAAAATAAGAAGGTTTAGTGCCATATCCCCAAAAAAAACAACTATGCAGCTACGGACACGTGTTTCGGAGTTATTGCCCCTCATCAGCGTATCGTAGCTAAAGAATTGGATCTAGGATGGGATAGATCAGGAACAAGAACTAAAATAAAGCTGGAAAGTACAGTACACAGTACTCAATTAGAGCATTCATGTTCCCATGTGCCACAATTGGGGCCTCAATGATCACAGTCAACACACAGAGCTCTATGTGTACTGCCTGTTTCCACTTGGCAAATACAAACAAAATAATTGGGGTCAAAATAAAATAAGAAGGTTTAGTGCCATATCCCCAAAAAAACAACTTAGATCCTAGATCCAATTCTTTAGCTACGCTACGCTGATGAGGGGCAATAACTCCGAAACACGTGTCCGTAGCTGCATAATTGTTTTTTTGGGGATATAGCACTAAACCTTCTTACGTTTATTATTTTTCTACTGCGTACTGGTCAGCTGTATACGCAACGCGTATCCACTTTTTTCCACATAAGAAACAATTTTCTTCGAAATTAAATTTCGGCACACTTAAACGACGTGGGTATCGCTCTTTTGGAATTCCAGAGCCAGGCTTCAAATTATCTTTTGAGGAATACGCTTTTCTACACTTATCATGAACAGTAACTTTATTAAGATTTTCTATTTGATTCCATTTCTTATCCTCACGTTTCTTGCTGTTTTCTATAAACGATTCGATTCCCTTTTGTTTTACTGTTACAGTCTTGCCCATTTGCAGAGTTCCTTCACATATAAAACAATTTTCTTCTAGCGACATTTTTGATCGGTTTATTTTATATTAATCAACAGCACAACTACAATGATAATGTAAAAATTGCTCACAACCAGTACACTGTATAACTGCGTTATAACTGCGACGACTATTAGCATCAAACTGAACAGCTCATAACTTAATGATAATTTATCTTATAACTTAATAATAATTTTCCAGGTGTTTGAGTATGCATAAAAGTATATAATAATTATATCTAGACAAAAAAAGTGATAAATACATTTGCTAACGTTGTAAAAATAAGAAAATTATGAAAGATTTACAGCAAGTCTACTTTCAAATGTTCTGCGCAGGCGGCCATTACGCGGCATACGAGTCTGTTGATCGCGCATGCGCGTTACTTGTACAGCTGACTGATATACAGCAGAAAAATAATAAATATTTAACTCATTGTAACGCCTTAACTATTCATCGTAGAGATATGCCGTCGCGGACTTTTTTGAAGGGAACGCTCTATAAAAAATGTTCTGAGCAATTTTTCTCTATCTGTTGCCGTTTTCGCAGCGTTTGAAGTTGAACATTCAGAAACATCGATTTTCATCATTTTCACAACTTTAATTGTTTATAAATTAAATTCTTGCTCATATAACGTACGGCAAAATTGACCATGAGAATTCAAAAACATACTGAATCGAATGGTATTGGTCGGGAATGGTTGGAAATTACCGTTTTGAAAAACCCTTAATTTTACTGGTCTAATAATGGCTGACCATCCATGGACCTGTCAAGCGGCTCCCAAGTATCCCTTGATCTAACCC
Organism: Rhamnusium bicolor; assembly: GCA_029963845.1. Lineage (NCBI taxonomy): Eukaryota > Metazoa > Arthropoda > Insecta > Coleoptera > Cerambycidae > Rhamnusium > Rhamnusium bicolor. Next base: position 148,212 of record JANEYF010004053.1, on the reverse strand, counting down.
CATTAGATTTTTCCTATGTGTACAGAACATAACCTCGAAATGTGTATGCTCTTAAAGATCGAATTACAATAGCCATATATTCAATAAGTCCTGTTCAAATGGGGAATATAATCACTAATCAGGGAACTTGGAGAAAATTCACGTATGCCATGAAGTGAACGGTGAACATTTTGCATATTTATGTTCTGGCTGATCTCAAACTTTTACATACTTTACCATAATTTTTATTGTTGTTGTTTTATTGTTTTGGTTTTATGTTTTCTTATTAGAATTTCCTTCTAATACCGTAATATTATTAGGCTGGGAACATGAATATTATTCATGTTCATGATGACACTTTTTTTGACCGCGTTTGTCTCAGAATTTATTAGAGATAGGTATAGGGTATGATACAAGTTATAGGCTGAGATTTTTTCCGTAGAATCTAAAAATAGCAATCCTATTTAAATTATTATAATAATCCGTGTTTGAGGCCATTTTCCAAAACACTTCCTGTTGACTAGAATGAGGGCTACCGTTTTTAGGTTCACTAGATGGCGCCAGTGGCGAGTAAGGTAGCTGCCAAAAATTGTTAGGCGCGGAACAAGTTTATAAGGTTTTATTGTAATTATTTCGTACGCCAGTAAACAAAAAAACTTGTTAATTATGTCTCAGTTCCATTTTGTTCGGACACAAAAGGCGGACATGTTTCCGAGAGACAAAACTCGCCTAAAACAGTGGTTGATAGCGATTCACAGGGATAACTACTCCTTCGAAACATTCGCGTGTTTGTAAGGAAAATTTTAATCTTGACGATTATGCGTCACAGAAAATCGTAATTAATAATCATGCATTTCCGTTGTTTTCATCATGCTCATGCTTGATATAACCTAACTTTAATGACATAAGACACTTCTGATAGGTACAGTAATTTCCCCACTGAGCAAGTAAATTACTAATTTTTATAAAAATTACTAATAACCCGCGTTAAAAAGCCATATTAAATATTAACATTCATTGACGTTTGAAATTTCTGTGCCTTACCCTACACTAGCACCTCTCGTGGTGAATTCAAGCGCGGTAGCCCTCATTGAATTCATTGTGTGATCAATAGTTAGCATTTACATAAATTAAAATTAGAAGTGGCCCAAGGACAGAACCTTGAGACACATCCTGAGTGATAATAAATATGCAGTATATTGTTAAGTCAAATGCTTGTATAGAAGTTACATGAACCACTCATTGACAGCGATTAATACAGACGGAACCGTCGTATTCATTTTGCTGCTGGTATTCCTGTCACCATAAATTATATGTAGTACAAACAAATCATTAATTCCGCCATATTTTAAGGTCTGTGAGAACCTGTTTCGAAAACAAACCACTTTGGACGTGAACCTTATTAGAAAGTGCTTTGAAATATTGAAGAATATTATTTTAATGGGACCCCTTGGTAGACAAGTCTCGATTTGATATAGAAGCGAGTTCGATATGGCAGCACTATTTCAATGCAATTACCAAAGCATTTCTCACATTAATTTGCTAGTATTATTTTTATACGCCTTCAGATCAAACATGTGGAATCGCCATTAACCCGAGGGGGCAACACGAACAATCTCACGGCTAGGTTAGGTAAAAGGCTAAGCGCTGAAGTGATACATTCTGAGGACGGGCGTGAACTGCACCTGGGGATGATTTTATAATCTAGTTGTGGATGATGATGCGCTCTATTGTGTTGGTACTTGGTACTCTTAGGTAATATATATACAAAGGGAGTATCACGCAGATTATTAATAGGGAGAGACGAGACCTGACCGCAAACTACAGGTTTGTTTGCAACTAAGATATAACATCCGAAGTGAGGGATCGCGTGTATCTAAATATTACAAAAAACCGACGCTCTTGGGCAGACTTCTAACTCCGTGTATTTACCGATGGTTGTTTTTAGTATCTAGATGCACGCGATCTCCCACTCCGGATGTAAAAATTGTTTACTTAGTCGTTTTTGTTCTATTTCAGAATGATTATTCTTACGATTTTTTTTATAAGTGCGAGCGTAGATCCCATTGTCCAACCGACGACGAAAGAAGACCCGCTCGACAAGGAACAGTATTGCCAATAAGTCGCCGGCTTTCTGCAAAACCATATACTAGGAATATAATATCTCTTCCAATGAGTAGGTGCGGATATAAACAATCACAAAAATTTGCCCTACACTAATTCATTTACGTTTGATTATGAATGGTATGCAGAAATCACATTCTTTCTGCTGGTTTTCTTTCCCCGACCAGACAGTACTTAATACACGTATGTATATACGAAATGTTAAGCAACGATAGTCGCAGTAGTTAATTGGAATCGTGACCCCAGCGTATTCACAGAAACCATGCAATCTTAGTCGGGAGTTGTGTAAGACACCATCCTTCGGAGTGGATGTAAAAGCAGTCGGTTCCTTGTTTATTGGATGTTAGGCAAGTAAAAAATCACTACTTTTCGATAAGAAGAGGTTTGATAAAATTTCCAAGTTATGGGTAGCTCGTCTCCTGGCGTTAGTTATTGGCCCTGGTAGTAGAAGTTAAATCAAAATTTATTCCCTTATCAAAACTCGTCACACATTCCGATTCGAGTTGCCAATCTTGTTAGAGAAATTTATGTAGCGGCACACAAAAAATCTTTATGAAGCAGCACGTTCACTGAATCGCTCTGTATGCCACAAATGAAGACAAATCTAATCAAGATTTGACTTTGGCTAAGTCCTCTATCCGCCCCAGCTGCTTTTGCGACGTCAATTAGGTCTATTGTTTAAATTTGTTTTACAATGTCAATTCTGCAAAGTATATGTGCAATTGGGCTCTAACCAGACGGAGTGTACAAAATGAGAGTAAATGCAAAACGATAAATAAGGCCGTAATTATTATTAAACTGACTTTAATGTTTGTTGTTTTATGGCATAATGTGATGGGTGTAATGTCTTTATTATTTATGTTTTTTATTGTGTAGTTTTCTACACATAGAATATGCAAAAAGGGTGCTTTGTGTAATTGATTAAACAACTCGTAACGGGGATTTGTCGATTGCTATCGTGTTGTGACACTGGTGTTAGCTTCAGGAATGGCCGCCTTCCTGGACGGTGATAGTTGTAACAAATCCATGACCAGATGATACAAAGTATCCGGTTCCATTCCTCTCCCAACTGGCACACTACTAAAATCGTGATGGATATTTTTTCACATATTGTGTTGATAAAATAATTGACAGAATAAAAGCTGTTAATTGCCGCATCCTATTTTTATTTAAATCCTCAGTAAACTGTTTTATGGTGCCGTATAATTTTACGTGTTGACATTTATTTTTATTACGAATAAATATAAAATCACTCTGTTGGTCAGTTGTTAATTAAAAATAAATTAGCTCGAGGCCCGTGTCGATTTGCCATTGTTTTTCAACATTTCCACCGTTTTAATTTTCGTGTTCACTACATTTGATTACAATAATTGTCGAAATATTCACAGTCCATACAATATATACAACGTCTAGTTCCATTTTAATCTGAATTTCAAATTCGTTATTTCGTTTTTATTAATGCGTTGTTGAACACCCCATTATAATTTGGCCCGTTTAATCTCAGACATTTAGGCACTGCGTACTGAAATGAGCGTTTTTATGATTTTCGTCAAAACTTATCATTTGCAGTTCCGTTGTATAAGGGGCGGACGGAGCCCAAATGTCATTCACAGCGGTTTTTATTAAGTTTTTATTAAGAAGAAAGTTCGATGTATATCAAATGATTTTTTAATCTGTGATAGATGAAAACACTACAACTTTCGGGTAAAATGGATTTCTATAATTTTTCGTCGCGTTTCCATTTTAATGAAAAATTCGTATGCTCCCGAAGCCCTTTTGGGACCTTCTGTAGGCTGAACGAGTCTAAATATCGTCGTACTCACTCCACGGTTACATAGAGAGAGAAGTAGTGGCGGCTGGTGAAATTTAGGTTGTCGTATCCAGAGCTGTCACAATTACCCATTAAAAGTAATTGAAGTACCAATTACCAATTATCAATCAAAGTAGTAAATATTTCCATTACCAATTACTCCTCATTTTACACAGTACTTCAAGTATCAATTACTCGTCGAAAATAATATTTTTTTCCAAATAAAGGAATTCAATTACTTTACCTTATACTTCAATTACTCTATTTAATTGAATTACTTTGAATGTAATTGAATTACCAAAAATAATTGAAATATCGACTGAAAATAAAAGAAATTCAAATACCTACAAAAAAAGAGGCACAATGTACATGTATTTTTAAATAATTATTAGGTCATTCAAACACGTATGTAGGTAATATTCTACCAAGCTATTTCACATATATAGGTACTAAATTTAAAATAAAAATTTCAAGTCAAAAAGAAATTATTGTGTTGACAAGAAATGGTCTACACACAGACATACATACAGACAGACATTTTTTATTCGATATTTGAGTTCAACGTGAAACGCATTTCTGTGCAAAAATTTTGTTTCTACGATCATTATTAAAAAAATTTATCAGTGTAACCAATATTAATAGGTATTTGATTAAATCAAATAGGTAAAATAATAGTTATTGCCAATATTGGAGATATATGTATAACATATATTAATATTTAAAAAATAGTAAAGAACAAATTTATTATTTAATATTTACTTACCTTGCCAGGTAACTTTTTAAGATTTAAAAACACAAGGACACAAATAATTAAAAACATGGTTTTCTTGCAATCACAGCTACTGTATACTGTGTAGTGCACTGGATAACTGAAAGAAAACGAAAATACTGTCAAACGACAAGCTCAGACAAGTTATTAAAGCCGAGTGCGTTGCGATTTTTCTCGGAATATTTTCGATACAATTTCAATTATTTTAAGGTAATTAAAGTATCTGAAAGGAATTGAATTACCCAAAAGGAATTGAATTATTTGTTCAGTACTTCAATTACCAAAAACAATAAAACAATTACCAACTACAATTACTTTTACAAAAGTAATTCAAATACCAATTATTTTAAGGCGTCCAAAAAAAGTAATTGAATTAAAGTAATTTAATTACTTAAAAATAATTAAATTACTATTTCAATTCTTTTAATTGAAGTACCTGACAGCGCTGGTCGTATCTTAGTACTGATTGGTTTGATTGATTGATTTTACTTGTATTTTTGGCTGATCACAATCAGATAATACATGTCAAGGTAAAAGATGAAAAAATATACATGTAAAACACAATAAGTACGACACAATTAATGTTTAAAAAATCGCAGAAGCCAAAACAGTATAGGTACAGTCCACAATTATCACTAAAATGGAAATAAATTGTTTCAAAAAATAATTGTCTGTATACGAGTTAAAAATATTAAAGGTTAATTTAAAAATTGCATATTGTCTAGGTTGGTAAAAATGTTGGATAGTGGGTGGGAGCAAGTACTCTCCATCGACCTACCCTCTCTGAATCCATGTTGACACGGGATCGTCAAATTATGTCCGGCCAAAAATTCAAAAAGTTGTTCGTACATAGCCCTATCCATAACTTTTGACACCGAGCTAACTAGTATTATTATGAGTGTATCAACATCTAAAGGATGTCCAGTTTTTAATATAGGTACGACATGTGATATTTTCAATATGAAAGTATCATTTTCAATTGAATGGTTAATTAAAGACATTAGAGGGGGTGTAATCAAATATTTAATTTGTTTTAAGATCTTGAAGCTAAGGTTGTCGTTTCCAGAAGAATTTTTGTTTTTAAGGTTATTAATTATATTTATAAGTTGCAATTCGGTAACTGGTGTAAAAAGGAATGTACAATGGTTTGTGCTAGAGACTGTACATGGTAAGGATAAATGTTTTCTTCAAGCATATAACAATACTTACATTATATATTGCAACGCGTCCTGGAGAAAGAGCCTATTTTTGTACTAATACAAATATTTTTAATTTTTTTCCTAGGACAAAAATGAAACAGTGTACACTGCTGTGCAAAAATAAGTGGGACAGTGACAGTAGTGGTGTAATATATATGTAATATAAATGTATCTGCTCGTCCACGCAGATAATTTACTAATTGCTGATCGTATTCAACCATCATTTATCCTCCGTCTCCCAGTTAAAGGCCTTCTTTTAATACTCCTCTCTTCTTATCTCGTTTTTTAACCCTTATAGGTACAGTAATAAGTGCTGCCCTACTTAGTTTTGCACAGCAGTGTACGTATCATACAACGAACAAATCCAAGTAGCTAACTTGTCATAACTGTCAGTTTTAAATTTCACGTCGGGTCGGTTTTCAAATTTAAAAGCAAACATGTCTGAAGAAATGCAGTGCACACCACCTGAATTACTTGATTTTCATCAGTGGCAACATTAATTCCCGCGAAATCCAAAAAAAGTTTACGATAATGCGTACGATAAATTTATAAAATGGGCCAAGGACAACAACGTACATATGTATTCGGAAAATGTGATTATAGCATATTTTTCACATTTATCCAAAAAACTGAAAAGTTCAACTCTATAGGCGCAATATTCAGTGGTAAAATCTAAATTAAACATCGAACACAATATAAAAATTGACAACTATTCTAAATTAATTGCTTTTTCAAAGCGACAAAGCGAAAATTATAAACCTAAAAAGTCAAAAGTTTTGTCTAAAGAAGAGTTTGATGAATTCCTTAATAAAGCACCTAATATATATTTAACCCTTTCATATCTAATATAAAATTTTGTTATAATTTGTGAAATTCCAGTTATTTTGTATCTATCCGCTATGAAAATAATAGATAAAAAGACTTGAATGTTCTGATTAAGTCCGGATATAGCTCAGTGGTGAGAGTGTTGGACTCGTTTGAAAGCCCGGGTTCGAATTCTGTACTTTTAACTTTTTTTTTGCTCTTTCTAACTTTATTTTACTTTTATAAAATTAATTTAGTATATTTTTTAGTTTGTTCTAATATTTGGTGTCACAGGAGCTTGTAGATGTGATGAACTTGTTCGTATAAAAGTTAATGATATAATAGATTTGTGAGATTTAATCTTAGTAAATATTCCCAACACGAAAACTAAAAAACATCTCTCATTTATTATAATTGGAGATTTTAATTTAAATTTATACAGAAAATATGCTACTCATCGGCCAAAAGACATAACTTTTGGCAGATTCTTTATTAAATATCAAAATGATCATTGTCATCGTGTTGTGATGGGCATGCATAAAATTTCAAACGTTGCAAAAGATGTTGCGTCGTTTTTAAAGTTGCCAAATTCACATGAATATACGGGCCATAGCCTTAGAAGAACCTCGGCAACTATCTTAGTTGATAATGGTGAAGATGTAACAACCCTAAAGCGACATGGTGGATGGAAATCCACCAGCGTTGCTGAAGGATACATTGAAGAATCTGTAAACAACAAAAACCAGATAGCGATGAAAATACTAAACCCATTAGAGTTTAATGAGCCCAGTACTTCAAGTCAAACTGAAAAACATTTTTCCTGAAGAATTTTCTGCCAACAATGAAAGAATTTTGAACAATCAAACTGACAATCTTATTACAAGTAATGTATTCGACAGAACTATGAATCTAGAAACAAACACAGCCAGCAGTGCTTTAAACGTAAGCAACCGTACTATACAGAATTGCACATTTAATATTCATTTAATAAATAATGGTTTTTGAAAAGACCTATAAGTAATATAGATTTTGATGTTTAAGGACTAAAAATGTTATACTTAATTTTAATTCCAATTAAAAAAAATTTTTACCTATGTTTAATTTATAAATAAAGTGGTTAGTATTACCAATATTTTATTTTTTTGCCAAAATTAAACATATTTGATGTCATTTTTCGAAATTAAAGTCGCAATTTTTCTATTTTGACGCTTGAAGAAAAAATAGTATGTCACTTGGAGTAGAAGGCACATTATATGTTTCGCCCAGTTGCTCAGCCTCGGCTGAGCAAACTTCTGGGCATGTAATGTTCGCCTTCTCCTCCTAGTAACATAATATACTATTCTCCAAAATGCATGTTTTGTTTATTTTGTACAACAATAACAAGATGTGAACCAAAAAATGTCTACTATCTGGTGTGTTTCTGTAACTATTTTATCGTTGTGAAATAATTTTATATCCTTAAATTTTTGGTTACATAGTATCTAATCTTAGCATCTTTTATATCTTTATTGTATATTCATTTTTTGTCATATAATATATAATATAATATTATATTATATAATTTGCATCGGGATAACCTAAGTTATTGCTTAACCAGTAGAGAATTTTCAGCCCAATTTCTTGCTGAGTAATATCAGGTGTTAGCCAGGCTTTAAATTCGCTACTTACGTTACTCTTTATATTAGATGATTTTATCGGACAGGAAACGTCTAGATACCAATTTATACAATCAATAAAATTAACAAAAGCATTGTTTACATCATGACCAAACATACATTCCCAGTTTTCCGATCGTAAGCTATTTATTAAGTTTTGTATGTTGTTTTCAAAAACTTTCGTTTTTTTTATAGTGGTATTCTTACTATTTTTACACTTTTTATGTGAAGCTCCAGGATTCCGTAAACTAAATACATGGACTAAATGGTCAGCTATATTAGGGTTTGTTAACCTACAATTATACTGGGAATCAAGTATAATTGTGACAAAGTAATGTATTGTACTAGCGCACAGTGGACGGAAACGCCGAAAAGCTGGCCAAAATATAAAGGCATTGAGCTATTTTACTGAAATTGTGCATACAGGGGTTTTTTGTGTCGCTGATCAAGAATCCGAAGTTGAATTTTGAATAAAACAAAATGGCGGCCATGAAATCCCCCACAAAACATACCAAAAATCGCCAATTATCGCTGCATTTTTACAAAACTTTGTATACAGTTTTTTTGGGTCGCTGATGAAGAATCCCATATAGAATTTCAAAAAAAATTACGATCAAAAATATATACATAGTTCAAAAATTATTATTGAATTGAAGCGAATTCATGTGTTTCATTTGTTTCGGGAAAATTAGGATCTGGGGAATGGAATAAAAATGTGTAATGACTTTAAAAATTAATTTTATTCAATTACTATCTGAATTACATTCATCGTCGCATTCAAAAGGAGCCCACTTTATGGTGCACGAATGTGCATGCATCTGTGCATTCGCGCACAATTTGGTCAATATCTCGCAAAGATGCAAAAAAGATGCAGCTAATTTTTTATACACTTTCGAAAAAAATTTTCATTGAACACATTCCAATAAGTTTCAAGACCAACCATCACCAACCGCGTATCTTATGGCTTTTTTTGTGGAGTTTATGAATCGTTGCATGTACAAAAATGCACTCCACTTCGATAATTATTCGATAATTATTTACTAATTAGCATATAAATAAACTGATCTGATACTGAGATATTTTAATTGTACTTACTTTCTGATGCAGAATCCATTTTTATGACAAAGAAAACTGCACTTTGAGAATTTTTACGCTGCAGACAAAATTTATCGATTTTTGAAGCGTTGCGAGCTGCCGAAGTGACGCGCTGCACGGTCGCACAATAAGTAATTTCTTCGCTCAGTAGTGAACCCGGACCGGTATTAACGGTCGTTTCTAATGCTAGGGGTACCACTACAACGATTTAAAACGTTTCCATTTCAAAAAAAAATCTTCATTTTTTAAATTTTGGCCAGCTTTTTGGCGTTTCCGTCCACTGTGTAGCAGTGGTTTGTTGTTACCTTTAATCAAAGGCTGAAATATATCGAACAGAATTTTTGCATCTCTAGAGTCTTTACTTGAGTATATGTTCTTATCACCACACAGTATTATAAAGTCTGCCTTGGTTATGGCAATTGGCGCATGGGACCCAAGTGATATTATAAGGCGTAACTATCACGACTAAATGAAGAACTTTTGCAGAGAGAAAAAAATCGAGGTTGTTTGCGGAAGAAACTAAAAATTTGTGATTTTCTTAAAATGAACTAATTTTTTGTAGTCCACCATTTTGGATCCATTATTATTTATAAATGTGTGTAATTACATAATTCATGCTTTGTTTGCTTTTACTTCAAGCTGGAAAAAAAATGAACAAGTGGTGTAGGAAAATTAAAAGAATATTTTTTTGGCCACTCTGTAGAATTTAAAATCGATTCACGGGTTGTTCAAAATGTCATCTAGTATTAAATGTGAAAATCTTGCTATTTTTATTATAACTGCTTTAGAATTTTCAGTTAGGGCGAAATTTCCGACAAAGTTTAAATAAATTTCTCTCAAACATTTTATCTTTTTCCCTGATTATCAAACATTAATGTATCATACGTGATTCAAAATATTTATTTTAGATGACTAAGAAAGGAATATCAATGTTTTATATCTTAATGTCTACTGCCATCATTATTATTTTGATTATCACCTCGCTGAAGTCATACATTGTTCGAAAATTCTATGGAAAATTTTACCAATTTCTAGAAGAAAATATTTTGTCCTGGTTTTAAAAAACTACTAATTATTTATTGTTGACGAACATTCTTGATCCCAATTATTCTCGGAAACTGTCAATATACAGGATGTCTACAATAAAAGGATCACATCAAAATGTCTTACTTAATATGGCCGATTACACCGTAGCGTTAAGCTTGGCATATATTTAAGTCTAACTTAGATTGAGGCGTTTGTGACGATAATCAAATGGTGAAAGTCACTGTCTAAATGCTACTTAAATATACGCCTAGTTTAACACTACAGTGCAATCGGCCATAAGTGTCTACATATCAGAGAAAAAAATAAACGAATTTTTGATAGCTTTTCCTATAACTGAAAAGGGTGCTGAAAAATCTACTGGAAATTTGACAGTTTAGACATGGTCTAAAAGATATTTATTTTTGCCGTCAAATTTCATTCAAGAAAGGTTTCTGTATCTCCTTAAATAAGAAAGTTACAAACGATTTAAATTTTGGCACTTTTCGGTTTTTTTTGGCTTGAACTCAGAAAGTTGGCCACGATTTATGAATCTTAAAAACACTTCCGGCCGACCGCGTATATTAAGGCGGCGTTAGCACACCCGTGTCGCCATGATTACCAACAAAACTTAATATTATTGTTTATATTTTTCTATTGATGAGTACGGAAAATGAAAACAAAGGATTCATCTTAAATACCATATGGATTTAAAAATTACAGGCAAAACTGATGTGCATTTTTTTTATTGATAAGAAATAGGAATATTTTATTTGGTGTCATTTTATAAAACTAAATAATCATGTTTGCTATTAATAAAAAAATACGCATCAGTGTTGTCTGTAATTTCACATATTGAATCTATATGGTATTTTGGATGAATCAGTTATTTTCGTTTTTCGATATTACTAACAGAAAAATTCTAACAGCGAATCATAGGTTTTAGTTGTATACATAGTGAAAAGGCAGCCATAAACGAGATATATTCAAATGGATCTTAGACAGCTTGTATGTAAATAAAACGGTAATATATTATTTAAATTTTAATAAAGTTAATTATAAATAATAAAATTAATAATAAGTTATTAAGATAGTCAATTATTATGTTTTATATGAATATAATAATGTCGTTAGCATAATAATAAAAGTATTACATTAAATTTTAAGCCAAAAATATTTCAGATTTGTTTACGCAATATAGGTTTAAATATTTTGGCACACCCCTATACTTTATATATATATATATATATATATATATATATATATATATATATATATATATATATATATATATATATATATATATATATATATATATATATATATATATATATATATATATATATATATATATATATATATATATATATATATATATATATATATATATATATATATATATATATATATATATATATATACACTGTAATGTTTAAATATGTATATATACATATTTATAGATAAATCGTGGGGATGCAATTATTTGGTAGTTACATTAAATTAAAAATCTCTGTTTTTTATCAAGCTTTCGGAATTACTAAAAAAAGAGTTATTAATTATTATAATACTTACAAACGTGATTATAAGAATAAAAATGAATACATGGCATAAAAATTGTTTTCAATAAAATGTGTAAAATATCAGGAAAAAAAAGTAAAATAGTTCAATTTAGACAATTTCAAATAAATATACAAATAGTAACAAAACTGTTACCAAGGATGTTAACAAATTTCATAAAAATATATCAAGGTAACCATAAACAACTAGTAAAATTTTGTTAAATAAATTAAAATTGTGATAGTATTTTTAAATCATTAAGTTTCAAAATGTAGGTATAAATTTTACTAATTGTAAGATTATTAAGATCAGTTCTTTTGTTTAAACAATTAGGTTCATTATTTATATATAGCAATATTCTCTTATGATAGTTATTGTAGATATAGATATTTAAACATTACAGTTTATACTATGACAATATATATATATATATATATATATATATATATATATATATATATATATATATATATATATATATATATATATATATATATATATATATATATTGGTTCTATTTTTTTGAATTTGGCAATCGGAAATTTTGGATTTTTGAGTTATGAAAAGCCACAATAGGCCTATTGAAGGCCGCAGTGTCACAAGACACCTAACCTAACCTAAGTTACAAAAAAATTAAAATTTTAGATTTTAACTATTGTTTACTTTATGATATGTAATAATTATTTTAACTGTAAAAATATAAATGTTCCTCTTCCAGACTTCTTCATTATATGCATTCCGAAGGATTTTCTGAAAATAAAAAAAAATCGTTTAATGCTTATATTTTTTTGAATTTTAAACAACTTAAGCAGGGATAAATTTTCACCATTGCGATTGCGATTTATGCAGTTGATCCGAATCCAGGAATAAATTTCTACCTATTTTACTTAATTATTATAATTTTTTTCAATTATCCCCTTGTTTTACTATTACTATCCGTTACCCATTTTTGTATGCATTATGAGAAAAATTATGAATTAAATTCGATATTTTCCCTGTTATTTATTCAGAAAAATGAACATATAGTGTATTTCCTTTTTCATAACTGATATATTTAAGTATATCTATCTATTTTGTAGCCAGTTAGAAACCCTTAGGATCCAGAATATAGTCATACTGACAAAATTTATACAAGAAGTACGTTTGCTGTGATTGAGAAGAAGTATGAATTTTCGAGAAATCAAATTAGCCTTAAAAATAGAGAACAAATTATTTATAAAAATACCGCTATTTACAAAGTTGCCTAAAAATTTTTTTTTTTGTTTTTTATGTTTTCTATTTATTGCATTTAAAATTAAAATTTTCTTGGGAATCGATGATAAATAATAATCTGAATAAACTAAAGAATATGGCCGTAAAAAAATTAATGAAAGATAAAAATAGTAATTTTACATTTTTCTCATTAACTTATACGGCGATTGTAAACAACGTTTACAACAAACGCTTCGGCTTTTTTAAAAACTCTTGGATCTTCCCGATCGCAGCGGGCATTTTGAACTAAAAGTCTTTTAAGGGTATGGGAAAATGGATTTAAGGATTCTAAACCTCTTCCACAAAACTAGATTTATATTTAGAAATTATAGTGTAAAGCCATCTAGACGGACCCCTAGACGTGAAATGAGTATCCCTGTCTAATTTACCTAGATTCCGAGGCCAAAAAAAAAAAAAGTAGATAGTGGAACACACCGTATAAAGCAATATAAGTGAAGCACATTTTGACATTTGTCTACATTATTCCGGTAATTTTTGAAAAAACTATAACGTCACTGACATTTTTTTAACCATCATAATTTTACAAATTACTCACAGGTCTATTTCAAATTTTCCGCTATTTCCACCGTTGCATTCCCCATGTATATGTATAAATTCTGCTTGTGTCTTCGAGTACTAATATTATCCCAATGATTAGGATAACAACGAACACAGCTGTCAGAATTAGTTGCACGCTTCTAAGTATTTTAAACCGGTAATGCTCAGCTTGACTGTGTGTTGGGACCGGATTCATCGGGACTACAGCCGGTAGCTCTGGAGACGGCACTAAGTCCTGTGTGTCTTCTTCAACCAAATGTTTCTTTAGATTCACCATTTTATAGAAGCTGTTAATAGACCTCTAAGTGTTACTGTTGGAAGTAAGCCTACATTATCTGTCCGCGCCCCACCACCAGAGGGTTCTTATCATCTGATTCTTATAATGATCTCACATTTTATAAATACGAGGGACGGTCTATTTTTCAACTTTCTTCAAATTATATCTTAAACTTTCGCGGATTTTTTCAGACTTGTTGAATCATGAACAAAACGTAGAAGTACTTCAGTGTTTTAAATTTAATATGGAAAATCGTTATAGACAAACAGGAGACCTCAACATCTAATCCTGCGGTTAGATATGGCCAACAAGACCACTTAATTGTCAACGAGAGTGCAACGATCAATTTGAAAACATGCAACCACATCTGGCCTGCAAGATTACCCGACCTTGCCCTCATGATTTTCTCATATATGATCAAGAATACAGGCCCCTCGGTCGATATTCAGAAGTTAAAGGGCCAAATGTGACATCGTTGTCATGAAATCGACATGTGCGAGTGGGTAGAGTAGAATGTAACGACCTTATTGGAGGAGTGCTCCTACCAGACGGATGTGTCGTATTTAATATTTACAGCTAGAAAATCTTAAGTATGTTCTTTATTATTATAATTGCATGTATTTTGTTTTATGCAAATTTGTTGTTACAATTCTGATAATATCTAGCAAATTGTTTTTAATTTAAGAGCCATTAACAGTGGTCTTTTTGAAAAATAGTATCTGCTATATCAGTTACACTAGAACTTCCAAATTTGGACTGATCCTAGATAAAATGCAACATTTATTCTAGCTGTAGAATAGATGGTTCCTTAAACATAAGAAAAATTGGAAAAATTCTTTAACTTTGATGTTTAATATTGTGTCTATCAAAAATATATTTGCCATTATCATATGCTCACGCCATAAAACAACTTTTTAAACATAAACTGTAAAAGTTATACGCAAAAATGTTAACAAGTTGCCTGTTAAAACTTTCTAAAAAAATATAAAGCATGGTTATTGCCATATCTTCAAAAAAAGAAAACAGCTATGCAGCTAGGAACACCTGTTTCGGAGTTATTGCTTTTCGTCAGGTGTCTGTAGCTGCTTTTTTTGGAATAGGGCAATAACCATGTATACCAATTATCTAGATTTTGAACTCCAATAGCTCTATCTTTATTTCTAAAAAAAACCTATAATCAGAAATAATTGCAGTGGGAGGTATTGCGCTCTACAGGGAATCGACAAAAATGCATAAATATATCTTTTACTACATGTCCATTGTCCATATGTAACACAAGTATATTATTTATATTGATATTAAAAAGAATGGGCCCAAGTATGTTATTACTGTCATAATAGTTTCGTAATTAGACTAATTAGTTACAATCAGTCTTCATAACCCTTAGGGTTGCTTGCTGTAGACACCGGAATCGTGTACCCTAAGTAAACGAAGGGCGCCAGATTTTTTTGTTTGCTCTAACGTTGCACAGCCCCTCGGTGGCCTTCAAACCTCACAGGAGTCTTGATTATTTTTTCCTTCTGTTTCCTGAAGCTGAACTGTTATCCAATAACTCTGATTCACATTTTTTGTTGTTTCCCAACCGGATAGTCCTGCCATGGCCCCCGCACCTCAAGGGAGGTGCACATTCTGCAGGGTTGGTGGCTGTAGATCCGAGAATGCAAACAGAAAGAATCTAAGATACTACGTTCTGCAGATTGTTGGCAGGCCGGTATGGTCCTCAAATCTGGGATCAGCTTGGGCTATTTCTCCGAGAACGTCGATTATTGGGACGACTATTCTTATTATTACCATTATTATATTATTAAATAAAATTACTTACCAGTACGTCTTACTGAAGATTTTCCATAACATCATCTTCAGCTTGTTTTTTCAAATTTGGTAATTCCGTTTCCGGTTCCGATAGAAATTTCGCAAACAGTATCTTTCCAACAAAAAAAAATATAAGTAATAGAAGCGTCAACTGTGTAATTATTTTACACCAATTCTTTGGTTTCACTGTGCGGACTACCGGGCACAAAGGATCTGGAACTGGAGGCGTTGAGAGATTGAAATGATTCATAACTTGAAAACGTACATCTTCGTCACTACTGTCGTCACTAAATTGAACGAAATTGTTATTTTGGGACTTCATTTTGCGGAAAGATAAGTTTCTAAGACAACAGTCTTTTAGAACAAACCCAGATTAGGTGTGTGTCATCCTGCATTCCCTAGTACTGATATACTAGTATCTTCTGATTTTTAAAGCGATATGCTTTTTTATAGTAGATACAGGAGAGGTTCATTAGTTACATTAGCGGTTAAACTCCTAAGCCCACTATGAAGATATAGGTATAGATTTATTCGTCGTACAGTGCAGCGATCTTATGGGGCAAATGGACAAAAATCAGAACTCCAAAAAAATCAGTAGTATCATATGATTTATTTACCATAAAATTGTCCGACATTAGTCTACATTTACATCCACAAATATTTATTTTACAATGTAAGGTTAGTAAAAAAATAGTGCATGTAAACGTGCATGTATATAATACCATAAAATATTATAAATTACACTTTATATTAGAAATGTTGACAGAGAATGAGATGTAAAAGTATACTTAGCATCCAGAAATATTTACATAATATAAACAAAAAAATGTCCCATGTCTATTCTGTCCCTGAATCACTTTCACTGTCATCGCTAACTTCAAGAGGAGTTCTGATATTATATGCTGCCAAAGGCTCTACTTCGTCAGTTAACACGAAATACTCTTTAATGCTACTATCATCAGCCATATTGTTTCCTTTTTTGGAGATTATTTTTCTGTGGAAAGCTAGTAAAGGATCTGATGTTATGATCAAACGATTCATCAAATCAATGTTTGATTCCGTTCACGACTTTTTTTCGAGTGTGTGCCAATCTTTCTTTTCTAATTTCTTTATGTCGAGCCTCTAGGCACTCTTCTGACATTTCACCAATTGGTATATTAAATTGAGAGATGACTTCATAACTGTGAACTAGTATTTTATGGATAGTCATAGGCATATATATCACGACTACTCTTGCAGATACAATTCCCTAGTGTTCATGGCAAGATTGTTAAATTTATTTACTTTAATTTTTTTCCTTGCAGTTCAAAATTCTCAAAATTAGGTAAAATGTATAAAGTAGTGTCTCGTTAAGGCTGGTAATTTTGGCACATATTTTATATTGCTCGAAAAATTTTCTAGCTGTATTTCCGTCATTGGAACTACCATAACCTTGTTTTGGTTTGTCTATATTGAGCCCTAACTGTTTTTTAAACTCACTTCGAATTCGTTTTTTGGTTTGTTCTTTCAAATCCTTAAATT
Source organism: Rhamnusium bicolor (assembly GCA_029963845.1). Taxonomy (NCBI): domain Eukaryota; kingdom Metazoa; phylum Arthropoda; class Insecta; order Coleoptera; family Cerambycidae; genus Rhamnusium; species Rhamnusium bicolor. The sequence continues at coordinate 130,778 of JANEYF010004053.1, read as the reverse complement.
CCCTTGAAGCTCGCCACTTTTAAAAGGAAAGCGATATGCTATTTTTAAACAATATTCCAAGAAGCGAATCCAACAATGCAAAGTTGACAATCCATATTTATATTTTTCAGAATCCCCTACAAACTGAGTCAAGTCTGTTTTATTCATCTGAGTCGGTTTTGCTCCGTATAGATAACAAGTAGCAGTAGACTTTGTTTCAGTCACAATATTGCATACACTTCCGTCAATCATTGGAAAGTGAAATTCAAAATCTACGTTAAATTCTCTTTCGCCAATTCTCATGCTAATGTTTTTAATATCTTTAAAACAATTTTCAAAATATTGTATTCTTGTTTAATTATTTCCTCGTTTTCCTTAGAAAACATAAATTTAAGTAATCGACAATATAGCGACGATGACGAACGGGGATTTTTCCAAACCACCGTTTTAGAGGATTTCTCCATGAGCATAATAGGGACAAAACCTATAAAAAACATAAATTCGTCAGTTTCAGATTCTTTTGAAAATTTTTGCCTGTATATACTGTGACTGGAACTTCCATCCATGCCCCATTTACAGACAAGAGTTAAATTTAATGAAGTAATGCTATGTATATCTATTACATTAATAAGATTGCAAATACTATTAACAGTTTTATATAACATATTTTGAATATTAACTTCAACAGCTGTCTCAGAAGCGGATGATATCTCAATATATGAGTGTTGTTTGAACAGATTAAGTCTATATAAACTAGGAAAAGTATCTCTATGTACGCTATTTACCACAGTCCTTAATAAATTGTACTTGCGTTCAGATAAGTCTAGATCTAAGTAAAGAGGAAGTGCTTGCTGCAAACTCAATTCTTTCTTTACTTCTAAAAGTCCTGTTCAAGTTGATGGACCAGCGATACTAGAAGCGAACTGTAATTCCGCACTACCGAAGCGTTTTACCAATGTTTCCACTTTTTTTGTTTTGACGGAACACTCTTCGAACTGCTTTTGTGGACGGCCCCGGCCACTAATTGAGGTAGTCGAACTGATATTGGTAGATTTTATTAAACTTTCAGGGATTGAAATTTTCGAGGCGAGAAAACCACTTTCTTTTTTTAATAAATAGGATCTTGAACGTGAGCACTTTGTCCACCTTGATTTTAAGTTAGCGCATATTAATTTTGCAACATTCAGTAGTTCTGGAGCGTCAAGGTTTGTAATGTTATACGAGTTCGTAATACATTGCTTTATTGCAGTAAATTTGTCTTTATCTACTGTTGACACCCAAACTTCAAAACATTCACCATACGTAAGAAGGTGACCTATAAAGGAAAAAAGGCTTTTTATACAAATTTGCAATTATTTGCACAAAATCATATTATAGCTTTAATCTATACTAAATTGACTACAAAATAGCAGAAAGTTGCATATATACTTTTATATACTTTTTTTTAAACCTTACAGAAGTTGTTAAAAAATCAATAAGAATCAAATTTTACACTCGTTTATAAAATTCAAATTAACAGGTTGAAGAATGCCAAATATCGAGGTCATTATATATTATCTAAATAGTTAACATACCTGGATTTATATTCTCCATGACCAAAATAGCACAAATTAAATACTGTTCAGCACACAACTATTCACAAGTGAAACAAAATTTCGACTGACCAAGTAGGTAATACACTATGTTGAAATTACCTTCGATTCTGTCCAATAACCCCCCCCCCCCCCCCACCTACTTATAGGGTAGGTAATTAAACCCAAAATAAAGGGTCGGTTTTTACATTTTTCTCCACAGGTCGAAGCACTGTGCGTCGTCTATTTCATGTCAATATATCTTATATGTATACCGGGTGAACACAAACCTCAAAAATTTTCGTACTTTTGAAGATATAAATAAAAAATTTGGGAATCGTTAACGATACATAAACACACATGGTTTGTTGTCATTTTCAAGATTTTTGGTCATTCTGTTTTACCGGAAGTGAAACCACCATTTTTTCTTTTGCGATTTCGATTGAGCTAAAAATTGACTATGTATAACTACTTTTTCAAATTTAAAATCGGTTAAAAGTGGCCATAAGGATTTTCTCCTTTCACAGAAATGGCTATGATAAATACTTCAAGTTACAAATTTACAAAAAGTAAATTCTGTACTCAAAACCGCTTGGTGTATTTTAGTGTTATTTTTAACACGCTTTTATTAGTTTCACCTGTATGTTTGTTTGTTTGTAACCGACTCTTTGGACTCGATTTTGGCCCACTTTAAACGGACAGATTTAATTGAAACTTTGTACACTTACGAGGAACCGGTAACAATACAATAATTTGATAAGTTTATATCATTATCCTGATCAGGATCGCCAGTCCTTAATATTGTAAGTATATTCCGTGATTCTCAGTTCGGTCGTTGGCCGAGCGGGCAAGTCTTAGTCGACGCGAAACGACGGACTCCTCGGGCGTGAGTTCAAATCCCATGGCTGAAATAAAAAAATATTTTTTTTTTCAAAAATATCTGTTGGATCGTAATATGTTATAATATCAGCATCAATAAGCAATAGAAATATAGTTTAAAAAAACTACAAAACACGCTTTCATAGCACATCAAACTAAAAAAGTGAAAAATAAATATAGTTTAAAAAAACTAAAAAAACACGCTTTTAAAGCACATCAAACTAAAAAGTGAAAAATAATTTTAATATAAACTGAAAACAATAATGAACGAAAAATACTAGTATTATTGTGAAAATAGCGTGGGGCGCTTTGTGCCATATTTTTCGTATATCGAGCAACCCACTCTTTTTTCACAATATACTAATAATTTTCGTTCATTATTGTTTTCAGTTTATATTAATAATTATTTTTCACTTTTTAGTTTGATGTGCTTTAAAAGCGTGTTTTTTAGTTTTTTTAAACTATATTTATTTAATAAATATTCTATAAAAATCAAATCAAACACCCCATCCCGTATACATATATCAAACATGTTTGTCGCAATGCGTTCCATTTTTTTTTCAACGGTCAGACTGTAATTATTGCACCACTATTGAGTAGTTTATTTTTTACTATTTTTGGAGAAAACTTATAAAGAAAATAAGTGACGTGTGAATTATTGATATAGCAGGAACTGAATAATCCTTGAAAATTTCAATGTAGCAGAAATTCCTGCTGCATGAAATCGACCCTAGCGCGTCTCACATGACCAAACTAAATATTAAAAACCTCCCAGCTGCTGATGGGCAAGTGCAAGTCGTGTTTGCTTAGTAAGGGATACGTACATAAAATTTTTACTCTCTTGGCTTAAACAAATATCGCGCGAATATCGTGATTTGGAAATTCAATCTCCTGCAAGATTCTGGCACACCTTCATTAATAAACGAAGACCCCCCTTCGCACCGCAAACCCCCGTTTTCCTTCGTTTTCCTTTCATTATCTGTCTGAATAATTAAAGGGATACTCACGGTTCTTGCCTACAGTGGCGTACAGAAGTCTTCAGATGCCCAAGCTCAATAAAATATTTGAGAAATGATGTAAAATGAACTTTTGTCCCAAAAGGTACAGTCACATGATGATTTTTGAATGAATGAATTTGCCTGGTTCACATCTAAAAAATATATAGTGCGAAACTGAAACACATCAAATGATTTATGCCTGTTGCATTAATTTGAAATATTTGTTGTAATGTTTATTTGAAGAAAAGTTCGTCGTTATATTATCATTGTTTGAGGTGTAAATAACTTGATTGTGTTGTAACGATAAAAAAGTTGTAGCTCGTCCACAAACATTAGGAAGTTTGAGAACATAAACTGGTCAATGTCGTTGATGATTAATTCAAATTAGAGCGGTCCAGAATAGGATCCCTGTGGTACTCCAAAGGCTATAGCAAATTCATGGCATAATTACATTATTAATTGCTTATTTGAACTTGTTAACATATATTAAAGAATCTAAAGAGAATGTAGTGATTACAGTACGATTTAGAACTAAAAAAATACAGCCTAAGAAACATTTCAAAAGTAGTAACAAAAAATTAAATAAAAGTCGAATACCGCTTCTTTTTACTTAGTTCAGTGAACGATCCCAAATGTTTCCCCGTGGCAAGCCTCTGCGTTCTCCTCCCCCCTTTAATTACAGCCCGCCGTTCTGGCGATGGTAGTGAGCATACAGAATCCAGACCACAGATTTGTCTATCGAGGTTAATATATATAAAAAAAGTATATTTGACTTGAAGTTTTATTTGATTTAGAGCTCCGGAAATACTACGATGTCTAGGGCTGGAAAATGCAACCTCGATGGCCATGCACGCGGATTTTGTCATTCAAAAACCTAAATGTTTATATACAGTATGAATCATCATATTGAAAAACGACAGTATTATAACTGATATAAATTTTAAGTAATCGTATAACTGACTTGGATTACCATTAATATTAAAATGGCTTCCAAAAAGATCAAACCGTCCAATGTATATTACATTTGATGCGGATTTCGCCATGTAAGTTGGCATCATTGGGTGTTAATTAACGCTAAAAGTATTCCAGCGGCTGTCTTGACCATGATTAAAGGTCAAAATATTTAATTAAGTACATGCACAATGTCGAGTTACCTATGTCTTTAATTTTCAAATCCTTCGAGAACACATTGAAAATATATACAGACCAGCCGTATGTCAGTATATTGACAGCTATATCAGTTTTTGTTTGACATGATCTCATTTTTTTATTTTGAGGAAATTATTTTTTATCACTAATTAAACATCGTCGAAATGGTGGAAAGTAAACATTTACTTACTTATATCTGGGATATACTTATTGTATAATTGTTATAAACCATACATATAGATGGCTAAATTTGTTTTAACTGATGATTTATAAATTGTTATTTTTGTTAAATGCGTTAATTGTCATTACCGATTACTATGTTTATTTATTTAATTGTCATATATCTATTTGAATTTATCATATTCTGTTATTTTCATTTTTACTTATTATTTACTTATTTATTAATTTTCTCGATTACTTTTTTAAAATTAATGAACATATAATTCTTGCAGGGGATGTTAACATAAATATGTTAAATCAAGTCAATTCAAATAGTATTCAGTTTTTCTCATTCTTGGAAACGCATGGCGTCTCAATTGCAATGATATCTGTGCGATATTTATAGGGAAAAGGTCACAATATTACTCTAGAAACTAAAATAATGCTTTGCAATACAATTATTTTACCGACATTCAATTATAGTGATATTGTGTATGGCCTCTGTCTTTATTTAATAACAACCCACAGAATACAAGAAGTACAGAACTCCTGCATAAGGTTTATATTTGGACCGCAATACAGAGATATCATGTGTCCTCTTTTATCAATGAGATAGAATGGTTAAAATTGCATCACCAACGGGAGCATCATATCGCCACATTTACTCATAATAAATTATTATTAATAAAACAAATCCCAATATACCTAATGGAAAAATTAATACCCAGACATCAAATACATGCCAAAAACCTACGATATCTAAATCAACTGACCACACCACAACCAGTGGCGGTTCGTGGGTCAAGAGATAGGGAGGTCAATTAGAAAAGTTTACTGTATTACCTACCTTTTAAAGTGATTTAAATTCCAAGTCGATCCTCCGGTCTTTTTGAGATGCAAAGTGGTCAATTACTTTTTCATTAAAGTCTTTTATGTTCTTTATTAATGCCCTTTCTATGGTAAGCATAGCTAAAGAAGATAACCTTCTCTGACCCATGGTATTTCTTAAAAATGTCTTTATTCTTTTTAAGGTGGAAAAACAACGTTCACTTTCGACGGTAGTCATAGGGAGAGTACACAAGATTTTTAACAGTTTGACACTTTCAGAAAAAGTATTGCACAAATTATTGTTAATAAAAAGCTGTAACAAAGCAACTGCACCTTCACTATTGGAAAAATCTTCTCGGCTATATAATAATTCAGTTTTAAGCTTCAGATGGTTTATGACTGGATACTCCGTTTTAACTAATTTAAACATATCTTGAGGAAAGCTTTTTTTTATAATCTTTAAATCGATCTGCGTGAAATAATTGAGACACTGTTAAATGATTACTGAAACCAAACCTGTTTTTGATCTCAGATGTAATTATATCACAAACTTCTAATGATATTCTCCTTTTTTCTTCCGTTTTACTTCTCTGGGCAGACTGCATGGATGTCTCCTCCAAATAGTTATTCAAAATTTTATTTCTGATGTCTTCAATTTTACTATTAAAAACTCCAATACACTTATTTACTGTTATGACATCGATATTACATTTTTGTAATTGATTGAACAATATATCACAATGAGGCATAACTAAATGAAAAAAATTTAACCAGTAAAGAAATTGTTCATTTTGTAAATAGTTTTTTAAACCAATAGCTTGGTTTAGAGTGTTGTTTTCTGATTCATTATCAATGATTTTTTCTAAACAATCTAATACTTCTGTTCGATAGGTATAAACAGTCTCTATACACCTTGTATTAAAATTCCATCGTGTTGGAGCCGCTTTAGGTAATCTCACCTTAACAACATTATCTACCACGGCTGTTCTTTTTGGCGATTTTCCAAAAAATGAAGAAAAGCTATGTAAATTAGCAAAAAAATTTTTTATGCTTTTATCCTGACTTGATGCTTTTTGTAAAATTAAATTTAGTTGATGAGCGTAACAATGAATAAAATTTGCTGAAGGATAACTTTTTTAATTTTGGCTTGTACACCTCCAAAAGCACCACTCATTACTGATGCTTCATCGTAACTTTGTGCTATCAATTTTTCAGGACTTTCATTAATTTTCAGACATTCTGACTCTTAAAATTACATCTGTCAAATGCTGCGATGTCGTTCCTTGAGGCTGAATAAATTTCCAAAATCTCTCACATACAACACCGTCTAAAACGTATCTAAACACAAAAACTACTTGTACTTTATTGAAACTATCTATTATTTTATTTAAAATATATCTATTTTTAGAAACGTTTTCGTTGTAAGCTTTTAAACTTTTTCTATAGGCACTGTCTAACTGCTTTCTAATATCAACTGTACCAAGTGTTGCTAGACTACAACAGTTATTTATATGATTTGATGCGAACGAATGTTTCTGTTTTATTTTTAAATGTTTGAAGTCAGTTACACCTATTTTAGACCATATAGGATCAGGATCATCACCAACTAACAGGTAAAGGAAACAAAAAAATGCATTTTTTACCTCGCATCCGCAAATCCACTCGGATAAATCGTACATTGAATTTCGAAAATACCTATTAACTTCTTTTTTCTTATCAAGAGATGTTTGCTTTATCGTCATATTAGGTTTTGGACGGCCACCACCTTTCAATTTCACTCGGTCTTCATAACCCAACTTATGTCCATCTTTCAGTTTTAATATATTTTGTACAACACACATATTTAATAGTAAACACCAAAAACACTATTTTACTTAATTACACGACAAGTAGAGATTTACTAATAAAATGTTCACAAATAAAAACATTAAAAACAACGCGACAGAATTTACCGACCAACGCGTACCTAGTCAGCATAAGACTGCTCTACTAGCGAAATTCGTGCATTACCGTTTCCGTAAAATGTGTCAGGGACATTGGCCCCGCCAGTGTTTTCTGTCTCTTCTGCTTTCTAACGATTCGCGCATAAGTCTATTTCACTTTAATTTGTTGTAAATTCGGTCTGTAGCTAGCTTTGAGGACAAGTTGTGGATTGACTCAAGATTTTTAAATTCTGTAAATGAATAATGTAATGAATATGAATGTAGAGGCTCGATATTTGAATAGTATTGTGCATAGAATGAACTAGAAACTATAATATTTTTTTAAGAATATTAGAAATATATATATTATGTATTTTTAAACTTCAGAAAATGAATAGCTCTATTTTTTATTTGTATGTGGGAGATCATTGACCAAGTGACCCTACAGAAGAACCGCCAGTGACCACAACACACTTCTTCCTTTTATGAACGTTCCTTCTCTTGGCATGCAGTGACTGTGTATAATTCATTACTAGAAAACATAAAACGCCTTTCCATGATTACTTTCAAATCCAAAACTAAAAAGTTTCTTCAGAATAAACAGTGACCTTGTCTGAACATGTGTACATACCAAACTATAGTATTTTAAAATCAATCATATTATTATTCTTGTGTATAACCATTTTTATGTAATTACTTATTAATCTTATTATGTTGTTTCTAGGTTACAATTTATTATATACTGTATTATTGTAGCTATCTTGGTTAAGTGGGAGATTAGCTTCGCTAGACTCCGCCAAGTAAAATAAAGGCTATTTATTTATTTATTTATTTTTCGGAATTATTACGATGAGAACTCGAATATTCTATACTTTATATTAAATAATATGCACGAGATTATCCAGATGTGATTACAAGGAAAATTGGTCTAAATTATAGCTAAGGGCAAGGTTCAGTATCTGGAGTCTTCCCTTCAGGAAAACTTCACCTATACAAATTCAGTTTGGTACAAGAGTTATCAGTAGGGCTGGGCGATTGTCAAAAGTCATAATCGATTATCGATTGTTGAAAAATAATCGATTATTTCGATTAATCGATTATAATCGATTTTAATCGATTAATCAAATAATCGATTAATCAAATAATCGATTAATCAAATGATCGATTAACCGATTAATCAAATAAATCGATTAATCAAATAATCGTATAATCGAAAATCGGTTTTAATCTATTAATCATAAAAGCGATTAACCGATTATAGTCGATTTTAACCAGCCTTAATCGATTATTCCATTCTCTTGCCCACCCCTAATTTACGGAGCTGTAGGATTCATCTTAGGGTTATTTTCAATTTTATTTACATACTGTTTATTTATATGACTATAATACTATAATAATTGTATTAAGTAAAAAAATAGATAATGAGGATGTAGGGCTGGGCGATTGTCAAATGTCATAATCGATTATCGATTATTGAAAAATAATCGATTATTTCGATTAATCGAATATAATCTATTAATCGAATAATCAATTAATCAAATGAACGATTAATCGATTAATCAAATGATCAATTAATCGATTAATCAAATGATCGATTAATCGATTAATCAAATGATCGATTAATCGATTATATAAGAAGAAATAATCAAATGATCGATTAATCGATTATTTTTCGATTAGGCGATTATTTGTCCCAGTCCTAGTTATCAGAAGATGATTTTCTCAGAAGAGCGCAATTTTGCGACCACTTGGAATGCATACTGAAAATAAAAATGTTATAAAACAAGGAGTATTTTCCAATGAATCGACATTTTTCCTCAACGGTACGGTCAATAGACAAAACTGTAGATACTGGACCGGAGAGAACTTTCTCTGTATGTTGGAGGCACCTATACTGTATCGTCGAAAAATCTTTGTATGGACATGAGTTGTAGGTAATCGAATTCTGGGACTTTGCTTCTTCTTACTGGGGAATGTTACCTACAATCCTTTCAATTTGATTTGAATTTTACTTTGGCAGGTCTGTTTCCTAACGAAGAAAATCCGGATTTTTCATAGTGACTCGATTTCGTTCCAGCAAGATGGGGTTCTGCCTTATTATGCACGGACTATCCGAAAGTATCTAGGCACAACTTTCCCAAACAGATGAAGAGGGCCTATTACATGACCCGCAAGGTCACCGGATATAGCTCCACTTGATTTCTTCCTCTGCGGTTATTTGAAACGTAAAATTTAAAGAAATAAGCCTCATAATTTAGAAGATTTGAGGAGTCGCATACAATCGCATTGATTACCTCATTAAATATCGTTTAGGTTAAATTTTTGGACGAACTATTTAACGAAAATAACAGGATGTTAATATTCATGAGTACATTTGATCAATTTGAGGCAATAATTCAGGCGTCAGATTGTAAAAAATCATGATTTTTATCAGCTTTGCTTACACAATGTATTAAATTTATTGTAGATGCAAATATTTAATCATTTCCTCTCCATTACGAAATCATCTGCCAAGAGCAACAATGGGCCCAGTTATCCGTTCTGATTCCTGTAAATAATCAAATGCAATTTTTCTAACGTGATCGTGAGGCACACCTACAAGATTAGAGATTTTCTTCCAGCGTGTAAACACACATGGTCTCTTAAAAATGATAACCGCTATTTAAAAAGATGTGAAATTACCGCGGTTACTAGCAGGATCACGATAAAAATACACGATAGGTGCGCGGAGAGATTTCAGAAAATTGGTTGCATATTGCACAATTTCATATACAGTCGCTCTTGTAATTACATGGTGGAAAGACGCTCCGGGCTTGGTTTGGGAGGAAGAACGTTAATACGTCTCATAGGAGCAGTCGACATTTAATTAGGATTATTTTAATAATTATTGTACCGAGCATACAGGATGGGTCAGAGAAAATTTCACTTCTATGTGTTTTAGTTGTCGATATATGACATAAGTTCACTATTTTTATATGAAAACTATGCAGGTTTTAGTAACATCGAACTAGATGCAGAGTTTCTACAGCTTTTCAAAAGTATGTAGTTTGGCATACTAATTATTGAAAATAATTGACTACAGTGGTTACTGTAAATTAAAAAAATTAAAGCAATAGGGAACTTGCCTATAATTTTAAAAATAAAAATAATACTAAAAAAACATAGCGTAACGTTGTAATAAAACGTGTACTTCACAAAAAAAATAAGTTTTCTAATTCCACGCGATCACTATAAAGGATCTAAACAGCGATAAAATTGAAGTGGCCCGAAACGAGCTACTATTGACTGTGACGTCACACCATACCATATTCGGTAGTCGTCGCGCCGGGAAGCAATACAATCAGATGTTTACCGGTTTTATAAGACTGTGGTTGATTTGTTAGTGACTGTTCTGATATAAATATATAATTGTGTTTTATAGTACCGCTTATTGTAGTTGTACAGATATTTAAAAATGACTGATCAAGGTTTTTCAAAGGGCCAATCTGATAATTTGCCTAAAGTGGATATGTTTATGGTGGCATCTTTTATACAAAATAGTGAAAGTTTTTCCCTTAATTCGAGAGGTCCGCGGGGTCAAGGCAGAGAAGTATGTATTTTTTTAGCTTTTAGTAATTCTAATTTATAAACATAAAATAGTTATGACTTGATCACGGAATAAAAAGAAATAACTACAAAATGCTTAGTCGCAACTAAGCATTTTTAGCAGACTTAGTCTTATGTTTGAAAGAATTTAGGGTAATTCTTTACAACAGCCACTTCTATATTTTTCGTGTTTTTTTTTGTACACACGCGTAAAGTGTCTCTATAGAAGACATTTGCTGCAAAGGAAATGTTGCGCAAATGTATAATTACCTATCGTAGGTATTTTCGTACTATGTTTTGGACCAAGGGAAATAAGTGATTGTGTCGTGTTATCATTCACATAATAGATAAATGTAAGATTTGAATAGAATAAATTAAAGGACAAGGGAAAGGTATTTGCAATATACTATATATACTAGAGGTAAACATTTTATTCTTCGCAGACAGTAGTGTTATTGAACTTTTATATAATTGTTGCACATTCTGTAGGATACTCTTCGCAGTTTTTTGAAAAGAATCTTGTGTTTGTCTTATAAACTTCATTCTTACAATACCTAATGTATTGACTACATATTTAATTTTTTCTCCCGATGGTGCCGACTGTTTTGGCGAAACGCGTGGCAGTATATTTTATAGTATAAACTAAGATTCATTCTTACAATACCTAATATATTGATCACATATTTAATTTTCAATTTTTTTTTCATCTCCCGATGATGCCGACTGCGTAGGCGAAATTTGTGGTAGTATATTTTGGTGTCTTTAGAAAATTACTTCAATTTTAGTAGCACATTGAAAATTGCAACCCTCTGTAGATTCATATTTTTAAATAAAATGTCCTATAACCTAGATTTCTTCATCTAGCTAACACTAACTTATAGCCCAAATTTCAATTCGAACGGACTTTTTTTTCTTTAGTTATCGTGCTTACAAGAAACGTGACGGACAGACAGACGGACGGACAGATGAACAGACGGACATTTTGAAAGTTGTTCAGAATTCGATGACGAACGAAATGATTTTTTCTCTGCGAGCGATATTAACGATTTTAGAAATGTCCCGATCAAATGCAATATACTCTTCGTAATCGTATTTGCGAAGAGTATAATAATAAATAGCTGTTTACTTTCGCACCAGGAAATTACCTTTACTTAGTATCACTAAATTACATTCTATCTACTAATCTTATTTTCTAACATTGTATACACATTCTTTCTTTTAATCCTACCCTAATTAAAATTCAATAATTCGGAATTCGGAATATTTTATTGCCCGCCTGCGAAAAACTAGTAGATAGACATATAGTATTTAATAATGTACTTGCATTAAAATGGTCTTCACACACATGTAGAGATCTACTGCTCTGTGAAATGTCTTTTTTCATTTCTTCTACACGCTTTTAGCCATTTTGATCGACGAATCTTATCTTCTGGCAACATTATAAATATTTTACCTGGCACTTTTACTGTAGTATTCTTACACAACGGTACAATGCAATATTTAAAATAAGGAGTTTTTGTTTCCATTGTAAGTATGCACTTAAAATTTATGGCGATGCTGGTATTTTTACGGCTGAAATCAAGCAGTCGAGTGCTGGGATCTCCGTCGTGGTATGGTGTGATGTCACGACTACTCCCGCGCTTTTGAACCTGTTTGAAATGGTTCGCTCGCGCGCGAAACTTTAATAATTTATAACAAATTTATTATTAGGAATTAAGGCGTCATATTTTGCATATCTTATTTTTTAGTATTGTAGAACATTTTTATGAAGTAAAAAAAAATGTGCAAGTTCCCTATTAAAGCTTAAGTACTTCTTTGTAAGATACAAGGCATTCAAATTTGGATCAAGAGTGCTCTCTGTTATATGTTCAATAGAACGACGTAAACAAAATTTCTTGCTAATGGATACGAGGGAGGTTATTAATATTTCAACATCAAAATTTCATGAACGATTAACTCCGAAATTCTGCATCAAAAGGCATTTAAATTTGGAGCAAGAGTACTCAGTTATAAGTAAAGCTGCAAATCGTTTATGTGTATCATGGTCGTAGAGTACAAATGTACTTACTGTCGCCGGCATTCACCTTGACCGCGAAACTCTCTCTAATCCAGTCTATTATTAGCTTTCGAGTTGCGTACACGTTAAGTCACTTAGGCGTATTGCATATTGTTTTTGTGTATTTATTTTATTTGTTGTACTGTATTGTTGATATTAATTTAATAATAAAGCGTGGCAGACGTACGCAGGGGTAGAAAACGGCCATTTGCTGACAAAGTGAATAAATTCATAGGTGAAATCCCGGATTTATTCTATGATGGTGCTAAAATAATTTGTAAAGTGTGCGAGAAAGATTTGATGTGCTGGGATAAGCGTGATGGTAAATAAGATGAAATGTGAATTAAAAAATACACGGCTGTGCTTATCTGTTGATGAGACAACAGATTGTAAAAAGAATTCTATTTTAAATGTTATAGTACGAGTACTAGACCCTCTTAAACCGACAATTCCACTGTTACTAGTTAGCAAAAGACTAAGTCAGTGTACTAGTGAAACAATTACCAGGGTAGTGCTGGAGACGTTAAAAAAATTTGAACTGTCAAAAAGTCAAGTGTTGATGTTTATGACTGATGGCGCCGTGACAATGCGTTCGGTAGGCTGTTCATTGCAAGAACAAGGTAGTACGTTTATACATGTTACGTGTAAAGTGCATGCTTTACATCTTGTGGCAGAAACTATTCGAAAAGGTTTTCCAGAGGTGGATGCATTAATAGCAAGTACAAAAAAAGTGTTTCTTAAATCTCCTAAACGTCTCCGTGAATTTCATAGCAAGTGTCCCGGTATTCCTGAACCACCACAGCCGATTCTTACACGTTGGGGAACATGGTGACAGGCAACTTTTTATTATGCTGAATATTTCCAACAAATGAAAGCTGTGATACTACAATTCAATCCAGATGAGGCTGCAGCTATTAAGGAAAACCAGACAAAATTCGAAGATATTTCCGTTGAAACAGCTTAAAAAATATTGCGAAGAACTATAAACCATTATAATACATGAAAGCATAAAAAAATTAGGAAACAGTGCGTTGTCGTTAGCGAAATCACTGCAGATACTGAACGAAGTAAATCTACTGCTGCACACTATAATAGGTGACACAACAAATGAGCGCGTTAAAGAAAAGTTCGCAAGTGTGTTAAATAAAGACACCGGTTTTATCAAATTTAGACAAGTATGTGATGGTGCAGCCCCAGATCCGTTAAGTGCATTCAAAGACTATTTTACGTATGTGTGTATTACATCAATAGATGTCGAACGGTCGTTTTCAAAATATAAGAATATATTTTCACCAAAGCGAACATCACTCATGGAGACAACCATAGAATCATACCTGATGCTGCAAAATGGCTACACATCTTCTCCAGTTTGTGATAAGCAATCTAGTTCAGCAAGCTAGTTAAGAGGGTAAGTTTTACATACATTGTTATAAATTGTAATAGTTTATTGTTTCTCGTATTAGTTAATTTCGCGTACGCCACTGTTCCACGGAACATTTTTGACAGCCCTAGTTATAAGTTTAATAGAATGACGTAAACAAAATTTCTTGCAAATGTATACGAGGAAGGTCATTAATATTTCAACACCAAAATTTCATGATCTAATAACTCTAAAAATTGGATCAAGAGTACTACTCTGTTATGTGTTTAATAGAACAACGTAAACAAAATTTCTTGCGAATATATACGAGGGAGGTCATTAATATTCCAACACAAAAATTTCATTATCGGGTAGTTGAATCATGCATCAAAAGGCATTCAAATTTGGAGCAAGAGTACTCTATTATGTGTTTAATGAAATGACGCAAACAAAATTTTTTGCAACATGAAATTCTTGTGTTGAAATATAAATGACCTCCCTCGTATACTTTTCCAAGAAATTTTTGATTACACCATTCTATTAAACATGTAGCATAGTTCTCTTGATCCAGATTTATAAATCACGAGATAAATCATCATGCAGACTCCGGATCTTAGGTCGTTATTCCAGAGATGGATTTTTTTCAGTGTGTAAAATAAAATGAATTTGTTCAAAAAAATTATATTTTGGTGCTAGTATTTATTTGTATAATAAAAAATTATTATCGTATAAGTGTGAATGTTAATTGGACTTTTCTATACTAGACATAAATATGCGGCCTTTGAAAAAATTTTACTATTCAAATATGCGCCAGTTACATCGGTAGATGTTGAACGATCTTTCTCACAACACAAGTAGATATTTAGTGAAAAACGCCGGAATTTAACCTCTGATCATTTAAAACAAATACAAATAATGTATTTTTATTCTAATGGTTAGTAGTTACCACATGAATTTGTTTGTGCTAGTGTTACATCCAGCACCTAATATCGATGGTTAAAGTGTAAAACCTAGGAAGTCGATTATTCTAAATTCTACAGGAGAAGAAGAAAACGTTTAGGATGTTTATTTGTATTACTTTTTTTTTTTTTTTCGGAATATCCGATGCCGGTCAGTCCTCCCGTGGCCTCCGACGCCTCACGGGAGTCGCGCCGGCGCATCAACTACAGCCACTCCCCACATCCCGCAGGGTTAGTGACTGTAGATACCAGAATCATGTGCCCTAAGCAGACGGAGAGTACCCAGAATGACCGCCTTCTGCATTTGGCCTGCCAGCCACTCGGCTGATTTTTGGCAGGCCGGTATGATCTTCAGTTCCGAGAGCAGCGTAAGCTTTATCCCTCCGAGTACACCGATTATAAGGACGACCATTTTTACCGAGTAGCCTGGGTACAGCACTTGGAGCTCGTACCGGAGATCGCGATATTTGGTCCGTTTCTCCTCCTCCTTAAAGGTGATGTTTTTCTCCGCAGGTGCCGAGAACTCGATGACATACAGCACCTTGAGTTGATGGTCGAGGAGGACTATGTCAGGCTTGTTGGCTTGGATTAGCCTGACAATCGGGAACGAATAGTTCCAGTAAATCCGGCATTTCTCGTTCTCGACAATGGACTTATTATCTCCGGGGACGTAAGGCAGCACTGGTGTCTGGTCTACCCCGTACGAGTGCCTTAGATGGTTGTATAGCACTCGTAACGCCGCGTTACGCTGGTGGATGTAGGCCGAAATCGCATATACGGGACATGCAGATAGTAGGTGCATGAGCGATTCCGGCGCCTGATGGCAGATCCTGCAGTTGATATCAGGAACCTCTACACGCCACACGCGGCTACGGTAGACCAAGGTATTGATAACACCATCTTGGCAGGCCATTTACTTTACTTTATTATTATTATTATTATTAATATTTTTTTTTTTGAAAATGAGTTATTTTATAGTATTGATTTTACTAGATATTCTTAATTTCTTTCATATCAAAACCTCATAAATCAGATTTGTGAGGGTTTTCTACCCAATAACTTCAGAAAGAAGTCATTGTTTCTACTTTAATATTTTCCTAAATTAGTTTTACTCAGTTTTGAAATATGGAGTTTGGAATCACAAAATCTGAATTGCGATTCATGGTCTTGTAGTTGTGAAGATATCAATATTTATAAATTTTTGCTACAAAAAAACACGAGAATGAAAAAATATCGATTTACTAGGTTTTGCACTTTTACCATCGATATATCCACATCCCAAATGGCTTGTTTAAAACCATTTAGCCATCATTTAACCTTGAATATTATGAAATTCACTAAATACAATTGCAAGGTAAGATATTGTATTATTGTGCATGAAAATGGTGATATTGTTCATCTCGCCTAGATCCGATCCTGATTTAGACGTCATGACAAGCTTGGAATGGGGGGCTGACAAAAAGTGTATATTCTACTACGAAAGTAGTAGGCATAGTAGTAGGCTGTTTTATTTAATATTAAATTAAATAAAGTGAGAGGTTTATGACTTATATCTCGTAGGTATAACTTTAGTATTCATTATTTGCAGTTAGCTGAAATACATTTCATAATTTTCCAGTAATTATTGATAATAGACTTATACATGTGCACTATAACTGGCCCTTAATATTACGTCGTGTTTTAGAAAAATAATTTTCCGGCGCAATTCTCTGACGCAACCATCTATCTCCTAGCGCTGATTTCCTCGATTTTACAATACCAGTTATCCTGGGAGGATAGAGAGGGCGGGTGTCGTGTTTTGTTTTTAGGTAACTGTGGGCCGAATGGTGCTCGCCCGCTACGATCCTATTAGCTAATGGGTATTCCCTGTGGGACACTTCTCACGCGACTGCTATACAGCCTGTCCGAGGGGCCGCGCCCTCGGCTCGGTATAGCGAACTAGCATGATATGCCACTAACGAAGGATAGAGGAATGTCACTGAAAATATTGCAAGGGAATCGTGATTCGTTGTCATTAGGCGGGATAGGCTGGGAACGTTTTTAATTTTAACTCGGACTTGTGCTGAATAATGGACAGGTGACTTAATCTTCGGGGGCTGTTCAGGTGCTGTACAGCGTAGACTCCTTTAATTTTCTGGCGCAGTGACGCCAATCTTCTTGCCTTGAGAGTCGCAAGGAAAAGATAATTAAAATAATCGTCGAATTCGAGATGAAATTTATAGATACAGGGTGGTCTCGATTCTAGTACCACCCTTAATTTTACTAAAAAAATTAATAAAAAACGTTTTGTCGAAAACTTATTTTTAAGAGAGTAATTGAATGTTCTGATAAATTCAGCCAAAATGTGTTCGTTTTCAACCTACCCCCTAGACGTATCTCCGGACTGAATTTTGGTCAAATGAGTTCTCAGAAAAGACCGATCATTCTAAAATATTTTCGAAGTTATATCTCTTCCAATTATATCGGAAGTTGACATCAACTTTGTTATTTTAAATAGACCCCCCCCTCAAATTTTCTTAGATTTTTGGATTCCTCATCAAAACTAAGGGTATGTTTGATAATACAACAAAAACAAAATGTGGTGCTATTTAAAAAAGTTAAGTCTTTTAGATTTTAAATTTATGAAGTTCAAGACATGTTATAACTAAGCCTGGCCAAGGTCATTAATCCTACAGAGACGTACTGGGTATGCATCATATCATAATACTTGAATAAGTACAATAATAAAAACAAAAATATTTTATATATTGTGATGTATGTTTTTGTACTATTTCGTTCGCTTTAAATTCTTTTTTATGTATTTCCTTATATTTTGTAAGCTTAGTGCTGCACATTATTATTAAACTGTTAAATGACGTTCACACATGTACATTGTATATCTAAGTGATTACTAATAATAAATAAATAAATAAATAAAATAAATGGAAATAAATTTTATTAATACTGGTACACTTTATAAAAATATGTACA
The DNA here is from genome assembly GCA_029963845.1 of Rhamnusium bicolor. NCBI lineage: Eukaryota > Metazoa > Arthropoda > Insecta > Coleoptera > Cerambycidae > Rhamnusium > Rhamnusium bicolor. Next base: position 112,363 of record JANEYF010004053.1, on the reverse strand, counting down.
AAACTCACCTTGAAGTAGCTTGGTTGCTGTTATCACAAACTGGAGCACTTCTATAATAACTGTGTAGCATCAGATATGTTTCCACAGTTGCCTCAGTAAGCGATGTTCGCTGTGGTGAAAAAATATGTTTGTATTTTGAAAAAGACCGTTCGACATCTACAGAAGTAATACAGGCATAAGTAAAACACTCTGTGAACTCACTTAACGCAGCTGTAGATGCACCATCACAAATTTGTCTTAATTTGGTAAAAACAGGATATTTCCGTAATACACTCTCGAATTTTTCAATAACGGGCTTATTTTTTGAGTCATTTATAGTCTGTAGCTGTGTATTTACGTCGTCCACTATTTGCAGCGATTCCACTAACGACAACGAAGTATTTTGCAATTTTTCTGTTGCGTCGTGTAGTCCTCTATAATTGTTATAAATAGTTTTTAAATCTGTTTCAAGGGAAACATCTTGAAAGCTTGTCTGGCTTTCCTTGATAGCTGCAGCCTCGCTAGGGTTGAACTGTAGTATCACAGCTTTTATTTGTTGAAAATATTCAGCATAATAAAAAAGCTGCCTTCAACCACGTTCTCCAACGTGTAAGAATCGGCTCTGGTGGTTCCGGAATACCAGGACACAGTGTGTGAAATGCTCGAAGCCGTTTAGGAGATTTGAGAAATACTTTTTTTGTATTTGCTATTAATGCATCTACCTCTGGAAAACATTTTCGAATTGTTTCTGCTACAAGATGGAACACATGCACTTTACACGTAACATGTAAAAACCTACAATCGTCTCTTTGAAAAAAAACGGCCCACCAAACGCATATGTCGCAGCACCGTCGGTCACAAACATCAACGCTTGCCTTGTTGACAGTTCCAATTTTTCTCCAACACCACCCGCGTAATTGTTTCGCCAGTACACGCAGTTAGTCTTTTGCTAGCTATTAAAAGTGGAAAAGTTGGTTTAACAGGGTCGAGTACACGTACTATAACATTTAAAATAGAATTTTTTTTACAATCTGTCGTCTCATCAACACATAACCACAGCCGTTTATTTTTTAATGCACATTTAATCCTATTTACAATGTCTTCACGAACACTTGGTACATATATACGTAACGGTGAACGACTTAGTAAATTCACCTGGGGATTGTATTTATTCCAGAACCCCCGAAATGCTGGTTTATCCAATATGCGCAGGGGAACATCACAGGCAATCAGCATTAACAGTAAATCAAACATAAACTGAGGTTCCAAAGAAGACACGCCATTTTTTTTATTTTTATGCCGGTTACTATTGACATGAATTTTGAAGCCGTATTTATTCCAGCACATTAAGTCTTGATCACAAACTTTACAAATTATTTTACATCCATCATAGAATAAATCCGGAAATTCACTGATAAATTTATTCACTTTATCAGCGTACGGTCGTTTTCTACTCTTTACGCTCAACATTATTTATTATTTATTAGTACTCTGTGCATCGACCGACAGATAACAACTGAAGTGTGTCGTGTCATCGTCATCGTCAACAAGCGCGCTATGGCACTGGTATTGCGCCCGACCCTGAATCAACCATCGCTTGCCAGGCTTGCCATTTATGATTTTTTTTTCAAATTTTTTGACGCTTTGGTAACTTATTAAAACATTAAGAAAACGTCAAAAAATCATTAATTACTATGAATTAGTTTTTAAGATAACCGCAATAAAGGAAGACGCTGTAAACGCAACAAATTTCAAAAAAAAATTCATAACTCAAAAACAGTTGAGAATCAAGGTAGGGTGTATTTTCAAACTTACTCCTAGTTTTGATGACGAATCCAAAAATGTAAGAAAAATGAGGGAGGGGTTCTATTTAAAACAACAAAGTTGATGTCAACTTCTGGTATAACCGAAGTGATAAAAGTTTGAAAATGTTTTAGAATGGTAGGTCTTTTCCGAAAACTCGTTCAACCAAAATTTCAAAATGATATTCCCATTCAGTCCGGAGTTACGGCTAGGGGTGGGTTGAAAACTATTCACCCTATATATTGGAAGATTCAAAATTTTCCCGCCAAACTGTCGGTCATATAAAAAATTGAATATACGGAATTTGTTCCGATAAAACCCCATAACAAAAAATATAATAATTCGTCGTTTTGTTTTTTTTTAAATCGGTTTTTGGCCATAACTTTTGTGTTTGATGTTCAATTGTTTCTTCCTTGGCCGCATCGGATTCCTTGGAAAAAACTACATCACATTAGTTTTTGAACTACGCATTTGTCTTGAAAATTATCTAGAAAATTGCGAGTGACATCTTAGCTGGGACACCCCCGGGTGGCCCAGGGACTAGGGAGCCCCCCAAATTTTTCTACAATTTTTGAGATAGAAATTTGAAATTAGTAGGAATGAATCAAGACAAAAGTTGTAATTTTTTGATTTTTCCGCGCCAAAAAATCATGTCCGTTTTAACCGGAAGTGACTCCAACTCTCTTATTTTAAATAGCACCCTATATATTTAGGTGATTTTTCTGATGAATATTTAATTTCCCTTTATAAAACTTTTTTCAGATTTAAAATCGGTTCATAAATAACCCAGGCAATTACATTTGTTTGTTTCTTTTAAGAATGCCATGAATTTAATAAACGGAATACATTATAAATAAAATAATTATCAACACTCGTTGTAAGGGTGTCTACCATCGTTACTATTATGTAATTGTAATTATTTCTCATATCGTTTATTTCTTTATTTACGTTTGTTTATTTTTTTTTTCGATGTTTATTTTTTACATTTCGTACTACCATAACTCGCTTATTTTGAATAGCATCCTGTGTGTTTTATGTGGTGTTTTTATTCTCATCAAATTATTCTCTCCGATGATGTATGTATTTGTTATAATAATAACGTTATTAATGCACAAAATGTCGTTATTATTTTCATTACCTCCCAAAACAATATTTTGCCAATCTAAAGGCCCAGTTGGCACTGGTAAGCGTGATACATTGTGAGGAACAGGGCTTAGGGCTGATGGCAAAATGGATATTTGATTTTTTGTTTTTATTTTTTGAAATATCCCTCAGTTCTTGTTACACAAAAATAGCAATCATCAAAATAATTGGTGGGTTCTCGCCATACCATTGAAACTGCAACACGTATGTTTTTTATTTTTTCTTTCATCAATTGCACTAGTAACACGCTACAACTTACACAACAAACGTGGAGAGCCCATTGCTTGTCTTAATCTCCGACTAAAACTCCAAAATATAGATAACACAGCCCCACAAAAAAAAGATTTCTGACCTAGCAACGAGACGAGTATATCCTTATGTATTTTTGATCGCTGATTCCGAATCCGGGGTCAAAAAAAGTCGTACACCCCCAAAAAAAAAATTTTGAGCCAAAAAACACCCCCTGAATCGTTTTGTTTAATATTTTCGGGAAAAATTGAATGTATTACGATAAAAATAAAGGTGGATTGCAGCGTTCACCCTATCGGTATGAAACGCACCCCCATAGAGGGTGAGAACCACCCTCATCTGCCATCAAACCAATTGATAACGACAATGACTGAAAAACATTTAAAAATGTTTGTTTCGTTAGGTTTGTAATAAACTGACGTAGAATTCACGTAATACCCCAAAACTACCCCTATGTCGTTATGAAAAACAACCCTCAACTTCAATTACAGAAAAAAAGAAAGGAAAAAACATGAAATTTGATAACGATTTCATTATATGGATGTTCTTATTTGCAGAGATCCTTATGGCTAGGATATTAGCAGTCATTTGTCACCAATCTTAACACCATTTGGGTATAAAACGCATCCCTGAAGGGAGTGAGAAGTACTCTTACGTTAGTAGCTTTTAAATCTTCTTTTTTTAATCTTTTTTTTATGGTATCTTTTAACTTTATTTTCAAACGATCTTCTTACTGACTGTCGTTTGTGTTGTTCTTTCGTGTCTCTTTTCAGAGACCAACAGTAGTCTGCTATCATGTGTCCGTCCCATCTTCCTTGATATCGTTTTTCCATTTCGGCTATGTCCTGGTGGAAGTTAAGGGTTGTTTTTCATAATGCTATAGGGGTAGTTTTGGGGTATTACGTGAATTCTACGTCAGTTTATTGCAAACCTAACGAAACTTAAACATTTTTAGATGTTTTTCAGTAATTGTCGTTATCAATTGATTTGATGGCAGATGAGGGTGGTTCTCACCCTCTATGGCGGTGCGTTTCATACCGATAGGGTGAACGCTGCAATTTACCTTTATTTTTATCGTAATACATTCAATTTTTCCCGAAAATATTAAACAAAACGATTCAGGGGGTGTTTTTCGGCTCTAAAATTCTTTTTTGGGGGTGTACGACTTTTTTTGACCCCGGATTCGGAATCAGTGATCAAAAATACATAAGGATATACTCGTCTCGTTGTTAGGTCAGAAATTTTTTTTCTTTTTGTGGGGCTGTGTACTACGATATTTTCACATTTTCTGACAGTGGCCACGCTTGCGAGATCACAAGGAATTTTCCACAAATGTAACAAAACTTGTCAGGTGAGATTTTGCAACTTCGGCGCGTTTGACTGGACATTGGATATTTTTTCAGTTAACAGGGAGGTATTAACAATATAAAAACAGTGGTGTGAACTATGTAACAAAAATTGTGTTTGCCAGTGTAATTTGAAATAAAAAGATCCGCCCACGGAATAAATATCGTTAATGAGTTTATTACTCTGTATCATTAAGAAACAGACTATAGTTCAACATTGCACAACTTAACAGTTGTTATTCAAGAAAAAGTCATTCTTTCGATTTAATCAGCGTTCCTGCATAAAATTCCGCAAAAAGAAATATAAACTGAAGCGCCTCCCTAACGAGCCCTACCTAATGGCAAGTCTCATTCCCCTATTTGTTATTACATTTCTAAAATATAGGGCAAAATATATCATATGCTTGATTTACTTAACAGGACGTTGAAGGTGATTCGTAACGAAGATGGATTGTCACTTTGTCACATGATTCCGTCGTGTTTGTTATTACTAAGATGAGGTCATATAATTTGACACTTCTTCGGGTTTATATTCAAATTGGGATTTATGTGCGGTTGGCAGCAATAATTTATGGTCATTTTGATAAAGTGGAAGGCAAATAAGGTGGTATTTTTGTCCAGTTTGTTAGGCCTGTTCTTTATAAGGAGGAGACACTTTTTATGGCAGTTGCGACCCTCCAGTTGAAATAAGTGGACAGCTCTCAAATTGGAGAATATATCGTGTTATAGTTTATGAATTTAATTTCGTGTCAACAATGATAACATATCATTTCGTGTAGTCCGGTCGAATCTTTTTTTGAGATGACCTTTTTTTACAATAAATCATTTAAAATTTGAAACTCAAAAGCTAAATATTTTAAAAAAATAATTATGAAGAACTCCGTCTTATTTCGCCAAATGTCATTAAAAACGTCCAGGAAGATATTACACAGGCCTGCATGGTTTTAGGGGTCTACAATTTTTTTACATTTTTAGAGTAAGTCGTTCTGAACTCTGCAGTATTATTAATTTTCGTGTATCACGCACTGTTTACTCTAAACATACATAACGACATTATTCGTAATTAATACATATCTTTTTAAAATAAAATTGTTAAGAACCACTGCTTTTTAATCTAGACGTTTCTAGTTAGAACCAGAATATACACATAGTATTCGCAAAGCACATACAGCAGTCAGTAGTAAGTTAACTGTGGTTGAACGTGTGCTTACAGTATGTAATAGCGTGATAAAGTTATTAAAAATTCGTCATGTCCTCAAGACATTGTAAAAACAACGCCGATGTGTTTTGTCACATTTGTGGTTCATATACTGTTAAAAAAAGACAAAGAAATATTACGGAATTCGTGAAAAGAAGTTATCATGCGTACTTTGGTGTAAAGCTTGGAGACCAAGACAAAACATGGGCGCCACACAGAGCTTGTCATACATGTGTTGATCGTTACGGAAGTGGACTCAAAATAAAAAAGAAATCCTTACCTTTCGGCATACCAATGGTGTGGCGGGAACCCAGAAATCATGCAGAAGATTGTTACTTTTGCTTGTGTGACGTAAGTGGCTTTAATACTAAAAATAAGAAAAAAATATTTTATCCGAACCTTACATCGGCAGTAAGGCCAGTAGCGCATGGGCCAGATGTACCTGTACCTGCTGTACCAGAGAATTATACTCTTTTGTCATCTGATTCTAATTCGCAATTAGAAATTGAAGATTCGGATGAAGACTTCATTACAAAAAACTCAGCCTCAGCTTTTTACTCAGAATGAACTAAACGATTTAATTCGTGACTTAGGACTTTCAAAAGAGTCTGCTGAACTTTTGGGATCTAGACTGAGTGAAAAGAATTTATTTCTTCCAGGAACGACATTCTCATGGTATAGAAAACGTGAAACTGAATTTCTAGAATATTTTGATCAAGAGGGATCCCTTGTTTACTGCCATGATGTTACAGGATTGGTTAGCAAGTTAGGAGCATTCATTTATCAACCAAATGACTGGTGGTTGTTCATATACTCATCTAAAAGGAGTTTAAGGGGTTTATTATTGCCTAATGGTAATATATACGCATCAGTCCCGGTTGCACACTCTGTTCATTTAAAAGAAAGATATGAAGATTTGAAACTCCTACTTGAAAAGGTGTAATATGCAGACCACAACTGGATGTCATGTGGAGATTTTAAAATCTTAGGTATGCTCTTAGGCCAATAGTCTGGCTATACTAAAATGCCCTGTTTCTTATGCGAATGGGATAGTAGAGCACGAGGTGAACATTGGCAAGAGAAAGAATGACCACGTAGAATTAATTTAGTACCTGGTTCAAAAAATATTGTACAAGAAAGTTTGGTCGATCCGAAAAAAGTTCTTCTGCCTTCGTTACACATTAAGTTGGGGCTAATGAAGCAATTCATTAAAGCTTTCGACAAAAACTGTAACTGCTTCAAGTATTTATGTTCAATGTTTCCTAGTTTATCAGAAGCCAAGCTTAAGGAAGGTATTTTTGTTGGGCCACAAATTAGAGAGTTAATGAAAGACAGAGTGTTTGACTCAACAATGAATGATAAAGAAAATGCTGCATGGGTTGGCTTCAAAAATGTAGTTCAAAAGTTCTTAGGTCTAACAGAGATCCTGATTTCAAGAATATAGTCAACGATATGTTAAAAAATTATAAAACATTGGGGTGCAATATGAGCGTGATACTTCATGTTCTTCATTCCAATCTTGACTATTTTCCAGAAAATCTCGGGGCGGTGAGTGAAGAACAAGGTGAAGGGTTTCACCAGGACATTAAACAGATGGAGATGAGATATCAAGGAAGATGGAACGTCGCCATGGTGGCTGACTATTGTTGGTGTTTAAAGAGAGAATCTTCTGAAGGTGAAACTTCACATAAACGGGCTTCAACTAAGCGTTCATTTGAAAGTAAAAGAAAGCGTTTTCATTCGCAAAGAGATATGTAAAAAATGTTAACAACTTTTTTGTAATATTGTTTTCTTGTAGGTACTTGTAAATTTTGATTTAAATTTTGTAATTAAAAATGAGAAGTATTTTACTGTAATGCATTATTTTAATACATTTTATTAGAAAACCGTTCATGTATTTTTACTTTGTGAAAAAACCTTGCGTGATAGAGCAAAATGCAAGTCATTTTTGGATTCGGCATGAAACAGTCATACAGCATTACATTAAAATATAGAAACTCTCCACCGTAAGTTTTATTTTGCAGGCCTGTGTTATTTTTCATCCTGAAAACTGTCAAGCGGCATATTTCGAGGATTTAGTCGATTACGCTATTCAATTTTTAATCTTATTAAAGAAGTTGTCTATTAATCTTATGAAACCACCTACAATTTTTACACTATTATGCGAAAAAAATACTATATCAAGTGACACATACATGTCGCATATCTGTGCTATCATAACTGTAACAAATAGGGTCCTAAACAATCAAGACATGTTGGACAACACTAGACATCTGTTCTACCATATTTGCGATGAGCCATATGCTTCTTGAATCTAGTTTGAAATGATCGTCTAGTTTGTCCAGCACATTTTTAATTACAGTCATTGCCGCTAATATAGTAAATCTCTGACTTTTCGTTTGTTTCAATAGGTTGTTTGACACTGTGAAAAATAAATTATTAAATTATGTGAATAAGAAATTTATCGAATAAGAAATCAGAAATTATCGGTTTGTATTCACAAAAACTCGAGGTTCATTTATTTTTTCAATTTTAAAATTGCAATTTTTTAATCTGTGAACGACGTCACAAAACGATACCCACCATGATGGTTTTAAATGTGACGTCACTCTTGTACTATGCAAAACCTACGGTTATCATATCGTGACTGCTTTGCCAATATTTGGACTGATTTCGAGTTGTTTTTTCAAGTTTATAATAATTAATCATCGAGGGCAGTTTTGTAAAAGTGGACAGTACGAATTTGCCAAGAACTGACACAATAATGGTGGCAAAATTCTTTGCGTTTAATCCCGATTTCTGTTCTGCCGAATTTGGGAACATTAATCCGTGTAAGTATATAATATTTGTTTTTAATTTAAAGCTAACTAGGTACTTATGTTTATAAAAGTGTGTATAATGTAGGTAATTAGAACATTATTTATTAGATAATCTTCAACATAATCTCAAAATTACAAATATGACAGATATGGGAAAGACTTCACTTGTTTATATTAGTTGTAAAGTTCAAAGCTACTGAAAGTATGCGACAAAATAGTACTTACATCAAAGTGATCCTCACAAAAATAGAGTATACTTTTACTCGATAATAATTTTGGGTCTCTCCTAGCAAGTTGTAACCAAGTCTTTCTCATTTTAATATCATCTGGCAGTTTTATAAGCAATTTTGTGGTGTCTTTAGACTTGTACTGTTGCAGTCGGCACCAAACACCATGTATAACGATGGGAACTCATTATTTTATATGATAAATAAATAAAAAAACGATACCGAGAATTACTTCCGCTTGTTTGTTTACTACAAGAATGACGTCACAGTAGATATTTACATGACGGCTCGTGTTTTCGCGCCAATTTATATATTTGAAATTTTAAATGCTATTTTATCTTATAAAACGATTTCATTTAAGGGAAATAAAAATTTCTGTGGACTAATACTACGATATGAACATTTTAAGACAATTTAAATATAAGAATCAAATAGCCTATTTTGCCTTTTGGATTGCCTAAAAAGTTGTAGTTTATTTCCCAATGAATGAACCACTGTCATACCCATATCTTTAAATATCTCGTTTCCTAATTATTTTATCAACTGAACTTACAGAATATCGATTACTCGATGCCTTTTATTTTAACACGCTTTTAAACGGACAGATTTAATTGAAACTTTGTACACTTACGAAGAACCGGTAACAATACAATAATTTGATAAGTTTATATCATTATCCTGATCAGGATCGCCAGAATTAAATAATTTCCTTTCCTCACGTATCCTCTGCGTGAGAGGAAGAGGCTTAATACTGTAAGTACATTCCGTGATTCTCAGTTCGGTCGTTGGCCGAGCGGGCTAAGGCACAAGCCTTAGTCGACGCGAAACGACGGACTCCTCGGGCGTGAGTTCAAATCCCATGGCTGAAAAAAAAATTATATTTTTTTCAGAAGTATCTGTTGGATCGTAATACGTTATAATATCAGCATCAATAAGCAATATAAATATAGTTTAAAAAAAACTAAAAAAACACGCTTTCATAGCACATCAAACTAAAAAGTGAAAAATAAATATAGTTTAAAAAAACTAAAAAACACGTGGGTTGCTCGATATACGAAAAATATGGCACAAAGCGCCCCACGCTTTTTTTCACAATAATACTAGTATTTTTAGTTCATTATTGTTTTCAGTTTATATTAATAATTATTTTTCACTTTTTAGTTTGATGTGCTTTAAAAGCGTGTTTTTTAGTTTTTTTAAACTATATTTATTTAAACCTCTCCTTATTGAGTGGACATTTTAATAGGCGATGAACTATGGAATTAAAACTCACCATTTTCTGTTAATATGAAAGCCTTAGGGATATATCTTAAAGTATTGGGGTATTTTCTGTATTTGTCAAGATCTAACTTATTTTTAGTATTTCTAAAAACAGTAATCGTCCACAGTTTTCAATTCCATATGTGAGTTAAATGGCAACTTTTGTTTTCAATTTTTCTTTCTGGCTGTAATAGTTACATAATTATGGAACAAGTACGCACTAGGTGGACACCTTGTATATACTTTAATTTCTAAATGCTGCACACTATTAGCATTGGTGATCACTGAAGAGTCATCAACATACATTCAAATGTTTCCTTCAATTAAAAATAACGGAAAGACACTAATAAATAGTAAGAAGCAGTAGGCCAGTATTTGATCCTTGTCCCACACCATTTTCTGTGTTATATGTGTCGGAAATTTACAAATTTTTGGAAGCAGTTATTTGTTATCTAACACTGACGTAGTTTTCCACGAAACACCAAAACACTGTATACTGCACTCGACGCGCGTTTTGCCAACCAAGTTGGCATCATCTGGAGATGATTAAAACTGAACTTATGCTAACAGTCTACCCTATTTATTCCTAAACTATTGTCACGATTCGCAGAACCGCCACGGTTCGGTGAACCGTGACCCACTAACCAATAAAGTGAGCTATTTGGGATAGGCTCTCTGTCACTATTCATATGCATATGCGCTTTGAATCTAGTTTGAATTGATCGTCTAGTCTGTCCAACATATTTTTGATTACAGTCCTTACAGCTAATTTCGTAAATCCCCGACTTTTCCTTTGTTTCAATTTTGTCTTTTGGATTGCCTAAAAGTTGTTGAAGTTTGTTTCCCAATGAATGAACCACTGTCATACCTACATCTTTAAAATTCATACTATTTTTACACTTTATGATTTCCAAGCTTTCAAATGCATCTAGCTGTCTAGTATTTGTTACATTCCTAATCAATCTTAAATTGCTAATATCTATTTTATGATTCTTCTCAAACGCGATTACAGTCCTTACAGCTAATTTCGTAAATCCCCGACTTCTCCTTTGTTTCAATTTTGTCTTTTGGACTGCCTAAAAGTTGTTGAAGTTTGTTTCCCAATGAATGAACCACTGTCATACCTACATCTTTAAAAAACTTACCAATACCATCGATTCCATTCGAAGATCGAATGGAATCGATACAAATTTCGGATTTTCTCTTTCATTTTGAAAGGTCGAGGAATTTCGAAGCGGCTCTTTATACTTTCGTTTCCTAATTATTTTATCAATTAAACTTACAGAATATCCATTACTCGCAGCGATATCCTTAATCAATGTCTTTTCTTTTTCAAACCTCTCCTTACTGAGGGGGAAGCTTAATAGATGATGGACTAGAAAATTAAAACTCGCCATTTTGTGTTGAGCACAATGGTGAGAGTCCTTCGGGATATATCTTAGAGTACTGGTATCTTTTCTGTAAATGTCAGATTCTAACTTATTTTCACTATTTCCAATTACTAAGAAAAGGCATTAATTACGGATATAGCTGCGAGTAATGCATATTATGCAAGTTTAATTGATAAAATGATCTGAAACGAAAGTTTAAAGAGTCGCTTCGAAATTCCTCGACCTTTCAAAATGTAAGAGAAAATCCGAAATTTGTATCGATTCCATTCGATCTTTCATTCACCCGTGGTATTGGTAAGTTTTTTTAAAGATGTAGGTATGACAGTGGTTCATTCATCGGGAAACAAACTTCAACAAATTTTAGGCAATCCAAAAGACAAAATTGAAACAAAGGAAAAGTCGGGGATTTACGAAATTAGCTGTAAGGACTGTAATCAAAAATATGTTGGACAGACTAGACGATCAATTCAAACTAGATTCAAAGAGCATATGGCCCATCTCAAATATGGTAGAACAGATAAGTCAAGTGTAGCCCAACATGCGTTTGAGAACAACCATAAAATAGATATTGGCAATTTAAGATTGATTAGGAATGTAACAAATACTAGACAGCTAGATGCATTTGAAAGCTTGGAAATCATAAAGTGTAAAAATAGTATGAATAGTGACAGAGGGCCTATTCCAAATAGCCCGCTTTGTTGGTTAGTGGGTCACGGTTCACCGAACCGTGGCGGTTCTGCGAACCGTGACAATAGTTTAGGTATAAATAGGGTAGATTGTTAGCATAAGTTTAGTTTTAATCATCTCCAGATGATGCCAGCTTGGTTGGCGAAACGCGCGTCGAGTGCAGTATATAGTGTTTTGGTGTTTCGTAGAAAACTACGTCAGTGTTATCTTCACATCAAAGGTTCCAACCCACTCCAGGATTTGTTATCTAAATAGGACGTTATGCAGTTTAATATGTCATCTCTAATTCCCAGAAAATTTAGTTTTAGGAAGTAAAAATTTACAGTCAGATGTTGTATCGAATCTAAAGCAGCCAAGTTTTGGAAATTAATTATTAATTAATTTTTATAGTTACTTAGTGTTTAGAGTTTTGGTCACATATTTTTGTATTACTGTACTAAATAGAAAGAATAAAAAAGAAAAACACTTCTTATAATAGATTTTGTAACTGCCTTGTGACAAATTCAATGTCTTTAAATGAGGTCCCATTTCAACTACAAACGATCCTATTTCCCTAAAACAAAGTGCATTTCCTAACAGTTAATCCTGAACCTACTCACGTTCACATAGTTGTAATTTTTTCATGTACCCCACAAACCCCGACTGCTACCCTTGCGGGCTGTGCTGTCCTACTTCCGATGCTGTATGACTATACGGAACGGCGCCAGATACGTCTAGATGTGGCGTCAGTCTCCGTCCCGACGCCATTAATTCAGCAAACACTGCCTAATGATTGAATCAACAGTGTGCCGTTCGAGTCTCCTTTTAATACTCTCTTTTTGCCTCTACCCCGGGACTGGAATAGAGGACCAGCTCAGCCCTGATGCGAATTGCCGGCTACAAATTCTCTATTTGATTAACCTTTCACAATTGTGTGGACATATATGAGTTTATTTAAATTTCGAAATGTTTCATCCCTAATAAATGTCTACACGTTACGTATAGAGTCCAGTAAGATGTATGCCAAACTGAAGAAGGTGATAAATAAGGCATTTTTGGCATATTTTTTATATGAACATTATTTAATCGATTTAATTAAATGTATGTTGCTATTATGTTTATGATCTTGCAACAAAACCTTAGTAGGTAAAACTGTCTTTCATTGTCAATCATGCTAACGAAATTCAGTTTTTGCACAGCCTACCGTAATTTAAAAGTCTTGGAAATATGATAAGGTTTACTTTTTGAAAAGTGATAAAATACGCATCTGATTTTTAAAATTTTATTTTTCTACTCCCTACATAGAAAATACTATTTTGCTCCCTCATTTCAGGGAGCAAAGTAGTACTTTTCCTCCCTCGGGAGGAAAATACTTTGCTTCCCTAGGGAGGAAAATACTGTGGCTCCATCTGGAAGCAAACAAGTAAAAACTTCAAATAGCTGTAATAGTAGTGTATAAACTTCTTTTATTGATACACAAACTTCTTGAAAATGAATGCTTTTCTTTGAAACAGATTTTTTATTACTTATTTTTATATATAAAAATTGAAAACAGTTTAAATCGAGGTTTAAATTAACATCAGTAACTAAATATTGTTAAAATTTATGGTACAATTAATTAAATTACTAATGGAGATTGCCCCTGAAGAAATATTGGCTCTGCTGGTGGAGATCAGTTCCTGTTTGTTGTTTTCCAAAGTCTTGGTCTCTGATGAAGTACTTGTAGAAACAAAATTTTCAAAAACAAGACAACGCTTTTTGGTACTTGAAGTAGTACTTTCTCCCGTAATTATTTGGCTGGCTACCTCACATTTTTTAGAAATACAATCATCTAAGTACCCTTCTGCTACTGCGTTTGTTCGCCATCCTCCATGTCTTTTTTAGAGTGAGAATGTCACTTCCAGCATTGACTAATAACGTAGCTGAAGTACGGCGGAAACTGTGTCCAGTATAGCCTTTCGAATCATCCAAATTTAAAAATATTGCTGTTCTGTATGGAATTTTGGCAATTGTGTTTTTGCCAATTACCTGATTTGTACATTTTCCTTTAGCATAAGTTACAAAAAATCTAGAATGACATGTTTTAGGGGACCTACAGTCCAGATATTTTCTATACATATCCAAGACATATACTCCGTTTAAAATCTCATTTGTTATTGTAAATGTCCTTTGATATTAGTTTTTGAGTCAGGTATTTGCACCACCAAAATGTCGCCTTTATCACTGATATCCTCAAGTACCATTTTAACTAATTCATCGCTACGGCATGCCCCAGCAATTCCAAATATAAGCACAACCTGAAAAAGGAAAATGCACTTATGATAACTGCCTAAAATGTCACTTAATTGTCATATATATAATTTCTAATAAAAAATGCTGCGTTACGTTTTTATTTATTATTCAACAATATCGATCAATCTTACCTTCATATGTAAGTAAGTTTCATCTGGAGCTTTTGCAATAAACTTGTTGATATCCTTCCTTGAAAAAGTATTGGCTTTCTTGGCTTTATATCCATCAGATTTCCTTTTTAAAAAAGCTACTAATTTAGGAAACTTAATGTCGATATTGTCTTTAATTTGGAATGTAGATCGCAACATGCTGTATTTGCTCCATAATGTTGAAGGCTTCAAATCGGCGCATTTTTTGGAAAAGTAAAATAGGACCACTTCTTCACATATTTTTCTTATTTGCCTAGTCTCCATCCAACAATTAAATAGCTGGTACTCTTTTTCATATTTTTTACGAGACTTTAGCGGTAATAGATTTAACGAAACCACGTTTGCTTCTTCCAGAATATCTTGAGGAACTTCATCTTCACATTCGGAATACATTATTATAAACTTTTTGGAAGTTTGTTTATTTGGAAAACAAGAAGCAACCTTAGCAACGTTCCATGTACTTTGATTTTTAACAATGTTTACTTATCTAAATACCTATTGTGACATTTTAACATATTTGGTTTTTTGATTGTCATGCATAAGAAAATATAATAAAACATATGTAAAACCAATGTAAAACACTGTAAATGGTCGTAGAAAAAAATCATATGTATTACACAGGAGCAAAGTGCCATTTCCTCCCTTGGAACTATCCGCGGGAGGAAATTATGCACTTTTAAAATTATGTCGTCTAGATGTCTTCCATTTCGTTGGTAGCACTCTTCCAACCGGCCTGCATATTCTGCACAACGCGCTACCTCATCCCTACACGAATTCCGTTGACCTCGACAGGTATACACTCCTTCAATTGTTGACTATTAGCTGGAGGCTCGATGTAAATTTTACTCTTTAGATGCCCCATAAGAGTAAGTCTAATGGAGTAAGATCCGGTGATCTCGGAGGCTAGGAAATCATACCAAACCTGGAAATGATTTAATCCGGAAACAGCTTTTTGACGATGGTCATAAACCCTCTTTCTGTATAGGCCGTGTCTCTATCCTTTTTGATGAAAAACATTTTAGTTGAATTGAACAACTGGAGATTTTAAATCTATCCTCCCCGAAAGCGAAAAGGCTGCGCCTCCAACTCGTATTGGTTCTAAAATTAATCAAGTTTAAACAGTGAATTGCATTCTGAGACACCGTATATACGCATACTATAATTTCGTTTATTCTTGGAATGATTGTGTCTGATTATCGGCTATAATTCATAAGGATAAGCTTCTCTCGTCCGAACTTCCCTCTGAGCTACTATAACTGTAAATATGTTGCCATGTACTACTGAATACATACAAAACGATACGATAAAGAATGTTTAGAGCGAGGCGGGCCCCACTTATGTTTGTAAATTTGGCAACTCCAGATATGAGCCGAATAAACTGACGAAAAGAAGTTTGCAAACAAATTAACAATAAATTGTAGTCGTGTCTGGAATTCTTATTG
Source organism: Rhamnusium bicolor (assembly GCA_029963845.1). Classification (NCBI taxonomy): domain Eukaryota; kingdom Metazoa; phylum Arthropoda; class Insecta; order Coleoptera; family Cerambycidae; genus Rhamnusium; species Rhamnusium bicolor. Next base: position 96,399 of record JANEYF010004053.1, on the reverse strand, counting down.
GGACGGAAAGAAAAATTTTACGCTCGTAGACGATCATTGATCAAGTCTGCTGTTGTAGGATATTGAATTTTTGTTCAACCCAACCCAAACTTAATTATACAGGATGATTCGCGAGCAATGTGCCATAGCATATTGGCAGATAAAGCACTTCAAGGCAAGTCTAGATCTACAAGGAAAACATTTTTTGACCACTGGTTAAGATGATACAGGGTGTTTTATGCATTTGGTCTGACAGTTCAAAGAACTATTCTCTGCAACGGATTGGATGTAATCGAATGAAATTTACCAGTAACATTCCTCACCTGGGACTTGTCAGAAGATTTACTTGGCTTTGAACAATTCAGGGCCGGACTCGGTAAACATCCACTCTCCTCGATTTTGACAAAAAAAGTATATTTTTCTATCGCGTTTTTGGAAAATTATTAGCGGATTCGGAAAGTTCAGAAAAAAATGCTTTCAGAATAGCGAATCACTTTTGACGGCACACCTAAACCATTTCGGCAAAAAAAATAACAGAACAACTAACACTTTGACCGGACATTAATTATGAAACAGTTTGATATAGTCTGTTCAAATGCTTCAAATCTATATCCCTTCTGAGACATAGCAAAAAGCATACCTAGCAAGAAAAAGACAGGGTCGTACTTGTGAAATTTTAAAGGTATACAAAATGATAAAATCTGAATGGATTATGGGTATAATCTACATAGAAAAAGCATGCACACATAAACGTGATAACCCTTTTAATAAACAATAGGTAATTCTTCACAAACTTAACATCATAATAAGAATAACACCATAACTTAACATCATAATATTAGATAAGAAATGCTTCAATTCAAACTAGATTAGGTTCTCAAAATGTCCTCCCCCATCTTCGATGCATTTCCTCCACCGCACCAATAAATGTCGTGTGGCCATCCCATTGGTTTGTTTGTGGTTCTTTATGTCATCAGAGGCTGCCACTACGCGCTGCCGTATTCCTCTAGTGTCGATTTCCGTGCTGTACACCGACTGTTTCATGTGGCCCTAAACATAGTAATCGAGAACGGTTAGGTTAGGAGACCTAGCTGGCCAAGCTTGAGAACCTCCGCAACCGATCCAGCGGTTAGGAAACTCATTATTGAGATACTTCCAGACATAGAGTGAGAAATGAGGCGGTGCTCCGTCATGCTGGAAATGAAAACCTCTCCTGTCGACATATTGCGCCAATAATAAATTGGGCAAAATGGTCTGGAGGAAATTCAAGTAGATTTCTCCAGTCAATCCAAGTCCAATATCTCGATTATTACAAGAAATATGAAAAAATGTTTTAAATAAAAGATATAGGGCGGTTAATAACATTAGTTTAGTCCACCTGGGCTAGGCGTCGCCGCTCTCGGTACTTGCTGTGATGCAAGTCGCTATCCGCCACAGAGACATCTAGGATGTCGGTCGGATAGTAGCATTCAGACCATATGAGAAGTTTCATACCTCTCACCACTATTCACTTCACCGTAGTTAGTATATAACTAGCAGGTTGGCCACTATCATTTGTCTGTTCCATAACCTATGGCATACTGAAGAGAACAAATAAGTTCGAAATCGATCTATGTCTGGTTAGGAATTGACAAATGATATTGGCTTTCCATCTATCATGATTTGAAGGTGTAATTCAATGCAGGTCGGGGTATTTGCCCGCTGAGTAGTTGTTTCCTTCAAATCATATTTAATAACATTAGTTTAGTCCACCTGGGCTAGGGGTCGCCGCTCTCGGTACTTGCTGTGATGCAAGTCGCTATCCGCCACAGAGACATCTAGGATGTCGGTCGAATAGTAGCATTCAGACCATATGAGAAGTATATATATATATATATATATATATATATATATATATATATATATATATATATATATATATATATATATATATATATATATATATATATGTGCCCTTAATCGTGGATGGATGTCTTCAACTGAACTGAGGGGTATGTTGAAAGGTCAATTATTAACAAAGAAAATATTGTCGAAAACATTTTAAGTAAATATTTCGCAAAAAGTTATAAATGGGTCTAATCGTTTATTTCATTTTGTTAGTTGTAATAATGTTTATGTAACCGTTAACTTCAATTCAAAATGAATTAAGTAAAAAAATTCGTTTCTATGATAACTGATTTTTAATCCCCCTGGGAATAAATGTGTAACTTTAATCTACGTATTAAGGGAGTAAGGTAACAACTTTACGCCCTACAGTGCATGGAATTTTACTAATTGTCATAGATGGGAACCCTGCTATAATTTTATGTTCATTATGGAAAGTAACCGGGAAAGTAGTTGTTTATAAATATATTTTGTACTTATTTATGGTGTTTTTTTTGTAACGCATCCATTTTATTTATTTCCAGTGAATAATTTATTTTATCCAGAGAAATTCTGTAAATAATCGTAATCCTCATCGCTAGATTGTTTACATGGAACCTTAAAACTTGAATAATGCAGAATTTCTATTTGTAAAAAGAAGATATGCCGTCGGGCTGGCCGAGAGAAACCATTATGCCGCCGCAACGATTAAACGAAAACCGGCGCCGTGTAGCTTGCGTTGATTGAGAATCGAGACAAAATTTTAACCTGAATTTCGTACCAGCAACCGTTTGGTCAAATTGTTCAACATTGTCATCGGCGCATCCGCCTCAATTTGAAAAATTTTACCGGTCTGCAAATATCAATCTAATTTTTCTGGTAATATTCGTAAGTTTAATCGTTTAATCGTCATTAAAAATAAAGTAGCATATACAGGGTGTTACAAATTCGAAACGCAACTTTGGTATATTTTATTCAGGGTGTTTCAAAAAAACGTGCCAACTTTTTCTAGGACAGGGTGATTCCTATAATGTTCACACCCCAATTTTTTGGTTTGTCTTTGGAAATAAATTTAAAATGTTTAACGTAACTTATAGTAGTTTTTTCAAGCATTTCGAAAATTTCAACAAAAGAACAATTGAAAGTCAAATAAAAGTGGGAAAAACAAATCAATGTTTTTTAAATGGGATATTTTTACAATTTTAGAAAAAGATTTAAATTCTCTTTCCAAAAATATAATATAACGTATATATTTACCTTCATGTTTAGTAATCTTAATTAAACATAAATTTCACACGATTTCGTTCCAAATGGTTCAACGATTAAAAGAAACAGATTTCCTAACAAGAGAAAATTTTTGTGAATTTATTCTAATAAGGTCTGTAGGCGACGATTTTTATTTGGGAAATATTATATGGTCAGATGAAGCTAAATTTATGAAAGATGAACTTTTTAATCGACAAAATTCGCATTATTGGAGTGACTCGAATCTTCATGTGTTCAGGGAGCGAAATTTTCAAGAAAGTTTAATGTTTACTGTGCCATAAGAAACGACAGAGTGGTGGCAATTTTATCGGGAAAATTGAAGTAAGTATAAAGATTTCTTCTTTTGCTAATATGTATAGTTAATTTTTTTTGTTTTTGTTTTTTGTTTTTAGGTGAAAGATATCTAAATATTTTACAAAATTTGAATAAAAACTATTTAGAAAATTTACCTCTCGCCGAACATAGAAACATTTTTTATCAGCACGACGATGCTCCCCCACATAACGCAAATAATTTTTTACAAGAAACTTTTTACGCTCAATGGATCGCCAATAATGGACCTTTCCCATAGTCTTCTCACTCGCCTGATTTATCAATTTTAGATTATTTTATTTGTGGAACTATTAAAAATAAAGTTTGTGAGAGCCCATTAACAACTATTGAAGATTGTATGCAGAGTAAGAAATGCATTTCAAAACTTATCACAGGATTCAATTAGAAGAGCTACCCATGAAGAACTAATCCGAAGGTGCGACAAATGTGTGGAGGTTCGAGGGCGGAATTTTAAACAATTATTAAATTAAAATGGAATCATGCTTTTAGTTGATTTTATCTTAGCTGTTTTAGTTTATGCAGTGACTTCAATCCAATTAATAGGCATGTTACAGTGTTTAGTATTATTTTCCGTTTTTGTGAATATCTGATAACAAATGTACTACAAGTTCTTGATATTACTTTATCACATTCTCCATAAATAATAAACAAATTCAAAGAGTCTGCGTGGGTGTAATTTAAACGCGGGGGCAGTTTTTGACATAAGAGAATGACTGACATTAATGATTGTTTCTAATCATGGCTACTTTGATAAAATGTTTACTAAAAATTCTTGAATTTCTAAGAAAATTCTAAATATTTCAGAAAGTTGTAAATTAAACCTCCACAATGCTTATATCAGAAAAAAAGGAATTTAATTATACACAGCTTGATGTAAAAAAATACAGGGTGTTTTATTTGACTTAAGCAAGTTTTCTCGGTTTGAAGTTTACAAAATGTAACGTCAAAAATGGAACACTTGGTATACTATTATTAAATTTCTTTAAACCGTAGAGCGTAGCTCATCTTATGATCTTTTTTCATGCCAGAGAGCAAAGGAGTATCTTTTACACGAAGAAAGTTATAAACCATTCCACCTGTCAAATTTTTTTTTAAATGTGAAATATCTCTGAAACGGCTGGATAGGGTATCCTTTTGACTCAGAATTTTATGCTCTTTTCAAAAACCCTAAAATATATAGGGTGTTCCTTTTATAATAAGCAAGTTGGTATCGACTTCCGGTATAACTAGAAGCGCCAGATGCTTGTAATTATTTTAGTTAGATTGGCCATACTGCCATCAGTAACTCCCTAAATTTTAAAAATTTTCTAGTGTGTACTTTTCCCTATATCGATCGATACAATTCCTGGTGAGACACCTTGGATATGTTATGTTACATTTATGGAAATAGAATTTAAATCTTTTTTCAAAATTGTAAAAATATACATTTAAAAAAAACATTGGTTTGTTTTTTCCCACTATTATTTGACTTTCAATTGTTTTTTTTTTTGTTGAAATTTTCGAAATCCTTGGAAAAATACTATTAGTTACGTTAAACATTTTTAATTTATTTCCTAAGACAAACCAAAAAATTGGGATGAGAATGTTATAGGAATAATCCTGTACATAAAAAATAAGCGTAGTTTAGTTTGCTTATTAAACATAATTAATTTAGTTAAGTAAATTTATTGCTGTTAATATAATAAAAATTCAACGTAAAATATAAATTAACAACTTCAACGAGGGTAAAAAAATGTATTACGTTATATGCAAAACATACAGTAGAAACTTTACACAATTTTCTTCCTAAAATTTGTGATTCAGAAATTCAATCTATTGTCTCCGTTCTGGAAGGATTTTTCTGTTCCATTTTGGTTTTCAAATCTTGCGATAGTTAATCAGTATATCCCAGAATCTATGGTTCAGAGAGGCCAAGTAGATATAATTTACACAGACTTTTCAAAAGCCTTTGATCGAATTGCACATTACATTTTGCCAAATAAGTTATATAGTTATGGATTTAGTAACACACTGTGTCTCTTATGTACTTCTTATCTAAACGATAGAGCTCAATATGTCGCCTATAACGGGTATGATTCTGATATTTACTTTGCAGCATCTGGGATGCCGCAGGGGTCAAACCTAGGGCCACTCTTATTTATCATATTCATTAATGATGTTACGGAAATCTTAAACTGCAATAGCCTCCTCTTTGCTGATGATTTGAAGTTATATGCCACTCTTGATGATTGTATAAACTTACAATTACAAATTGATACGGTAGAATAATGGTGCAATGTAAATAAACTACAAATGAATGTCTCCAAATGCATAGTATGTTTATATACACGTAACAGCGAGCAGATAACTTTTAATTACACGTACAATAGCCTAACACTCTCGCTGTGTTTTAGTGAAAGATCTTGGATTTTTTTTTTGACATCAATCTTTTGCAAATCATACTCAACAAAAAATGACTTCTTCAGCGTTGAAAATGCTAGGTTTTATTATAAGGAATTGTAGTTGTTTTTCCAACACGTCTGCACAAAATTTCTTTTATTTTACGTTAGTTCACTCTAAACTTGAATACGGATCACTGATATGTTATCCTTATTATAATGTACACAAGAATTCTCTCGAAAGTGTTCAAAGTCGTTTCTTAAAATTATTAGCTTTCAAAACTGACCGTATCTATCCTGATAGAGGATACAATAATGTGGATTTGCTCTCTAGATTTTATTTTCCATCTCTAGAACATAGATGGGTCATTTCTAGTCTTTTATTTTTATATAAACTATTACACAATTTAATTGATTCACCCGAATTTCGTAAGTTAGCTTCTTGGCTCCTAGTAAGTCTAGGACTTGCGGCAAGTCCACACGTTTTACTTCGCGAATAGTAGAACGAAAATTCTCATAAAGTCTCCTATGTATATTGTGTCAAAATTTTAATGAAATTTCTCAATTATATGATACTAATCACTGTGGCTTAGCTAAATGTTTGTAAATATCAAAAGGTTACTGTTTCTATAAGTAATTAATTATATCCATGTAATTTCATCTGATCAGTATCCTCGTACTCCCATGGTCGAAACATTTTTACATCAAATACATTTTTAAATTATTTTCAAAAACATACCAACAAATTAACAGATATAAAATAATTATTATTCGTATTACAGTATTACACAACTAACTTCAACACGATAACCTTCTTAAAATATTTTCAAAAACACGCCAGCAAATAAACAGATATTAAATAATTATTATGTATCTTATAATATTATACATACAAATATACCAGCACTGCTAGAATTATTTGGTAACAAAATTAAGTGCGGCCCTGAAGTATCACAGCATGTAAGCTAAACTCCGCCTTGGTCGCGTGCCAGCAAACACAACAATCATCGTTCTTGCTTTAAAGTAAGTGGTGTAAAAGACGGGAGATGTTCATGTGTTGTACATTTCCCGTCCACATGTCGCGTTTTGCCCCGCACGTTCCATCACAATATAGGTTTCCTCAACTATACCATATGACTAAGCCTGGCCAAGCGATGGTACATTCAGGGTCGAGCGCAATACCAATGCCATCGCGCGCTTGTTTACGATGACGATGACAAAACACACTTCAGTTGTTATCTGTCGGTCGATGTATAGAGTACTAATAAATAATAAATAATGTTGAGCGTAAAGAGTAGAAAACGACCGTACGCTGATAAAGTGAATAAATTTATCGGTACATTTCCGGATTTATTCTATGATGGATGTAAAATAATTTGTAAAGTTTGTGATCAAGACTTAATGTGCTGGAATAAATACGGCTGCAAAATTCATGTCAATAGTAACCGGCATAAAAATAAAAAAAATGGCTTGTCTTCTTTGGAACCTCAGTTTATGTTTGATTTACTGTTAATGCTGATTGCCTGTGGTGTTCCCCTGTGCATATTGGATAAACCAGCATTTCGGGAGTTCTGGAATAAATACAATCCCCAGGTGAATTTACCAAGTCGTTCATCATTACGTAGACATGTACCAAGTGTTCGTGAAGACATTGTAAATAGGATTAAATGTACATTAAAAAATACACGGCTGTGGTTATGTGTTGACGAGACGACAGATTGTAAAAAAAATTCTCTTTCAAATGTTATAGTACGTGTACTCGACCCTGTTAAACCAACATTTCCACTTTTACTAGCTAGCAAAAGACTAACTGCGTGTACTGGCGAAACAATTACGCGGGTGGTGTTGGAGACTTTCGAAAAATTTGAACTGTCAACAAGTCAAGTGTTGATGTTTGTGACCGACGGTGCTGCGACTATGCGTTTGGTGGGCGGTTTTCTTCAAAGAGACGATTGTAGGTTTTTACATGTTACGTGTAAAGTGCATGCGTTCCATCTTGTAGCAGAAACGATTCGAAAATGTTTTCCGGAGGTAGATGCATTAATAGCAAATACAAAAAAATATTTCTAAAATCTCCTAATCGGCTTCGAGCATTTCACACACTGTATCCTGGTATTCCGGAACCACCAGAGCCGATTCTTACACGTTGGGGAACGTGGTTGAAGGCAGCTTTTTATTATGCTGAATATTTTCAACAAATAAAAGCTGTGATACTACAGTTCAACCCTAACGAGGCTGCAGCTATTAAGGAAAGCCAGACAAGCTTTCATGATGTTTCCCTTGACACAGATTTAAAAACTTTTTATAACAATTATAGAGGACTAGACGACGCAATAGATAAATTGCAAAATACTTCGTTGTCGTTAGTGGAATCGTTGCAAATAGTGGACGACGTAAATACACAGCTACAGACTATAAATGACGCAAAAAATAAGCCCGTTATTGAAAAATTCGAGAGTGTATTACGGAAAGATCCTGATTTTACCAAATTAAGACAAATTTGTGATGGTGCATCTACAGCTGCGTTAAGTGAGTTCACAGAGTGTTTTACTTATGCCTGTATTACTTCCATAGATGTCGAACGGTCTTTTTTCAAAATACAAACATATTTTTTCACCACAGCGAACATCGCTTACTGAGACAACTGTAGAAACATATCTGATGCTACACAGTTATTATAGAAGTGCTCCAGTTTGTGATAACGACAACCAAGCTACTTCATAAATCTGCTTAAGAAGGTGAGTTTTGTACATACTTTTATAAAGTGTACCAGTATTAATAAAATTTATTTCCATTTATTTTATTTATTTATCTATTTATTATTATTTATCACGTAGATATACAATGTGTGAACGTCATTTAACAGTTTAATAATAATGTGCAGCACTAAGCTTACAAAATATAAGGAAATACATAAAAAGAATTTAAAGCGAACAAAATAGTACAAAAACATACATCACAATATATAAAATATTTTTGTTATTATTATTGTACTTATTCAAGTATTATGATATGATGCATACCCAGTACGTCTCTGTAGGATTAATAACCTTGGCTAGGCTTACATATGACTTTTTCTATTGATGCCTAATCATAGGCATAAAAATCAAAACAAGAAGTTTCTCCTCTTGAGGAATGTTAACAGAAATACATCTTTAAGTTCATCTGTGCTATATACCGTATGGTATAAAACCGAAAAATAAATTCCATTCTATTCATTTGCTATTCTCTCTTTGCCTTACTCGCCGTCATCCCAGAAATGATCCTTCCAGACTTCGAACAACGGCAAAATTATCCGCCAACAACGAGAAAGGAAAACTTAGACTCAGGCATGTATCCCCGACCTCGTCGGCGGCAGCGAATATACCCATCCAGCAGGCCGTGGTGGCGTGTTCACTCGACGTCCGCGACCATATTGATCGCCTGTTGCATCCGCCGCATTGCGCACGCGCCCCATCCGCATGTCCTACTCCTGCAATCCCAAGTAGGCCATGGATCGCACAGCTGACTCGAAACTTTCGTCTCCTTTCTCACACGAAGTTCTGCCCCTCTGCGGTCTGCGCCCCGTCGTCGTCGGAAAATATTTATTTTTTCGGGGGGGGATCGGTGGGAGGTGACTTAGGTGAGTTTATTGATGGTGCATGATCTGTTTTTTATTGTTTGAGCTTAAGGTTAAAAGGGGTGCATTCGCTTAAAACGGGGGTGGGAGTTAGGCTAGGCTTTGCGGCCGTCCGTCTATGGAAGGGGAGATGGGACAATTGTGCCGTAAATGGCAATTGCTTTTTTAAATGTTGCCGGGCCTGAAAGGTTGCGGAATGCCGAAGCGATCGTTGAATCCCTGATATTTTAAATGCCCCAGGAGGGAACTTTTGTTATCTGAATCCAAGCATTGTAATAATACGATAAGGTTAATGTTTTAAATACCATGTCTGGCTATGCTTTTATTTCTTACTAACGTTACTTTAGTGGAAAACTGCAATATGGGTATATTATCTAAAATTTCTAATTATAACTTGCTATATCTACTAGTTTTTTCTTTGTAATTTTGCTGCAGCATATACAGGGTGTTTAATGTGACAGTGATATGGGAGGTAAGGCACACTTTGCCAAGTTTAAAACACCCCAAACTTACGCTTGAGTGTTCAGCATTTTTGAAATATAGAGCGTTTTATTTGATACAAATATTATACTCTTTTAGTCTAATCAAAAGCATAATTTTCTTCGGAAACCTTCCAGGACCGGACTCAATTTTTATAATTTTGCCCTAAGTTCCGATAACATCACTCTAAGTGTCATTTTTGGCAAATGTTAGTAAACGCTTAAAAAGTCAATGTACCAGTGTATGAAATAGTATAATAGACCAGTCAAATTAAGGGTTTTTCAAAACGATAATTTCCAACCATTCCCGACCAATACCATTCGATTCAGTATGTTTTTTGAATTCTCATGGTCAATTTTGCCGTACGTTATATGAGCAAGAATTTAATTTATAAACAATTAAAGTTGTAAAAATGATGAAAATCGATGTTTCTGAATATTCAACTTCAAACGCTGCGAAAACGGCAACAGATAGAGAAAAATTGCTCAGAACATTTTTTATAGAGCGTTAAATTCCCTTCAAAAAAGTCCGCGACGGCATATCTCTACGATGAATAGTTAAGGCGTTACAATGAGTTAAATATTTATTATTTTTCTGCTGTATATCAGTCAGCTGTACAAGTAACGCGCATGCGCGATCAACAGACTCGTACGCCGCGTAATGGCCGCCTGCGCAGAACATTTAAAAGTAGATTTGCTGTAAATCTTTCATAATTTTCTTAGTTTTACAACGTTAGCAAATGTATTTATCACTTCTTTGGTCTAGATAAAATTATTATATACTTTTATGCATACTCAAAGACCTGGAAAATTATTATTAAGTTATAATACCAAGTACTATAGTGCCCTGTGCCCGAGGGTATCTACATATACGCTCCTAGCATTCTTGAGAAGCAGGTGTTCCAAACTAGATTACCTCCCCCCTCTGGGTACAACGGGCCCATTGTACAAATATACATGGACACATTTTAAAGTTAACTATACGCAGTAACTCATTGTAACGCCTTAACTATTCATCGTAGAGATATGCCGTCGTGGACTTTTTTGAAGGGAATTTAACGCTCTATAAAAAATGTTCTGAGCAATTTTTCTCTATCTGTTGCCGTTTTCGCAGCGCTTGAAGTTGAATATTTAGAAACATCGATTTTCATCATTTTCACAACTTTAATTGTTTATAAATTAAATTCTTGCTCATATAACTTATGGCAAAATTGACCATGAGAATTCAAAAAAAAAAACTGAATCGAATGGTATTGGTCGGGAATGGTTGGAAATTATCGTGAAAATGGGCCTGATTTTTGCTTAATTTGACTGGTGTATAATATTTGATGGCACGATTGTGGTTATTGTCCAATAAATTTTTAAAAATATTTATTATCTAAATTTTAACTTCTACAAATAAGGCAATCGTCATTATTTTATTAGTTTTAAGTACCCTAAATTAAGCATCTTATTCTTTTGGACAAGAAATACATATTTACTGAAAAGTTAACATTTCGTGCAGGGCTGAACTCACTTAAAATTTCATGATTAAGTACATTTTATGTAAATTTGTTATTCACATTATGTGAATAATTGTTCAAATACAGTAATTAACAATTTTCCATGTTCATTACTAAATTGGAATAACTGTGATTTGGTACACGGTGATTTGAAAAACGTCTACACTATTTTTACAGCTTTCCCATTTCCCTTGCAAAGTCTCATGGATTTGTAAGCAAGAGGGATATAGCATTTCTGCCATTTTCTAGTCTTGGTTGTGAGGCAACTTATCTACTGTCAATTCAGAGAAGGTGGGGTTATTCCTGTCAAAGCTCCTCCAACGACATGGGCGTAAACAATAACGGGATTGCAGTTTTAATAATTTAAAAATAATAATTCTTTAAGAGACTAAAGTCCATAAAATATGTGTTTAACGATTTTAGCTGCAGTTTGTATGTTTTTATTTAATTAGTTTCAGAAAGAGTCCTTACCAAGACGAAATATCTACGAAATATTATGTTTCATGTGCCTAATTACAAAAAATAATTTAATGCAAAATTTAAATATATCGTTTATATGCACTAAAAAAATATATATACGTTTCAACCTAATAGGCCAGGCGACAGGTAGTTCAATAAGGAAATAATTAGTGGAAGGCTGAAAATTGCTTTAATCGCTTTATTTGGACCCAGATATTACTCTCCCAAGTTTTCCCCCTCGAGCGAAGTCGGCGTTGGCCCTTCTGGCCCTAAGAAGGTACCATTTTTCGGTTTTTTGCAAATATCTCCCAAACCATCAACTTTATCAACAAAATACGTATTGTAAAAAATAATCTAGAGTAAATTTGCTACAAAAATGTTCTTTACCGTTTGTCTCTAAAGTGAATCGTTATGATGCTACTACCATTCAAAGTGGATCCCTTTTTGATTCTTGCGGAAAAGTTATCGAAATCATATGCCATGTCAAAGTTTCTACATACCATCAAGTTCAAACATGGTATGGAAATGATACAAATCCACTGGATTGGGGCTTGAAAAATTCTCAATGTGGTTTGGCTCCCATACCTACGACGAGGGATCCGGTGCCACAAACGCTTCTAAACACAGTGTCCTGAAAATGTTCGAAAGGATGTAACGCAGCGTGTGGTTGCAGGAAAACGGGCCTCCGATGCTCCAGAATCTGCATGAATTGTATGGGACGATCATGTACAAATGCTGCCGAGGAAGATGATATGGATGATTGTGACGGAGGCATCGATGTTAATCTTGAGCGCCCTGTGACGTCGGACAAATGTACCGATGCAGACGATGAAAGCGATGACGGAGAAATTGAGGCAGACGATCAAGACCGCCAGCCTTCATCAAAACGGTTGAAAATCGACTAACTTTGACATTTGAACAGTGGATTAAGCCTCCTGGGGACACCACTTACAAAAAAATGCGCCATTTACTCTACCGCCAGGTGGTGTAGAAAAGAGTGATTTTATGTCAATACTAGTCAATAATAATACTAATCGTAGGTACTTTGCCACAGCTGTTTACATTGAAAAGCTCTTATACTTGTAACAAGTTAACAGCTTGTGCACCTGGAATACTGACAAATATTTATAACATGTAGAAACTTTGATATGGCATATGATTTCGATAACTTTTCCGCAAGAATCAAAAAGGGTTCCACTTTGAATGGTCGTAGCATCGTAACGGTTCACTTTAGAGACAAACGGTAAAGAACATTTTTATAGCAAATTTACTCTAGATTATTTTTTATAATAAGTATTTTGTTGGTAACGTTGATGGTTTGGGAGATATTTGCAAAAAACCGAAAAATGGTACCTTCTTAGGGCCAGAAGGGCCAACGCCGACTTCGCTCGAGGGGGAAAACTTGGGAGAGTAATATATGGGTCCAAATAAAGCGATTAAAGCAATTTCCAGCTTTCCACTAATTATTTCCTTATTGAGGCTTTTTTTCGACCTGTCGCCTGGCCTATAAACGGGACCTTTTAGAGTAAATTGTGACTAAACAAACTTTGATATAAGTGTAAATATCATGGACGTAATATACATAATATACATTCATGGCAAAAATAAAATAAAATCCTCTCCTAAAATTCTTCAACTGTAATGATTTCTCATTTACAAAGCTATTCAGGTGCTAAGTTTACTTGGTTAATACCAATACTAACCGGATGATTCTTGGTGTGGTTGATTACAGGATTTACCAGTTTCCATGCAATTATCACATTTGTCACATGAATAATTCTTTATATAATTCTAAATTCTGTGCAGGTATATTTAAAAAATGAATGAGAGGTAATGAGGCAATAATTGAATTTGATATAATTTAAGCTCGATGTATTTTTTTTTATTAATTTATTACTATTAAACTATAGGAAATATCGATTTTTGAACAACACAGTTCATTTATTTCTGACTCTCGTCGTACATATCTCCAACATTATAGAACATTCATAATTATTTCAGCGTAACCAGTCATTTTAGTTTCTTATTCAAAACTTTAAAGAAAATATGTCAATTTTATTTTTGTTATTTTGTTTCTTTCCACTGTTAACCAATAAAAGGCATGTTGTAAATAAATTGAAAATATTTTTACGCCTGGTAATAAATAAGTAACCCATAGTAATTACGCCTGGAAATAAGCAATTTACAATACACTCGCTACTTTGCCCATTGTAAATCGAGCTCACCAAGTCCAACCCACAACTGCAAAGTTTAAGTGAACAGACTTTAATTTTGATATAGAGCTTAAACAAGAACTTTACAAACTGTATTGCACGATTTTCCTAAATATCATTTACAAATCAAAATTATTGATTTTTGGACAAAAAAGCCTTGGTTAATTTAGTTCTCATCCTAGTCGTACTTATGTCATGTCCAACATTTTTAAAACATTCATAATTAATTCTAATTTTGAAATAGAGCTTAATTGTTAATTTTAAAAATTGGATTGATTGATGTTCTAATATATCATTTACATAACAAAATTATTGATTTTTGAACAAAACACCTCATCCTAGTCGTACTTTTGTCCAACATTTTAGAACATTCATAATTAATTCTAATTTTGAAATAGGACTGAAGTATTAATTTTAAAAATTGGATTGAACGATATTCTAATATATTTACATAACAAAATTATTGATTTTTGAACAAAACGCTTCTCATCCTAGTCGTACTTTTGTCCAACATTTTAGATTATTCATAATTAATTATAATTTGAAATAGGACTGCAGTATTAATTTTACAAATTGAATTGAATGATGTTCTAATACATCATTTACATAACAAAATTATTGACTTTTGAACAAAACACTTCTCATCCTAGTCGTAGTTTTGTCCAACATTTTAGAACTTTCATAATTAATTCAAAGTTTGAAATAGGGCTGCAGTATTAATTTTACAAATTGAATTGAATGATGTTCTAATACATCATTTACATAACAAAATTATTGATTTTTGAACAAAACTTCTCATCCTAGTCGTACTTTTGTCCAACATTTTAGATTATTCATAATTAATTCTAATTTAAAATAGGGCTGACGTATTAATTTTACAAATTGAATTGAATGATGTTCTAATACATCATTTACATAACAAAATTATTGATTTTTGAACAAAACACTTCTCATCCTAGTCGTACTTTTGTTTAACATTTTAGAACATTCATAATTAATTCTAATTTTGAAATAGGGCTGCAGTATTAATTTTACAAATAGAATTGCATGGTTTTCTAAAATATCATTTACAAAACAGATTGCATAATTTTCTAAAATAAGTATCATTATCATATAAATGATCACCCAAATAATCAAACGTCGAATTATGAATATTCTTATGGCTCTATAAGGATTTTTCTTTTAATACCTGCAGAAGAGAGATTTCTAACTTTTTTCATTTTTAAGATACAGGGTGATAAAGTTAAACTTTTTTTTTCATTTTTCATGTTCAGCAATGCTTGACTTGTCTGTTCTACCATATTTGAGATGAACCATATGCTCTTTTAATCTAGTTTGAACTGATCGTCTAGTTTGTCCAACATTCTTTTAATTACAGTCCTTACAGCTAATTTCGGTTCTGTAATTGGCTCATGAGCACATTGCGCAATTCGTTTTATTTAGCTATAGTAGTACTAACGGAGATGCCCTACAATCACGACGAATTTGAGACACTACAAGCCCTCTGAGTCACCTAGTATATGAAATAATGCAAAAATAACGGTTTTTGTTAAGTGTATCAAACGTAATCACTTCCTTGTCATTTCCGAATGAAACAGTTATTTTAATACATGTAATATTGTTATATCATCCTATGAATGATCGTCCTTAATGTCCATAAATTTATAATTCACATCACACTTTCCGCATTAAAAATAAACCACATGCTAACTTCGAATTAAAATTTAAATAAATTTAAGTAAATCTGTTCCAAACCATAAATAATCCACAGATATCTTTTAAGTTATTATATTTTCTAGATTTTTTAATTTACTATTTATAATAAATATTTGAGAAAGGATGAATTATCATTTGATATATTTCGACGTTAACGGCATTGCTGCTTTTCAGTTGCACACACTTAAAAAATTTAAAGAAGTACATCGTTAAAATTCATGAACCGAGGCCTTGATATTATTTTTAGAAAAAAATGTACTGTTTCATTTCGTAGAACTGAACGACGATTGCACACTGGACAAAAAAATTTTGCAACTGGTTGGATAGATAATAATCAATTAAAAAAATATATTGTTGTACAAGGTTATTCATTATAAATTACCCACCCCTTATCATCGTTATTATTGCCTACAGAAAAAATAGTTTTAAATAAAAGTTGTGTGGTTATGCCTGAATTTTGTTAAAATGCTATCCAAAGTACAGTAGCGTGCAGATTTCAGGGGATACAAAAAAAATAACATATTTCTTTAAATGTATATTATTAAATTTTTGGAATAGTCCTTTGTTCCTGATTTCAAAAATATACAATATATTACCCCCACCACATGCCGTTTTTGAGTTACTAAACGTCGAATATCTTAGTTAAACCAGTTACTGTAAATATGGAAAGTTAGCATTATTAAAGTGAGCTATGAAAATTACAACTATTATGTTTGATAAGTGACATTTTTTTAATGAAATAATCAAAGTGGTTTACAGTGAGGAAGAAATAGTCCAAATATTTATTTGTTATATACAAAATAACAAAAATAAACGTGCTGCACGTTTATTTTTGCATATAGGGTGTTGTATCCAAATCGTCCAACACCATCAGAAAATACGTTCAAAAATATTTACCGAAAGGTGAATAATACTTCCAGTTTTAGTAGAAAAAAGCGTGTAATTCAAGCAAACCAGAAAGAACAGCTAAATATATCTAAACTAACCTAACCTAACCTAACTACACAATTTTTATTTAAATCATCTACTATTTTCGTGAGTGAAATAATGTATTGGATCAAAATGATTGTAAAGCAAGGTTTTTATAAATCTTAAATTTATATTTCAAATAACGACGCAGCTGGTAGGAAATTAAAAAATGTAGTCTGAGGCTTTTTATTACAGACGTTTTAGTTTAAAGAAAACAGCACAAGCAAGAGACTAGGCACTGCACTAGGTCACCTAAACAAAAAACCGAAATAACATCTAAGCAGTGTTGCTGGTGACATGTTGCAAAATATGGTCAGAAAATTGTATGAAAATTTTGTAGAGCTTTCAATCGTTCCTAATGAAATAACTATTTATAATATAGTATAAAATGCATCCTACAAGTCTTAAATAAAAGGCAAACACAATTTTTTATAGTAGAAAATCCTTCGTTAGATCTCTCCAATTTATATTATTATTGTTATTATAAATATGTTTGTTTAAAAATTGATTTATCAAATTAAATGCATGGCGAGGAGTTGTGCTTCAATTTCTTCTAGATCCCGGTCTTCTGCGATATTCCACGGTTTCTCGAAAGCGACCAACTGCCCTGTGAATACTGGATTGGGGAAAACCCCATAATTTCTTTCTACTTATTTGAGTACTTGGAATTTTGTTCTAGGTGAGTATTTCTCTGTTGAAATAGAATTTATCAACTATTCTTCTCTATTGCCTTCGCCTTTAATCATATTTTCTCATTCTGGATGTGGTTTTTGGTGACTTCCACGCCCAGTTTGTCTTTTACTACAGTTGCAAAAACTCAAACGGATTTTTTCAATGTGCAAATCGTAGTTAGTATTTTTATTTTAATAAAGTAATTTACAACTTTTGTCTCCCTGCTCACGATTTAAATCGAGATTCGTATATTTTCATTTATATTTAGAGAGAACCCTAATAAATAAATCTAATAAAAGTTTAAACGGCGCTCTCACATCTCGTACAAAAGTAAGACAAAAAAAAAGTAACCAACCGTTGACGCCGCATTATTCTTAATAAGCGCACACTTAACAACCCGGCGCTCCGGTCTACAATGATTTTCTATATTAAGAAGTCGACGTCCCGATATGAGAGACTCATCATTTTTTCTTCTCATGTTTGTAAATCAAGAAATTGAGTAAACTCGAGCTGCACCGAGCGTGAACATTGGACATTCATGATCGTGTTAAGATCGATTTTTTATAGACCGTTTACGTTGATATATTGCCAGATTGATTTGGAGCCTGTTAAATAGAATACGCACCCTATTTGTCAGGACCCAATCAGATCAGAACTGGCTTTATAGAATTTAGCAAGCCAATCAGATAAAGTTCGATTAATAAAACGTTAACTTTATTTCGACTTTTTATAATTCATTTAGAACAGTATCTTTCAAATATTATGTCGTGATCGTGGTTTGGGAGTACCACGAACATTTTTGTAATCTATAAAAAGTAAATCGAAAAAAATTAACTTACAGAGAAGACCAAAAGCTTAGAATATACCGAACATCTCGAAAACTTGTCACAAAGTTTATAAATCACGCCGAAAGCCTTTCTTAAAAGCTCGTATTTTGATATAACGAGCGTTCAAAATAACCGTCGTTTCCCAGCTAAAACGTAGAACATAGATCGATGTGCAGCATTTTGTGAGTGGTTTCTGAACAATTTTGATGACGAACTTTTTGATAAAATCTTCGTCTCTCTGAAAAATTAGAAAATTATTATACCCAAGCCCCTCTTTATCCGCAGACAGTTGTGTTTGGTGAGCCAATGCTAAGAGAAGAATTTGGTCCAATGTCTAAAGCTTCTTCTGAAAGGCAGTTTTGGTATTTTGTGAATTTCTGTTGGAATTCTTTTCTTTAGTCCTTCCATATTGTAAGGTCTGTTTTTATAGGAGTGACTTTTAATTTAGCCCTACAAGAAGAAGGATGTCATGTCCAATTAGCGTGGGGGGGGGGGCACCTATTTATTCGTGTTTCATCAAGAATTGTCGCATATTACTTTTATAATGGAGAGGAGCTTCATCGTCTTGGAATCAAATATTCCCTTAAAGTTCACCATTGTGTCCTGAGTGTAAAGCAGGAGGGCTGGTACCATGTTTTGCAGTCAAGTTTTGTCTCAAAAAGAAAGGACCGATAATACTGTATTGCACGAGTCTCCCAAAAGTTGACATTTTCATGATGTTGTGTATGAGCTCTCACATCCAGTGAGACTAATTTTGTAACCGGAACCGGCAATTATACCTAATTATTATGCCATTCAAGAAGAGTGTAGCTTTATCAGAAAATGAGAGTTTATTCGGAAACTGATCATCACCTTCTTTCTCCTTTCAATCATTCTTTAACAGGACTGAATTCTTTCAAAATCTGCTTCGCTTAGTGTGTGAAATTTTTCTTTTTCAAAGAGTTAACGTATTGATTGATATCCCACATCGAAGTGGCAAGCTGTATATCTAGTTAGACTGCATTATCTATTGCTGCTGGTATATCCAAAGCCAGAACCACTTGAAGCTGTTGTTGGCCTACCATTTACCTCAATTAGATTGACATACTGCCTTCTATCTTCAAATCAATTTGATGTATATCATCGAGTCCTTGGCACTTGCCGAGAAAAGCATCATCTTAAACTCCTTGAAGAAGGGAAAACGGACTAAATATCAATATCTACGATACGGGCTCCTAGTGTTGTACACAGGATACTCGGTCCAAATAGTTGTCCTAACTAATAATCTTTATACGAGTAATCGGAGCGTACACTACTCTCAGAATTGAAAACCATACCGGCCTGCCAAAAATCTGCCAATTGGACAGCGGGCCAAATGCAGAAAGCTGTCATTTTAAGTTCTCTTCGTCTGCCCAGTCGCTAACCTCGCAATAGTATAATTAAGTTACCGACGCGACTTCCACGTGAATTGGAGCCCTTAGAACCCTTTGGCGTTGGAAAACTGAAATAATAATAATAAACGACCGTGACGTCTAGATATAGGACTATTTATTGCTAAATTTTAAGGATCACACGCATTAAACTTTTTCGACGTGTCCACCGTCAATTTTAATGGTACCTTGTTTGATATTTAATTTTTCACCTGTACTAATGTTAGAAACTCCAGTGTCTGGCCAACAGGTTTTACATCTTAACTTGTTTCTCTGTGAGATATACTACGCCATATTTTAACTAAAAACCTCTGGGTTGTTTCTGCAGATATCACCCGACGTATTAAAAATAATGAGGCCATAACTAATGAGAAATTTTCCGAGCAGGCAACCCCAGTAGCTGTGCAACAGAAGATGTATATGTCTGTACTTCGGGCCCGGTAACATAATCTAACATTTAATAATTTAATTAAACTAATTGGACTTGAAAGTATCGAATGATATATTTGGGGATTTTAAATAATACTGGAACGAACAGGTCGGTGCATAAGCAAGACAGCCGTGACTGATTACGAAACGAAGTGGAGTAACATAGAGGGAACATTGTTTGTAATATTACAACTGTAAACCTACAGCGAACAAACAGGTTGCCTTATTTTAATTTTTTTTTAAATCGTTCTTTAGGTCTTATACTTTCTAGTTTAATTTATTTTTAGTTTGCATTAAACTGCTGGTAGTAAGTTATTGGAATTCCTCAGAGTTCAGTTTTTGGGCCCCTACTTTTTTTACATTTTGTACATGACATACACAATATACATCTACTCATTTTTGAAAATTAAAATCTAGTTATCCGTTCTCTATTAGGTTTAACGATCAGCTTATACCACTTGACAATAGGAGAATCTATTGAAAATCTCCTGGCGCACATTGTGGAATGTTTCCCTAGTGATGGATACACATTCGTCGATTATCCTCTGCTGCAAATCTAAAAAATTTTCTGGTTGAACACTTTGGATTTAAGGTAACTCCACAATAATCACAAAAAGATGGTCAAAGGTGTTAAATCTGGCGAACGAGCAGTACATTCAATCTACCTTTCAGGGTACAGGTTGTCAAGGTGATTTCTGACTTGCCAAAAGGTGAAATTCTTCGACATTATTTTGGATTTCTTGGGATATTTGATGAGATTGTCCAACATTTTTAGGTATAAGAACCCAGTCAATTTTTTTCCACAATGAAAAATAGTCCTAGGTTGTGATCGCCCAGAATAGCCCCCCCCCCAACATTTAACTTTTGGGGAAGTTATGCGTGATTTTCCCTAGACCAGGGTGGATCCTGATAACTCCACTATCTCACATTGTGTTAGTTAATTTTTTTCTGTCCCAGACTTTGGAGGGGCACTTTGATTTATAAGCTAGAAAATATGTCTGTAGTAATTTGTAATAAATTTAATGTAAGAATTTTAAAGACGACTAAACTGAATTTAAGTTATATTTATGTCCTAATGATGTCAGCTTGGTTGGCGAGAAGCCCTTCTCGTATACCACCTCTAGTGTATTGGTGTTTGTGGAAGCTACTTCCGTGTTAGTTAGGTTATTTTTTTACTATCTAATTATAGAAAATAGTCCTCTATAATGGTTCATTTAACTAGCACACTTTTTCTTGTATTGATCTAGTGACAATGTTTAAAGGATTGTTGTCTTCATTTTATGTGTATACGCAGTTGGAAATTTCATGTAATTAATTTTATAATTAATATGATTCAACGTGCTTATTGCGTGCCATTATATTGGACAAAAAAAAGGGAAAATACGATCGTTTAAAAAACTGTCATTAGCCATGAATTACATAAATAAGACCAGAGTGTAAGTGAAAACAAAGCGCGTGTGTATGTAAAAAATAACTGCGATCGTATAAAATTTAAATCGTTACATAAAGACATGAAAATATTTCGATGTTTTTTAGATGTTTCAGTGCCAGACCTTTAAAAGTAAAATGAAGCATATGGTAATTATTATTATTTTTCTTTTAGTAATATGTGTGTAGAGTAACATTTTTTATTTGTTTTGTTCCTTATGAGCAGACTTAGGGAGTTTGTGTGTCATCCCAGAGACGGATTTTTAACCTTGTAACCTGGTACGTATTTGGCAAGGAAACTTCTAAATTCAGCATTGTCGACTACATTTTAATCATTATTTAACACTAGCAGAAGATATTATTACTTCACTTCCAATCAGTGATATAAATATAAATGACATAATGGATAAAATTTCTGTCGTAGCTGATTCCTTCTTTCTCAAGCCAGTTTCCACATATGACGTACTGGATGCAGTAGTGAATACTTTCAGAAATTCCCCTTGTACTGATGTTTATGATCTAAATAGGAGATAATTAAAAAAACTATTGATATAATTTTGTGTCCTCGTACCGCATTAATAAATAGATGTTTTGAGGAAGCATTTTTCCCAGACGCCTTTAAAATAGCTAAGGTTATTACGCTTTTTAAAAAGGGTGACATGACGTTAGTGGACAATTACCGTCCGATTTCGATTATTCCCATTTTTGGGAAATTATTTGAAATTCTCTTAAAATGGGCACTGTCTCAGCACCTTGAACGTAATTCAATAATTTCACCTAGCCAATTTGGCTTTCGTTCCAAATTTTCTACAACGCAAGCTGTACAGCGAGTTGTGGGTGACATAATTCGAAATTTTGAGGAGGAAGAACACACAGGAATCGCTTTGTGTGATCTCTCTAAAGCTTTTGACTGTGTTCCTCATGACCTGCTGCTAAGAAAATTATCGTATTATGGTATACGAGGTTTGCCTCTACTTCTTTTTACATCTTATCTTAGAAATAGGAAGCAATATGTCAGTATTCAGACTTCAGCGATGTTAAACATGGCGTGCCCCAAGGATCTGTGTTGGGACCAGTTCTATTTATATTATTTATAAACGATATTCACTATTTTCTCCAGCCGTATAAATGTGTCCTTTTTGCCGATGATACAACTTTAATTGCTTCAAATAGAGACTGTTCAAATCTTCTCGATAGTTTAAATCAAATTGAAAAAATTGCTAACAAATGGTTTATTACAAATAAACTTAAACTAAACAGTGATAAATCACAGAAACTTGTTGTATCCTCGAATCATAGCATCACTAAGGGAGAAAGCGTTAAGTTGTTGAGAGTTATATTAGATGACAATTTAAATTGGAATAGTCATGGTGACTATTTGGGGAAAACACTTACAAGTGTAATTTTCTTATTACGCAAATTGAAGTTGGTATTGGGTTTCAACACACTACTTTCTGCATATTTTGCATTGTTTAATTCGCGTATTTCTTATGCAGTAACCTTATGGAGTAATTCAAGTCATGCCATAAGAATTTTTCGTCTTCAAAAGAGAGCTGTCAGAGTAATCAGTGGAATTAATAATAATAGGGAACACTGTCAACCACTATTCTTAAAATTCGGTATAATGCCTTCACCATCTTTACATATATACTTCTCTCTAATTGAAATACACAAAAACGTCAGTAGTTTTGATACCCACTCTGATTTACACAACTATAGTACAAGATCTGCAAATTTACTAAGGATACCTCGTTTTAGGCTGAAAAAGTCTGAAAGTAATTCATTATATTTTAATTTGTATAATAAACTACCCCCTGAAGTAAAGTCACTAAATTTAAATCGTTTTAAAAACAATGTTAGAAGTATTATATTAAAACGTTGTTTTTATTCAATTGAAGATTATTTACGGGCATCACTCTAATAAACAAGAAATTGATAAATAATAATAGATGATAAAAGATTACCCATTTAAAATCGCATTGTATTTATTATATTGATGTGGAGCAGAACTACCCGATATTTAGTTTAAATTTGTTAATTAGTTTAATTTTGTTTTATGTGTGTTCATAGGTGTATGTATGTGTGTGTATGTATATGTGTGTATATGTTGCATGCATGTGTGTACATGTGTATGTATTTGCATGTGTATATGTATGTGCATATATGTATGTATGTTTGTATATACACTGGTTTGTCATATATGTGTTTTTATTTATACGGATATACTATGTACATTATAGCTTATGTATTGTATTTGTGCTTTGTATATTTATATTTATATATATCAACCCTGTTGATCTTTAAAAAAATATGTTTTTTTTTTAACTATAAGATTTTGTGCTCTGACTTGCTACAAATGTACAAATCTGTATATAATGTGGTTAAATAAACGATATCTATCTATCATTCCAAGACGGACTATATGCACAGAACATTACACACAAATGATAAAAATATTCCTCTTTTGTAACTGTACTGGCCGATGGAAAGCCGCAATTAAAATGTCTTACAATCATGACGTGTATGAAATACGTAACGTGCGTCAATTGCATAGAGTACACTGAATATGTGACCCATCTATTGTAAGGTTACCACGAAAATAACTGCACGCTTTCATGTTGCTAAGTTTTAACTGGGGAATAAATGCCAAGTACTTATAATTTTATATAGGTATTATCCCAATATTAGATTTATGTATGTAGGTATCGAAGAGCGAATATGGTTTGCGTCCCCAGGCGACTACTTGCGTCTATTTAGTTTACATATTTGCTCAATGATGCAGTTTGCAATTTATTCAGTTCGAGAACAATCTAGCTAACGATCTGTTGTGACGTAACGTAAATCCAGTACAATTATTAGTAAATCCGCTGTGACGAAACATGTGTCGTCGAAAAAACATCAAACATTGATTGGCAGAGACAAACAAAGGCGATGAAACAGGAGGAAATATTATGTAAAGAAGTTTACAAGGTAAATACTATTTACTGGACCCGTTTTGCAGTCTGCTTCTGTTATTTACGTCATGACATCCACTTTCTATTTAACCCTTAAGTATATTTCCAAGAAAAAAAATATCTTAAGAAGTAAATAAGTGTTCTTGTTGTATTGAAGTAAGCGTTAAAAAATGTGCCTTAATCATTAACAAATGCACCTTAAATATGTATCGGTGTTTTATTACTAAAAACAGGTAAGAGAGGTATAACTCGAGAAATTATAAAAAATAAAGGCAAATATGAAACAAAGTAATGAAAAAAAAACGAACTGAAAGAATGAATTAAGAATTGAAAAGTTGATGAAAGCAGTAGCAGCGCTTCGAACGCATAATTGAACCGCATAATAAAAAATCGGGGCCCGATTGAAAAGGATAAATTAAAAGAACATAAATTTAGTAATGAAACCGCACCATTAAAGAGAAGTACTGATGGAGATGAGATACCTTTTCTTATATTAAAAAAAGAAAATGAAAGGCCGCGAGAAAATATGAAAAATTTTTGCTAGAAAGCACAGGGAAGTTTCCTTATTATTTTTTTTACTTGCGGGAGTTAAATATTTCTTTTTTGTAAGCGGCTTGAGAGTTGGTTAATTTATGTAAACTGAGAGTATACTAAATATCTGGAGTATGGACAGGGTCGTCTTGCGGACAATCTGTCATTAATTACACAGCCCCACAAAAAAAAAGTTTTCTGACCTAGCAATGAGACGAGTATATCCTTATGTATTTTTGATTGCTGATTCCGAATCCGGGGTCAAAAAAAGTCGTAGACCCCCAAAAAAAAATTTTAGAGCCCAAAAACACCCCCTGAATCGTTTTGTTTAATATTTTCGGGAAAAATTGAATGTATTACGATAAAAATAAAGGTGAATTGCAGCGTTCACCCTATCGGTATGAAACGCACCCCCCATAGAGGGTGAGAACCACCCTCATCTGCCATCAAACCAATTGATAACGACAATGACTGAAAAACATCTAAAATTGTTTAAGTTTCGTTAGGTTTGCAATAAACTGACGTAGAATTCACGTAATACCCCAAAACTACCCCTATAGCGTTATGAAAAACAACCCTTAACTTCAATTACAGAAAAAAGAAAGGAAAAGACGTAAAATTTGATAACGATTTCATTATATGGATGTTCTTATTTGCAGAGATCCTTATGGCCAGGATATTAGCAGTCATTTGTCACCAATCTTAACACCATTTGGGTATAAAACGCATCCCTGAAGGGGGTGAGAGGTACTCTTACGTTAGTAGCTTTTAATTCTTCTTTTTTTTAATCTTTTTTTTATGGTATCTTTTAACTTTATTTTCAAACGATCTTCTTACTGACTGTCGTTTGTGTTGTTCTTTCGTGTCTCTTTTCAGAGACCAACAGTAGTCTGCTATCATGTGAACTTAAGGGTTGTTTTTCATAACGTTATAGGGGTAGTTTTGGGGTATTACGTGAATTCTACGTCAGTTTATTGCAAACCTAACGAAACTTAAACATTTTTAAATGTTTTTCAGTCATTGTCGTTATCAATTGGTTTGGTGGCAGATGAGGGTGGTTCTCACCCTCTATGGGGGTGCGTTTCATACCGATAGGGTGAACGCTGTGATTTACCTTTATTTTTATCGTAATACATTCAATTTTTCCCGAAAATATTAAATAAAACCATTGATCAAAATGATAACATCATTTTCAGAGCGTTATCTCATATATACCTTATTCAAGGAGTGTTTTTTGGCTCTAAAATTTTTTTTTTGGGGGTGTACGACTTTTTTTGACCCCGGATTCGGAATCAGCGATCAAAAATACATAAGGATATACTCGTCTCGTTGCTAGGTCAGAAAAAAAATTTTTTTTGTGGGGCTGTGTTATCGCCATCATAACGGTTTTATTTTTTCGCAGATTATTGTGAATTCAGTAGGATTTTAAAAAAATGATTCTTTAATTCTATCGAGTCCGGTAACACAGTGGTAGATCGTTGAGTGATAAACGTAGCTAGTTATACTGTCTGTCGACTCCCGGGTTCAAATCCCGGCTTCGACTCTAACAAAGGCAAAGGAAATGGTTATGTGTCCGTGTTTTTTCAATAATGTAAGATCCTCCAACTTTAAAGTAATATGCAAATGTACACAACCTTCAGCTTCAGCTGCCATCACTGTTATTTGGAAACGAAGGTGGCAGTTCCAACAAAGTAAATTTGTATTCCTAAAATGTAGTAAGTAGGCATGAATTGCATTCTAAACAACTTTTTTAATAGAATTTTTTTCACATATTGAAAAATAAAGATAGTTTATTAGTCACAATTTTTATAAATTTAATTATGAAACACCCTGTGTAACACCAATTCAACTCATTTTTAATATATCATAGTTTTACATCAAGCAGGCCTAATTCGTTGGTTTCACCACCCGTTTACTACATATTAACAGTGGAGGTGTATTCTAAATAATACTTAAAATACGCATAATAATATTAACCTTAAAAATTCCTCAACTGAGTTTACAAGACGTTCACAGAATTTTACATATTTAAAATTCATTTTCTTTAGTAATTAATGTCCAAAATTTAAAAAACTTTATACTGCTTAATAGAGAATCAAAATTCCTTTCGAACGAGGTGCCCCTTTCTAATTTAAAATGTTCGAAGGGGTAGACATATTTCATTGTGTATTATTTGTTGCTAAAAAATGACCATCAAATTAAAAATCGACCTGTTTCAGGATTTTCCCTAAAAGTTCATAATTATGTTGAAAATGAATTTATTCCATACATATGGATATGATAACACAGCAAACACAAAGTACCAAAAATTTATGACCGCTTGGTTCTTGGGGATAAAAATAAAAAATACAGATCGGCTATTTTTATGAAATGATATACATAAGAAAAGAAATTATCCACTTTGCCTATTTCATCACTGATAAAAATATTTATATTTTTTTTTATCTCGTTTTTCCCTCCGGACAGCCACTGCATGACATCAATCTAATGCGGAACGTGAGATTATATCGATTGGCCACTCGAAAAAGATGTAAGACTATGTAACTCGGATGAGAGATGGGAAGGGTGCCTTGAGTATTGGGAAACGCTTTTTTAGAGATTTTTTTATTTTATTTGCTTACACCGCATCCTCGGGGGAATTTGATATTTGATATTCCTCAAGATGTGGGGTGCATTGACTGAATGATGCATTTATTTGTTTTTTATTTAATCTGTCTTTCCATTATTGAGAAGATCAGCTTTTATAAGGTGACTATTTATACAAATATACATTTTCTGGTGTGACAATAGATTCATTAGAGGCCATGTTTTGGAGTACGTTTGATTTCTGTTAACTACTACTGAGTTAGTTCCCACAAATACCAAAACCTCGGTACTATACTCGATACGCATGTCACCAACAAAGTTGGCTACATCTGGAAATGATCTCCAGATCATGCCAACTTGGTTGATGAAACGCGCGCCCAGAGTAGTACATAGTGTTTTAATGATTGTAACTGTCGTCAAAGTTTCCAACTTATGTCAACACTGATTTTTGTTGCTAAAGTCATTAAACTCGTGATCTGTTTTGCCGTATTTTTGGAACAATTGTATTCCGATTTAAAAATTAAATTATCATATACCTCTGTGCGTGCTCAAAGTGTCATTAGTCGACAGGCTTGACCATGGTTTCTTCTGTACTATTTTTAGCGGATTTATTGTGCCACAAGGTTATATACTAGGGCCGCTTTTCTTTAATTTGTTTATAAATAATATATGTATATCAAGGTGTTGATGTTATTTTCCAAACTGCTTAGACATACTTTACTTGTTTAAATATTTATCAAAGATTGAATTTTTGTTTGAAAAATAATACCTCTTTTAATTTAGTAAAACGAAATAAATAAAGTAAAAGTTGATATCTTTATTAAACTTATAAAAACGTGCATAACATTAACACAATTAGAGCTGTAAATAGTACAAAATAATACGCAAGTTTTGTGAACAAGTAGAACATATAAGTAGTATAATCAACAATAATTAAGTAAATAAAACATTTCAATATTTATAATCTAGTAGAGGGGAAAACTATGAATAAATATGGGTCCTTTATTTAGCTAACTAGTCATCAGAATAAAAAAGTCTTGGCAACGTTCATAGCCTGAACTGAATCCAACTGAATTATTTTTATTTTCTGAAAGTCAAAATCATTTAATCAATTTCAATCCGACTAAACTAATTCATCATATAACGGAATATATGTTTTTTTACTAGCAAAAACATTATATAATGAATGGACGGCTAAAAATCTAGTTGAACCTGTATCTACGAGTAAAGAATGCATGGAAATTGAATAAAATAATACTGTGCACAGATGGCGCTTTTTACGACTTGATTCTACTGGACACGAACAACTTGGTGCTTTGAAAAAATTGACGAGAGGAAAGAAATACCGCCTATGATTCCGACTTGTACCGGAACAAAAGGTGTTCTATGTACTGCAGTTTGGTCTATCCTCATCTCAAAAAAGATCAGGAAGGGAAGAATAAGGTGCAAATCATCGTTCCTGGTATGACAAGTTAGTCGTATTTATATAACTTTATTTAAAATGTCTGTAATGTTTAAAATATTCCGTTTTCAAAATTCTTGCTATTCTTATTTTTGAATCTATGTGTATAATAAGTGTAAAATTGATAATAATTATTTTTTCATTGTAAAAAAATGTGGTTGTTCCTTAGTTTTAGTTATGACAAGTTCAACTAGATTTTTTTCACGCTTCTTATGATCGTATCGGTTTCAAAGTCCTGGTAGGCGGCGGGGGAAGTCTAGAAAACCCCGCCGCGTCAAACACAGGCAATAGTTTTTCCTTGCTGCCTTTCAGCTGTTCCTTTTTTAGAGGCTCTGTCGGGAAGTAGGTGGCGCCGTAAAAATCGAGGCCCTGCTGGAGTAGATTGTTATATTCATCTAGGGAGGCGACGGTGATTCGAATCGGGGGTGGAGATCCGGGAGATTGGTCTAGCCGCATCGGAAGCCTAGTCACCTCAACCTAAAAAAAAGCATCGTACTATACTTAGGTCGATATTCGCGATGCGGAAATTTTATTAGATACCATTTTTTACAAACATGAATTTATTTGTAATTCAGAAAAACTGATTTGCAAGAATACAACTTATTAACAGAACAGTGTACAGTATTTTAGCATTGTTGATATACAGGGTTAATGAAAATCATGATTAAAAAAAAGTCAAGTCAATTCCAACATTACATTTTTTTACAAGCAAACACGGGTCCTCGTTATTTGATTCAAGTAGAATGTTTGTACCTGCCCAAAAGCCTAGATAGGCGTCCACATGTAAAATTGTAAACCGTTTTCCTTCACTTTTCGCGCCAATTGAAGCCGTAGTAGGTATGAAATCTCATATAAAATTGAGTTGTGAGTTACGGTGTGTTTGAGCGTGGTGTCAAGAAAGGCTTGCTCGAATGTTTTGCGGTATCAGCACCACTAGTGAGATGCATAGAACAGCTGATGCCACTCTGGAAGACTCGCTTCACCATAACATCAGGTGGACAGCGGGTCACGACAGAGCAGGTGGCATTTAGGAGAGGAGTTTTCTAGGGTGACTCCCCGAGTCTTCTTCTCTTCTGCATCTCACTGCTGCCGTTGTCTGTTGGGCTCCGCCAAATCTGCGGATACCAGCGACCGGAGGCATAAGGTCACCCATCTATTTTATATGGACGACCTTAAACTTTATGCCTCCGGAGAGCGCGAACTACAAAACGCTCTTAGGGTGGTCGAAGAATACACGCGGGCAATTGGTATGGAGTTTGGGTTGGACAAATGTGCAATCGTCCACCTCAAGAGAGGACGATGCGCAGTTCTTAGACGGAAGCATCCTAAGACATCTGGATGCCGGAGATATACATACCTGGGTGTGTATAGGAGATACCAATACATACCTGGGTGTGTAACAAAGGCACATCCAGGCTGTAACGCAAATCAAGGATTCTCTCCGCGGCAAGTATAGACATCGCCTCTGAAAGATTTAATCTTCCGAACATTCGGGGTAAAACAAGGTGTCTGCAACTAATATGCTTGCCGTTCCGTTTCTGCTCTACTCCCTCGGAGTAGTAATGTGGACGGTAGATGAGCTGCGCCAATTACACAGAGATACCCGCAAGGTGATGAATATTCACAGAAGTAATCGTACTAAATCGTCCGTTCCTCGTGTGTACCTGCCACGTCAAAGGGGTGGGGGAGGACTCTTGAGGCTCTAGAAAAGTATTTATTGGAGAACCAAAAACAGTACTATGATAAGAGCCTAAGTGAACTTCCTTGAAAACTAACATTCATACCTACTACCGTGTGTGTGTGAAGAACATTTTTACAACTAATTTTAAAATTAATTTGTTGTCCACAGCGGACAAGTCTGGACGGCGACGAATCCGTTTGTTTACTACATCCCTCAAATTTTACTTACTGCCAACGAATTTGATTGTCAAGGAAATCAGTATAAATTCTCAAACTAGCAATGTGTCTTAAAAGATAGAAGATAATTTGCATCGACAACACGAAGCCGCATAACGCAAAATGTTACATTGGCAAATTTTAAATAATTAAACACCACACGTAAACCAACCCCCTCCATCGCTGAAGGTATCTCAAGGTACCTTGTGCGGGAGACGGTTACACATTTAAAGACAATGGACACACACCCAATATCCTAGGATGCTAGGATTAATTTCTGGTTTACAAAATATCCTAGCGGAGGGTGAGAAGCAAGTGTCCTTATCATCTGAAAAGAATAATTATTGTCAGACGTTTATTAGTATATTTCAACAAATTGTAATGAAAGAAAAAACGAATATATATTTCTTAATAAATATAGAAATAGGTAAAGGAACCTGGTATATGTTTGAAAATCAGGTAAAGTTAAAAATAAATTTTATAGTAAAAATAACGTGTCTTTTCAATTTATAACATTTTTGTAGGCTCATTCTAATTATAAAATATGTAAGTACGCTAAAACCGCTCAACATAGAGCACTCAAATGCCACTAAATTATCTAACAGAAAATTAAATTGCTAATTGTTATATGAATGTATTTTTATTTAAAACGAAAGGTCTATTATTATGATTATTTAGAATTTTCAACTTCGTTGCCATTAAGGGTTTTCAGAAATTGTATTTTACATTTATAAAAACATTACCGTTACGGAGAATTGAAACACAATGTATATATACCGTGAGCCAAAAAAAAAACATCCAATAAAGTGTTTTAATAAAAATATAGGAATTTTGTTGTACCTTGAGATGCTGCAAACGAGGGGTCAATTTCCAAATAGAATAGCCGCTAATTTTTTTTCGGTTAAGAATGAGGCAATGACTTGAGGAAACAGAAGACAGCATTTCTAGGTCAAAATTTATATTAAATTCTGCTGTAACGTAATCTTTAATATAAAAGGAATGGTATAACTGAGTGTCATCAGCATACATATTAACATTACCATACCGAAGATATTTTGCAAACTGACTGGTATAAATTGTAAACAGAAGAGGTCCTAGGATAGATCCTTGAGGCACCCCTAATGAGAAGTATTTTAAATAAGCGTCTAAATAATTAAATATCGGTCAGTCGATTAACTTGTTTGTGAAATATTTCTATTAAATAAAATCATGTATTATTCTGAAAATTAACTCGAAGCATATTTTATCAGTTTGTATCTTCCAAACGAATAATACAAATATATGACATGTATATATCACTGATTTCACTAGATTTCAAAAAACTAAAAATATACAGGGTGTCCCAGATTTAAACGGACATACTCTAGTGGAAGGTAGAGCACACTCAGCTGAGTTCAAAACACCCCTATACTTACCGTTGAATGTGAACCGTTTTTGAGATACGGGGTGTTTTATGGTTTTTGACCAGAACTTTAGTCTGCCATATTTTTGAAATGACTGCACATATTTAGATAAAATTTTGTATACATATTATACTCTTTTAGGTTAATAAATAGCTTAAGTAATTTTGGAGAAATTCCAAGACTGACCTCCATTTTTTTAATATGGCTCTTAGGGTCGTTAACATCACACTGTATATTATTTTTTGGTAAATGTTAGTAAACTTTTAAAAAGCCTATGGACCAGTTTATGAAATAATGTCATAATATTTGATGGCACGTTTATGGTTATTCTTCAATAAATTTTCAAAAGTATTGAAAGACCAAATTTGACATTCTACAAATAACACAATGCAGTTGCTAACATCATTATTTTATTAATTTTAGCTAAATATCCCGCAGAAGAGGTTATTATTTGTTTTTGTTTTGACAATTAGTGTTTCTAAGCTTTTTTTTAGTTTAAATTTCATCCAAAATAATACACTTTCCATTTCTTTCATTAAAGAAAAATAATGTTAGTGAAGAGGCTTGAATTAACAAGCACAATTTAAAAAAATATTAAACACCTTTTAAGAATAACTTGAAAATATTAAAGACAAAAGTTTGCAATTTTATTTTGACAAAATAAATTTATTTAGAACTTTAAATAATTGAAAAAAAAAATCAGAAACTGTGCAAATTATTAAAACTATAACAGGTTTTCAAAATGAATGCCCCCAGCGCCAATACATTTTTGAGAACGTTTTAATATGTTTTTCACTGACCTATCAATCACTTCCGGATTATTTCTAATGTTATCACATACAGTAATATTTTTTTCTAGAAGTTGTTTTCGTGTATTGAACTCTTCATTGTACATCTCTGATTTGAGATGAGCCCATAAAAAATAATCCAGAGGTGTAAGATCAGGAGACCTCGGTGGCCAGTTTACCAGACATCCGCGACCAATCAATCTGTTGGTGTAATGCTGGTTCAGATGATCCCGGACCGGTACAGAAAAAATGGGGTCCAGCACCATCGTGCTGAAACCACAAACCCCTAGTATTGATGCCTTCTAATAAACCTGGCAAGATATCTCTAAGGAAGTTTAAATAAACTTCACCAGTTAGCCTTTCTTCAAAAATGTTGGGCTCTATTAGATGATTGTTGTAAATACCACACCACACATTAATATTAAATCTGTATTGGGAATGTTTCTGAATCACTGCATGTGGATTTTCGCGTGTCCAAATATGCTGATTTTTACAGTTGTTATTTCCGTCACGTGTGAATTGGGCTTCATCCGTGAATAGAACTCTCGATATTGTTCTTCTGTGAGCCAAAATCCACCTACAAAATGTTAAGCGGGGAACGTCGTCGCCGTCTTCTAGACGTTGAACTGTTTCAACATGAAATGGATACAAATTTTCTTTCTTTAATGTTCGCCATACTCTTGTCTTAGGTATTGCTAACTCATTACTTATTTTTCTAACACTTATGGATTGATTATTTTCCACAACCTGTAATATTTGCTCTTCTTGTGGAAAAGCTCTGCGAACATGTTCATGCTTTGTCATTGACGGAAATTGTCCATGTTCCCTACTAAATTCATATGCCTCTGAAAACGTTTTATGATCTGGTACACGGCGATTAGAAAAACGCCTTTGGTACTCTCAAGAAGGCAGGTCACATCGGCCCTCGATGAGTGGGCCCACGAGACACTGAGGACGCACTGGAGGACCAACAGGGCCTGCAGGCAAACCCGAGATTTTGTGACGGGGCCGAACAAATCGAGATCGGCCTGGTTGCTGGGACGGAGTCGTAAAACTCTGAATCTCTTAATCGGTGTTCTGACAGGCCACTGCAGACTTAAGAGGCATCTATCATTGATAGGTATTGAGGAAGACCCTACATGTCCAAGATGCAGGAGTGATGAAGAGACATCTTACCACTTCCTGGGACAATGTGAAGCGTTTGGGCGCCTGAGACACAGTATCTTCGGTTCTGAGGCGCTTCTAAGGGAGGAGATGAGCTCCCTCACAATGAGTGACATCCTGACCTTCATCAGAAGGTCGGAAAGATTCGATGAGGGAGCAAGAGAAGCACATGGCTGAGGGGACAGCTGGGGGTTGGTAAAAAGGGCCCGTCTGTGGCCTACTTGCCAGGCGTCAGCCTCCCCCACCATTACCATTACCATTGGTACTCTCTTTTTGCAGCTCTCCCATGGCCGTCGCAAAAGCCATACACAAAAATAATATCCGCATAATCTTCATTACTAAATTGAAACGGCATCTTAAAGTTTTTAGTTTTATAACTGGTTTTTTATCACTTATTCTAATAATTACTAAGAGCGAACAGCAATTCTTATTTGTAAAATTACACATTTGACATGTGCCTACTTGGGATTTTTAATGCAACAGTGTCATGTGTTAATCGCATTGTTTTATTACTTATTTTTTATTCGTGAAATAAATGGAATGTGCTTTATTTTGAACGGAAAACACTGAATGTCAAAACAAAAACAAATAACAACCTCTTCTGCAGGGTAATTAATAAAATAATGATGTTAGCAACTGGATTGTGTTATTTGTAGAATGTCTTGGTCTTTCAATACTTTTGAAAATTATTGAAGAATAACCAAAAACATGCCATCAAATATTATGACATTATTTCATAAACTGGTCCATAGGCTTTTTAAAAGTTTTCTAACATTTACCAAAAAATAATATACAGTGTGATGTTAACAACCCTAAGAGCCATATTAAGAAATGGAGGTCGGTCCTGGAATTTTTCCAAAATTACTTAAGCTATTTATTAACCTAAAAGAGTATAATATGTATACCAAATTTTATCTAAATATGTGCAGTCATTTCAAAAATATGGCGGACTAAAGTTCTGGTCAAAATCCATAAAACACCCCGTACCTCAAAAACGGTTCACATTCAACGGTAAGTATAGGGGTGTTTTGAACTCAGCTGAGTGTGCTCTACCTTCCACTACAGTATGTCCGTTTAAATCTGTGACACCCTGTATAAGGTCTTCCATTTAAAAAATATATAAATTGAGTTGGTCACACTTCTATGAAAGACCACGTATATTCAATGAGGTCATCGTAAAAAAATTCATAAAGTTCCCTACAATCTGTTTTTTGAAATGACTTTCTAACTCCAAAAATAACGGAGAAAAGGGTGTAGGAATTTTCGCGAGTTCACCCTGTACCTACATAATCCAAGAATATTTGAAGATATCTCGAGGGGTGATTTTTTCACGTTTAGGGTACGGACATGCTAAAGATGTCTCGCTGCTCGCAGGACAGGTCGCGATCGCGGTCGCTACGTCGATGTCACCTCTTCTATGTAAAAAAAAACTGCTTATTTAATGTGATCAGATCACACATACCGAGGATGCTAGCAGTTTACATCGAGGTCCAGCGTGATATTGAGGTCGATACACAAATTTGTTTTTTCATCACTGTGGAAAGGCCATCGTGGAGCTATCACGATGTCCTTTCTTGCATTAACTAACCAAAATCCAACGACAAAATCACGACGAAAGTAAATATAACAAAATATTACAAGCCCTCTTTCGTATTCAGCAAATGTTTAAGGAAACCCATTCTCACGTTTCACCACGTGCACACGGTTGTATGCACGTGTTATTGATAATACTTTGCTTGTATAATAATAATATATTGATGGCCAGTACTAAAAAGCTATCCTACAAGAATAGAAATAGAAATGTTGCCAAGCCAAATGGCATTAATGACAAATCTGGAGCGGTGTATTCAGAAAAGTTATATAAAGCTGTTATGCTGTTTATTTTTCTTGAGCGACGTGTATTTTTCGTACGAGAAATAATTTAAATTTTTATAATCGCGGACCTCCCACAGAGCATATCAAAATAAAAACTCAGCCAGTCGGGATTAATATTATTTACTTGTAACACATCTCGTTAAAAATTCTATCAGAACTAGACATAAGACAACACTTTTCTGTAACCACTATTTTCATACACATAGGGTGTATGTAGATCTAAAGTCGAATTAGGCAAATACATAAAAACTGGTTCATTTATAATTAAGCTTGGCCAAGCGATGGTAGATTCAGGGTCGGGCGCAATACCAATGCCATCGCGCGCTTGTTTACGATGACGATGACACGACACACTTCAGTTGTTATCTGTCGGTCGATGCATAGAGTACTAATAAATAATAAATAATGTTGAGCGTAAAGAGTAGAAAACGACCATACGCTGATAAAGTGAATAAATTTATCGGTGAATTTCCGGATTTATTCTATGATGGATGTAAAATAATTTGTAAAGTTTGTGATCAAGACTTAATGTGCTGGAATAAATACGGCTGCAAAATTCATGTCAATAGTAACCGGCATAAAAATAAAAAATGGCGTGTCTTCTTTAGAACCTCAGTTTATGTTTGATTTACTATTAATGCTGATTGCCTGTGATGTTCCCCTGCGCATATTGGATAAACCAGCATTTCGGGAGTTCTGGAATAAATACAATCCCCAGGTGAATTTACCAAGTCGTTCATCGTTACGTAGATATGTACCAAGTGTTCGTGAAGACATTGTAAATAGGATTGAATGTGCGTTAAAAAATACACGGCTGTGGTTATGTGTTGACGAGACGACAGATTGTAAAAAAAAATCTATTTTAAATGTTATAGTACGTGTACTCGACCCTGTTAAACCAACATTTCCACTTTTACTAGCTAGCAAAAGACTAACTGCTTGTATTGGCGAAACAATTACGCGGGTGGTGTTGGAGACTTTCGAAAAATTTGAACTGTCAAGTGTTGATGTTTGTGACCGACGGTGCTGCGACAATGCGTTTGGTGGGCCGTTTTCTTCAAAGAGACGATTGTAGGTTTTTTTACATCTTACGTGTAAAGTGCATGCGTTCCATTTTGTAGCAGAAACGATTCGAAAATGTTTTCCAGAGGTAGATGCATTAATAGCAAATACAAAAAAAAGTATTTCTCAAATCTCCTAAACGGCTTCGAGCATTTCACACACTGTGTCCTGGTATTCCGGAACCACCAGAGCCGATTCTTACACGTTGGGGAACGTGGTTGAAGGCAACTTCTTATTATGCTGAATATTTTCAACAAATAAAAGCTGTGATACTACAGTTCAACCCTAACGAGGCTGCAGCTATTAAGGAAAGCCAGACAAGCTTTTAAGATGTTTCCCTTGAAACAGATTTAAAAACTATTTATAACAACTATAGAGGACTACACGACGCAATAGAAAAATTGCAAAATACTTCGTTGTCGTTAGTGGAATCGCTGCAAATAGTGGACGACGTAAATACACAGCTAAAGACTATAAATGACGCAAAAAATAAGCCCGTTATTGAAAAATTCGAGAGTGTATTACGGAAAGATCCTGATTTACCAAATTAAGACAAATTTATGATGGTCCATCTACAGCTGCGTTAAGTGAGTTCACAGAGTGTTTTACTTATGCCTGTATTACTTCCGTAGATGTCGAACGGTCTTTTTCAAAATACAAACATATTTTTTTCACCACAGCGAACATCGCTTACTGAGACAACTGTAGAAACATATCTGATGCTACACGGTTATTATAGAAGTGTTCCAGTTTGTGATAACGACAACCAAGCTACTTCATAAATCTGCCACGAGGTGGTCATAAAAAGGGACTAAGAAGTTGATTAAAGAGAGAAGATTGCGACTTTGATTTTCATTAATGACGAAGTGACAAATAAAATATTTGACCTAATGATACACATATGTGCAGAAAAATATTCCAATTTAAGAGAGCATAAAAAATTTCCAAGAAGGGCGCTTTCGCAAAATATTGGGTCAATTCTGTTATACATAAGGCGATAAAGTATGATTATATGTTTTTGGAGAGCCATAAGCGATTGAAAATACAGAACATGTATATATGAATAATTTGTTCACAGCAA
Source organism: Rhamnusium bicolor (assembly GCA_029963845.1). NCBI lineage: Eukaryota > Metazoa > Arthropoda > Insecta > Coleoptera > Cerambycidae > Rhamnusium > Rhamnusium bicolor. The sequence continues at coordinate 58,056 of JANEYF010004053.1, read as the reverse complement.
TTAATAATTCTTTATCATAAATTATTAATGTTTCAACCAGATGTTGCAAAGACAATCGACCTGAGATCTCCCAATATAAGTATAAAAATCTAGGGTATTTAAATCTGGCGAACGGGCTGGCCAAGTTTGTGGTCCTCCTCCAATCCATCGTTGCCCATACATGTAACTTAGATGGGTTCCTACAATTCTGCCAAAATATAGAGGAGCGCCATCGTGTATGAACCACAACTGATTTTTGACCGTATCCGGTACAACCTCAAACAATTCAGGTAAATTATTTTACAAGAATGTAAGGTATAAATCTCCATTCCATCTCATAGCAGAACAAATGGTCCTAAGAAATTATCAGCAGCCACACCAGTCCTGATAGCGAGAGTTATCAAACACATATGAGTTTCACATGTATATGTATATTGTGAGAGTTGATGATCCCGTTGTGTTAAATGTTAAGATCAGAAGCAAGATTCTGAAAAACGAACATGTGGAATGTAATCTACGATTAATGCTTTTGAAGGTTTTTCTGTCAAGCTGTGGTAAGTACTGCAGAGCAGCCAAAGCTGCTTTAAATAATAAAATATAGTCGATATGACAGAATAATAGTAAATGTAATCAAAAATAAATTTACTAATGTAGAACTTTCGTTGCTATAAAGAATCTTACCACAGATCCATATCTGTAAAGACTAGCTCTGATGTCGTCTTCGGGCAAGTCGTGAGGAACTTCATTCACTAACAAAGAAAATGTTTTCTGGGGCCTGCAAGGTATTGCTACTTTTCTGTATAAACGTCCTCCTGTTACCTGGAATAAAAAACAGTACATTTGTCAGCAAGTATTGATCATAACCAAACAGGATGTATTAGTGTGATACGTGAAGGTTGAAATTTTGAGCCTGCTTAGGCATAAAATGTGTTAGAGACAACAAAATATTTTAACTATTAAATATTGATAATAGTTAATCATACAAATTGCGACAGGGACAAGTGACATGTAGCGTTGTATGACGAATTTATGAGTAAATGTTATCAAGGGTGCAGAACAAGTTGAATGGTGGGGATGCTGAGCAAACTGGCCATGTTACAACGCTATTTCGCATTCAGCAACATAAGTGTATACAATCTTGTAGATCTGTACATATTGCCGAATGTTCTTCGTTCATGTCGACTAGCTGGGTGGATCGCAGGTAATTTCTTAATATAATGGCAATTGGTATACATTCAGTAAAATCATTGTAACCAAATATAGATACACTTGATTTCAATAAAAACTTGTACACTTTCTTTTAGCTATGTAAATCATTCGTTCTTTGATTGACATTAATAATCTTATAAATGATACTTTGACATTAATCAGTGGCGTCATCATTAAAAATGGTTCGACATCTATCAGATATTCAAAAATTTCGAATTGTTTCTAAAATTGAAGATGGTTGGTCCATAAGAAGACTTGCTGATGAATACAATGTGATTAAAACCACGATAATGAGTGTTAAAAAACAATGGGAAACCAACCAAATGGTATCCCGTAAAGTTGGTTCCGGTAGACCCAGAAAGAGCAATAATCAAGAAGATGAAAATCTTATAAATTACCTAATAGAAAACCCTTTTCAGACTGCAGTAAATGCAATTTCAGAGACAAATTTCCCTGCTTCGGTATCTACTGCTTGCAGAAGAATAAAACTACAAAGCGACTTGAAGAGTTGTTCAGCGGCTAAAAAATACAAACTTTCAGAAGAAAAGAAGCAGGGTAGGATTATTTTTGCACTCAACTATATAATCAATGATGAAAACTTCTGGGGACAAGTTGTCTTTTCTGACGAAAAGGTTTTAAAATCCTGTAACGATGGACATGTTCGCGTATATAGGCCCCCTTCCACTAGATACGACGAGAAATATACTTTCGATCCACAAATATCAGGAAGGTTTTCAGTCAATGTCTGGGCTTAGATGAGCCTAAATGGGTTAGGTGTGTGTTGGAACAGTGGTGGTCATCTCAATTCCATTAAATATATTGAAATATTAGACAATATTATGTTGCCGTCAGTAATAGAGGTGTTTCCGGAAAATAATTTTATTTTCCAACAAGACAACTGCTCCATACATACGGCCCATCGTGTCAGGCAATGGTTTCTTAATAAAAACAGAGTTGTTAGCGTGGCCATCTAAAAGTCCGGATTTAAATCCAATTGAAAATGTATGGGGACTAATGGTGAAACATATAAGAAAATTAAATAACCATCCAAATAATGCCCAAGAATTGGAAGGGATAATTGAAGACGCTTGGGAGAACTTGTCGCAAGAAGTTGACCTTGCAAGAAATCTGATTTTGTCCATGCCTGCAAGACTTCAGGCAGTTTTAGACGCTAATGGAGCAATGACAAAATATTAGTTAATTCTGTATTACGTAATTGAAGTTCTTTTATTTTATTTTTTTTATTGTATTTTTATGTTCAGCTTGCATTGTTTACATTTTTTTTAATCTCAAGTGGTATTTTTGTATTCTTATTTTAAAAATAGAATTATCATTATTCAGTTAGTATTTTAATTACAACCATTAGTAGAATTATCCGTAACAAATATTATTTTTTTCAAACAATAATATGGCAGGCTTGAAAATGTTTTGAAAAAGTTATTTTCTAATTATTTTTTAAAATTCCATTTGAATAAAATAAAAGAGGAAGGTTTAATAAGTTTAAAAACACAAATAAAACCGATCTCCTCCCAAAAACCCAGGTCCGGGGTAAATCACCTCTTCTCCACCCGCCTCTCGACATGCCTGGTCAGCCCTATGACAGACATATGCACACAACTAAACTATTAAGATTTTCGATTACAAGAGTTGTACCAGTTTTTTTTTAAATCAAGTGTACCTACAGCTTTGAGGGACACCGGTCAGTATTAAAAGTTTTCTCAAACGCGGAAACAGTAGAATTTCTATGGCCCAAGGTAGGACCCCTGCGGAACATCTGTCATCTTATGCATAATATCACAGTTTCAAAGTGTCGCCGATAACAGTCTAATTCATACATTTATTTTCAAAAAAAATTATTCAATCTAAAGTTTCCACACTGTATATCAATAAAATATACATTTGCTGGGTTATTACTTAAAAATACATATAATGTATCCACAACAATAGGCTATAATAGTCCCGTTCCCTAGATAATTTATTAGTCCATTGTTAATGCAAATCACAATGATGATTGTTTATTATATAATCACTTTTTAACGCTGTATTCTCTTTATATAAACATCGTTCGTTTTTAATGGAGTTAGTGATAATCATTTGATGGAACTGGATGAAAGATTAAAATGTAAATGTGTATACAAGCAGATCGTAAAAAATTACACGTGATGTCGTTTGTGCATAATTTAGTATAGAATGAGATGGTTCTAAGAACGACATATTACTGTGAAAATAATATGTATCATTATTAATGCAATCGTGTAATCGCGTTTGCCAGGAAACACTTCCAAACACATTACGTATCCCATTAAAGAGTAGTTGTTTTTCCATTTAATAAAATGTGGGATGGAGAGAAACTTTATAAAACAATTTTCACTTACCTTGTGGAAGCCTTTCCTGAAAACTTGTTGAAAGTCCTCGGGCTCTGAAAATTTAAACAATATTCCTGTTGCCGTTTTCGTCAGGCTGAAACTTCCTCTGAAGTTCAGTTTGTCGCATATGTTGGCCGCCTTGTCTAAACTCAAGTCGTGAGATGGTGTAAGTAAAAAGGCGCCTGAAAGAGAGGAAAAAGCAAATATCAATTGTAAACAAAAACCAGTTATAGGCAAGTAATTTAGACGTTTATACAGTGCATCCGTAAAGTATGGAATAAATTCAGTTTCTTAAACCAAAAATATTTGGAAAAAATCCTCGGACACGTCGATTTTTAATTTTAATTGCGCACCATATCCTTTGTTTTTTTGGTTGTAGCGTTATCATTGTTTCCGTTATGACGTCATCGATATTATTTTTTAAATGGAACACCATTTTTGGAATCTGCGTCAACAGCTGAAATATTTCTGAACAGGTAGATTGGTAGATGTGGACCCATCGAATGGCCACCAAGGTCACCGGACCTGAATCCATTAGATTATTTTCTGTGGGACCATCTAGAAAACTTAGTTTATAAAACCAAATTGGAAAACATTGTTGAATTAAAAGTGAAAATTAGAACAGAAATAAACTAGGAAGCTATAAAGAAGGTTCAACAACACTTTACTCATCGTTTAGGGTACTGTCAGCTGCAACAAAGAGTACAGTTTGAATATTTACTATAAATTGTTTTTATTATTAACTAACCGTTAGTCCTATTGACTATTATTTGCTCAAACAAGACATGAAAGATTAGTAAATTCTTGTATTCAAAATGGCCGTATCTTTCAACTTATCAATTTTAGACCCTAAGGGCCAGTTTCACCAAGCCTTGTTAAATATTGCCTAATCAACTGTTAACTAACGATTCGTTAAAATTTAATGGTTGTTTAAGCACGTAATTGTTTCACCAACCATTTTTAATGCATCGTTAGTTAATCACTGAATACATTTGGCAACGCCGTAAAAACTCAAAATTTAGTGCTTTTCACCTTATTCGGTTACTGGACTGATAAGTAGAACTGACCGATGTGCCTGGAGTACAGCCACGGTCTTGCGCTGTCGTCACACGTGCCGATTTAGAAGTGATTTACGCTGCAGTCTTATTTGAAAGGTTAATGCGTGAGGTTGTACCTATAAATTATACATAATGTCAAACGCGCCAAAGGGTAAAAAACGACCGTACGCGGACACAGTGAATAGATTTATCGGTGAATTTCCGGATTTATTCTATGACGGATGCAAAATAATTTGTAAAGTTTGCAATCAAGACTTAATGTGCTGGCACAAAACAGATTGTCCTCGTCATATCAATACCGTGCAACATCAAAATAAAAAAAATGGCGTGCCTTTGACAACTCAGTTTATGTTTGATTTATTGTTAATGTTAATAGCCTGTAATATTCCGCTACACATACTGGATAAACAACCATTTCGGGAGTTTTGGAATAAATACAATCCCCAGGTGAACTTACCAAGTCGTACGTAGATATATTCCAGCTGTTCGTGAAGACATTGCAAATAGGATTAAATGTGGATTAAAAAAATACACGGCCCTGGTTATGTATTGATGAGGCGACAGATTGTAAAAAAAATTCTATTTTAAATATTAGAGTACGTGTACTGGACCCTCTTAAACCAACATTTCCAATTTTTACTAGATGCATTAATAGCAAATACAAAAAAAGTATTTCTCAAATCTCCTAAACGGCTTCGAGCATTTCACAGACAGTGTCCTGGTATCCCTGAACCACCAGAGCCCATTCTTACACTTTGGGGAACGTGGTTGAAAGCGGCTTTTTATTAATTTAATTATTACTGTGACGCGTGAGTATTTGCTACTGTGGGGCTTGGATATTTAGTACTCGTTCTAATCGTTCTGTTAGTTGCTGTGTGGATATTAATTTCAAAGTAAAAAGGAGCAGAATGGAGGGGAAAAGGAGGGAAAGAACAACTAATTTTCCAAATTATGAAAACGAATTGCTCTCAAATATTGTGGCTACTCCAGAAATAAAATGTTGTGGAAAATAAAAAGACGGACGGGACCACAATTTATGTCCGTTGGATATTTTAACACAGGTTCAATTTATCTTAAAACCTGTAACACCACTTCATTCGATATCTTCCACGGAACTTCCATCTTCTAATTCTTCCTTACACATTCGTTATTTTACACGTCATCTTCTAGCATGTTTAAATAGGTAATTCGGCAATAAAAGCTTCCATCTTCACACATAACATAATATAATGCGAAACGAAAATTACTAAAAAAAAAATGTTTGACAGTTGACACCCATAAACCACAAACAAACATTCGTTAAATAGTTAAGGAACGAAAAATGGCCACTAAAATTAACGAACCTTTAACGGTCCGTTATATTTTAACAAGTGTTGATGAAACTATTATATTATTCATTCCTTAAAACTATCTTAACGGACCGTTAAATTTTAACGATAGTTGGTGAAACTGGCCCTAAGTGTGTTACATTTTTGGAATCAGCTGTTGAAGCAGAATCCAAAAATGGAGAAATATACAGGGTGTTCCATTTAAAAAATGTATCGATGACAATATAACGGAAACAATGATGACGTCATAGCAAAAAAAAATAAAGGATAAGTAGTTGCGCAATTGAAATTAAAATTCTACGTGTCCGAGGATTTTTTTCTAAATATTTTTGATTTAAGAAATAATGAATTTATTCCATACTTTACGGATACACTGTATACTTTTTATCTGTTTATCTGTTACGTTTTAAAAACTATAATTTTTCGTTGGCACACCAAACAATACATTTTTTTTTTAGTTTTCTACTTGTCACAAATAAATAAAAAAATTTAAAATAATGTTAGGATACTGAATGTTGGGAAAAACAATGTATACACTCGTATGAATGTTCTCAATATCGCACACAGTTACGACACACTTCATCACGATACCTACAGCTCCAGCATACCGAAAACGACAATAACATTGCACCACATTACCGTTAACTATCTCACTGCGCCACCTTTACCTCATTAGACATGCCGACATGCCACATCTCGAACAGATAACCAGAATAATGTTATTATAATGTGCAAGATTTACGCCTGTCATGTCGCAGGCACCGGTACCGCAACCAAACGAATAAGAATTAATTAATCGCTGAAGTAATACTGATGAGGCTTTTGCCTGAGGAAAAAAGGGACAGTGGAAGATTTAAGTATGGTTTTTTTTTACTTCCTTGACGGAAAAACTTTCTCAAATATTGTGATTTGTTAATTCAAAGTCAAAGTCTTTTACAATAATTAACTGTACAGAGTGGTTCAAAAATACACCAAAAACTCCCTAAGGCAGATTCGTCTCTTTAAAAAGAGAGAAATAGGACCCAGACCAAAAATGATTCTTTTTTTCCTTTGGAAATACATTCTCTATAACAAAATTTTTTTAGATTATTTCTGATACGTACGAAAGCGTAGAAAGGCCACACTATTTATATATTTTTTTCTAACATGAAATTCATAATTGTTGTCAGAATTCACAATTGTACGTCGGAATTCACAATTGTATCTCGAAATTCACAACTGTAAATCGAAATTCACAATTGTATCTCGGAATTTGCAATTGTTATGTGGGAATTCACAATTGTAAGTCGGAATTCACAGCTGGTCTTCGGGACTTACAACAGCAATTTGTAAATCAGCCAGTACTGTACTTATTAATATGCGTGTTTTAGGGGGAAGGTATTATTAATATTCATAATTTACTTACATGGGTTGACAAGAATCCACATTCGCTGCGAACAGCAAATTTGCAATATCAATTTTTCATTAATATTTGGGATGGAGTTATTGATAATGCTATTATTGACCCTATGGTTTTATCTAATAGACGAATCTTGTTCACATATCATAAGAAACGATTTGCAAGAATTGGTACCTGTACTTGTGAAAACAGAATGTGGTTTTAATATGATGGGAGACCCCCGCATTTTGGAACCAATGTCCGAGCTTACATAAATGAAACTTAGGTCATCGTCGGATTAATTGTGGTGGGCCTGTTTCTTGGCCTCCTCCTTCACCAGATATAAACCATTTAGACTTCTACTTGAAAGATATCGTTTATGAAATGCTAATTAATAAAGGAATGAACTATTGCAGCGGATAAAGGACGCATCTCGAGGAATCAAAGAGAATTGTCACGTTTGTGGATCTGAAGATCATTACGTCAAAGATTAAATGCTTGCAATGAAGCCGATGGTGGTCATTTCCTGTAGCAGTTAAGTATTTTTTTTTGTTATTATCAAATTATTAAATCAAGTTTACAAAAATTGCGTTTATCTCCTGACCGAAGCCCAAACTGAAAAAGTGCCAAGAGGCAAATTTTATTTAACTCTTAACTAGACTTACAACTGTGATATAAAAACGTAGAAAAGCCAGTGGCATACATTTTTTTTTTCTAAAAAATATTAAACTGACAGAAATTTCAAACAATTAGTTCGTTGTTTCAGAATTATTAAAAAAAAAACTGGAAAAAATAAACACCTTGTATCTCAGCGACTAAGCGTCACCAGCTTGATATAGTAGATATGATTTATAATCTTTCATCAAGATATTATTTTTCTGTAAAGGCAAATACAAACAAGTTTGGGTCGGGTGGACCTCCTTTCAGCTGGTCAATTTTGCTCATCACCAAATTTATCATTGTCTCTGGCCTTTAGAACGTGTACCAAATTTGAAAGCTTTATCTCAAAAACTGTGGCTGCTATCGCGATACCACAGATGCCATAAAGTTATATTTTTTTCATTATAATTCGTCGAGATTCGTCCAGAAATGCAATATAAATTTTATTTTTTTTCCCGAAATTGTACCTTTTTTTCTTCTTTCATTCATTATGTCTCTTCTGGTGGTACCACATCCACCAAATTTAATGTATCACCTAAACTGTTGTTGAAAATCTTACCTGCCAAATGTGGGAAGTCTCCCATTAGTATTTTTTTGAGTTATCGCGGATACATACATCCACACACACACACCCACACATCCACACACACGCACCGACAGACATCATTCGGAAAATAGATTCAGGGGGGTTCAAAACGTATATATCAAAATCTTGAGGTAGAAATAAATTATAATACTTCCTTATTTTAGGTATAAAAAAAGTAAAAAATATATTCTTGATGAAATATAAACTATGTCTACTATATCAAGCCAATAATAGTTATTTATGTTACAAGTGTTAAAAATGACTTTTTATTTTGTGAGTGGAGAAGTTTGCGAAACGAGCGTAAGCGAGTGGAGCAACTGCACGAACAAAATAAAGTCATTTTTAACACGTGTATCATATGTTTTTTCTACAAACACCATTAAAAGAACAATAAAGTTTCTTTAAAAAAGATTTCAAATCCTTTTAATGGTTACCTCATAATTCTAGTAGTTTGTAGGATGTATGAAATAAATAAATCAAGTTTACCCGTTGTTTGACACATGCTTGTCAAATGTGAAAAACTATTACAATATGATGAGTTCCAATATTAATTATAGTCCAGAAGGAAGCGAATCGATTCCTCAAGAAATTGAAGAAGCAGCTACAAGGGCAACTTTAGATTTGTTGCCCACAAAATCCAAACAACAATATGAATTGGCGTACAAACGCTTTGTGGAATGGTGCGATCGGAACAATGTTGCAGGCAAGTACAGTGAAAATGTAATGTTGGCCTATTTCGAGCAAAATTCTAAAATTTGGAAGTCTTCGACGCTTTGGGCACATTTTTCAATGATAAAGGCTATGTTAAATGTCAAGAACAATCAAGATATAAGTAAGTTTTATAAACTCAACGCAATTTTGAAGCGCAAAGGAGAAGGATATCGTCCAAAAAAATCAAAAATTTTTACACGCCAAAATATTGATGTTTATTGCCGAGGCGCCAGATGACAAGTATTTGATGTTTAAAGTAACTGCTGTAATGGGTATACTAGGCGCGTGTCGCCGTGAAGAACTTTGTCAAATGAGTTTAAACAATATTGAGCATTTAGGAAATACGCTAGTGGTAAACATTCCGGATAGCAAGACTAGAGTTTCAAAAACCTTTACTGTTATTACTGAGACTTATATTGACTTATACCATAAGTACTTAGCATTACGTCCAGCTCATGTCAACCACCAACGTCTTTTTATTAAATACACTAGTAACAAATGTACGATTCAACCTGTTGGAATAAATGTTTTTGGAAAGATGCCTACAGATATTGCAAGATTTTTGAAATTACCAAATAGTGAACTTTACACCGGACATTGTTTCCGTCGGACATCCGCCAGCTTGTTAGCAGACTCTGGTGCAAATTTATGTACAATAAAAAGACATGGAGGATGGAAAAGTTCGAGTGTTGCAGAAGGATACTTGGAACATTCGTTAGAAAACAAAAAGAGGATTGCTTGTCACATTCTTCCAAATAATTGCCCTTCTTCTAACAATTCAGAAATAGAGCATATTAATAGTATTTCCTCGACTGCTTCAAGTTCAACTTCAACAATTTCTTCTTGTGAAGTAGCTTCCTCACAAGGGATAAATATTATTAATTGCTCCAGTTGTACAATTAATATAAATATTTCTAAATAACTTGTAATTTTTTGTTAATAAATATATAAATGTCATTATGACAAACGACTTGTCATTTTACTTTTTGCACTAGTGTTAAAAGTAAATCATGTGATCATTTTTAACGCGAGTTTATATAACATTTTTAATTCAAGTATGCCGTGTTAAAAATTTAGTTTTTAATGGTGTTTGTAGAAAAAATATATTTTCCAAATACTTAAATAAAGCTGATGTAAATTGAAATTTTTTACACATTTGACTTAATAAAATGGGGGTAGGATAAATTTAACAGTTTGACATTTGAAATGTCTAATTTTGTTACAAAAATGTCAATATCAAGAAGAAGAAATTATTAAAATATATTACACGTATTATTATTGACAGTATCGAATGACGATGATAATTATTTATTTAAACATTTTAATGAAACATTTCAAGATATGCTATTAAAATTTAATTGAGGTAAGTGAAGAATTAAATAGAATGATTTTTTAGTTCGGGATGATATATACTGATGTAAGAAAGTGTGCTGACCACTCAAATATTTTTATTGATAAAACTTTAAGCAGTATAAAGTATTTAAAGCTCTTGCAGAAAGATATTCTTCCTGCATTGCGGAATGGAAATTAGAACGCTTGATTTCAACGATAGTCAGTATTTAAATGTTATATTTGCTGGTAGCTGGATTAGCCGAAAAGGTGTCATTAAATAGTCTGCACGTTCCCCGAACCTAAGTCCTCCTGATTTTGCAGATATTTAAAAAATAAAATTTATAAGAAGACTCAATAATCTCACATATGTAAAAGAACGAATAAGAAATAAAGTGAAACAAATGCCTGAATATTTTTTTGGTAAATTCTACAAGAGGTTTTGTACCATTGGTGTATCTATTAATTCAGATATCCTTTCACATCTGCTGTATCTATTCTAGTCTTCTAAATTAAAAAAAAAATCAGTAATGGATTTTCTTCCGTCTTCTAATTCCTTAGTTAAATATTTAATTTATAAAATCAAAACATGAATTTGTTATTAGTACTTACAATTAAAGTAAAAACTTTCCAGAAATTCTGTACCCTCTTTTGCTTCGGAGATATACCAACATTCTGATAAATTTAAAATAATTCACTTTCTATCAACACTTTGTTTTCTGGGATGAACTGTAAAAGCCTGTTTGGGAGTACACTACCGAATACACTGTATATTCTCGTACATTTAGGCCTTCTTTGGTTTCTTTTATTTTTAAGATTCAGCGACATCCCAGAAATAAATCGTAAATAATAATTAATTTTCCCCTCAAATAATTCATATACAATTTCCACATTTTTAATTAGAAAACCAAAGTAATCGATGTTTTTCATATGTTCAATGCGGCACATAATTGCCTTCACCCACATTGTCAGGATCAAAGGTAGCAAGCAATATCAAACATAGTAAGCGACGCCTACTACAAGTTCGAAACCTCAGCATCACGATAATTACAAAAAATCGCTTACCTTTCGTAAGAAACCTAGGATGTTCACTGAGCTCACTGTTATCGTCATCGTTCTCACCCATCATGTCAGACAACAATAAGGACATTATTCGCGATCGCGACACATACTTCGCCTCCATTTTCAGGACATCTCCTTTATATATGAACCGTCTATCCTTAATGCTCGAATTCTTCCTACGCTCCTTCTAATTTAGCTATAACAATTTACTATTTCTATCAATGTAATTACCTTATTATAGTTTATAGTAATTTTCGGTCGTTTAATTTTATAATTTGTGCTTTTGTTTTGTTGGATTGTCAGTATAATTGACTGGGAGTTGCGTAACGATCATTGTGGCGCACGTGCGGCATCTGAAGACATTTTTTCAGGCTTTGGGCATTTGAACGTCCACAGAAGTACTGAAATTACACACAGAAGGTAAAAATGATCGTGTTGTCGTGTAATCCTGTTTATTTTACTGTGCATTTAAACTAAATCAGGGGTAGGTGTATAATATTTACTGAAATCGATTCAAATTTTTTTACTAAAAAAGATAAACATTTTTTGCTACCATCTATTAGCAGCAGTTGTGATATTTTTTCAAAATATGATCGATAAAGCGTGGCAAATCAGACGTATCTCAGGAGCGTCCATACATTCCGATAGTTATGACACATGATGGAATAAGTGACATTGGTTACAGTTTATCCAATATGAATTGAAACACTTCAGTCTAAAGTGTTTATACCAGGAGGGCGCATTTCCACTCTCAGCGTCAAAGAAATAGAGCCCAAATCGTGCTTGTATTTATTGAACGATACCTCTACATTACATTCGATATGAGAATGTGGCAATGCAGCGGACCAAATGTGAAACTCGGGCGGTAGTGTCCGAACTCTGACGAATTAATTCGTGATTTGAATAGACTACTGGACTAGTTGTTTATATTGACCGTACAGTGCAGTTCATGTAATAATTTTGGATAAATATAATTATTTTCTGTGAGGTATTTATAGCATTTTAGTGATCTTATTAAGAGGTTTTAGTAATATTTCAATATTTGCATTAATTATTATTAACATGGCCTTTTGGAGGCCCTTTGAAATGCATGAAAATGAATTATCTGAAGAAAATATTGAACCGGTGGCGCCGTTAATCGAAACTAGTTCGGAGTTTAATAAGAACAAGGATTTACATGTTCAATGTCAGCGTCTTGTTTTAAATATTTATGAATGTTTAAAGAGAGAAAATATTGAAACGACATTGTAAATAGAATTCATGAATTAACTAAACTTTCGACTTCTACGATTTATCGCGTTATTAAGGAAAGGGAGGTTATAGATCACTCTACAAAGCGGAAAGGAAAAAAACGAAAATATTGTAGAAGACATTATTCGGCGAACGGTTTATAGTTTCAACGAGGAAAATAAATACCAACTTTAGAAATGGTTCGTGATAAATTTCGTGATTATCCGGATTATAATTATAAATCTTTAGAAACGCTATGAGGTATTTTATTAGATTGCTACTTTAAACACAAAAAAAAGATAATCGAATGGTCATAATGGAATCGCGACGTATCGTTGAACTTCGACGAGAATACTTACATAAAATGAATGAATACCGTAAATCAAATAGGCATATAGGTTATCTCGATGAGACCTAGTTTAACACAGACGCTGTTATTCAGTACGGTTGGGTAGATTACTCTAAAAATTGTAGTTTGAATACACCTTGCACGAGAGGAAAGCGCGTTATAATTCTTCATACTGGAAGCAAATACGGTTTTGTACCCAACGGATTGCTCTTGTCGGCCAAAAACATAACACAATCCTCTGCCGATTATCATGAAGAGATGATCGCGGATTTGTTCGAAAAATGGTTCGCTGAACAGCTTCTACCTAACATTCCTCCAAATTCGGTCATTGTTATGGACAATGCTTCGTATCACTCGCGTTTATTACATAAAATACCTAATGATAGTACCAAAAAGGAGGACTTTTTAAAATTTATGAGGAATAAAAATATGGACATCCCTGAAAAGGTTCCGATAAAGAAAGAATTATTAAAACGTCTAAAGGAGAATAATTTTAAAAACGAATATGTAGTTGATGATCTTTGCAAGAGACACGGTCATACGCTCGCGCGGTTGCCACCGTATTATTGCGTATTTAATCCGATCGAGATAGTTTGGGGCACTATAAAGAAACATTTACGGAAATGTAATCAGTCACCAACTTTAAGCGCAGTAGTACTTGATAATATACGACAAGTAGTAAATGAAGTGAGCAATAGCGACATATGGGGAAAATGCGAAAGTCATGTTATACAAAAAGAAAACGATTATCCTATTTTGCCACCCGTAGCACCAATTATTATTCAAACCAGTGACGATTCTAGTTCTGAATATTCTTCTGATAATTCAATTGCCACTTAGTATTTTTGTTTAAATGTTTTTTTTACGTTTAATCGAAGCAACTTAGCTTGAGCGGTTCAAGAGATTTATAATTGATTTTATTTGAGTTTTTAACAAATTTTAAATATTTATTTCTTGTTCTTTGTGATTCAATTGCCACGCAGCATTTTTGTTTAAACGTTTTTTACGTTCAGTCGATGAACGGTTGAAGAGATTTCTAGAGTGGATTTTTTTTGAGTTTCTAACAAAATGCAAATATTTATTTATTTCTTTCTTTTTGTTTTATTTGTTGTTATGTTTTATTTGAAAAAGTTATTTAATTCTAATTTAATTCTAACATTCCATCATACTAACACCTTTCATATTCCTATCCTATCCTGGCAAAAACTACCCACCCTGTATATCACGAAAATTATTCAAGTCAAAAAGACTTTTATTTTTCAAAAACTGTCACCCTTAAAATTGAATTAAATTGAATTTAAATTTATACACAAAAAAAATGTTTTTCCTCCCCTAAGTAATTTATCGACTCTTCCAAAATCACACGTACTTCACGCGTCTGCCCTATTGGGTAACCCATATAACAAGACAACAAAAGCCATCTAATTTACAGACATAATCCGCTACATGTAGCTAATTAAGCGTGGTCAAATTACCTCTGACATAATATTTTGACATGTCAAGTCCGCTATTGAATTTATTATCGCAATTAATTAATTATTTAGAAATAAATGTCTTGGTGGGCAAATGTGTCTTCGGCGCTGTTTTTATCTCGTAATTATACAGAGAGGATTAATTTAAATTATTAAAAGTAAAAGAATTAAATAACATTGAATTTTTGGTTTTAATTTTATACCACATGAGAGGACGTCATATAAAAATTATAAAAATCATTTTTTCTACTCCCTACATAGAAAATACTATTTTGCTCCCTCATTTCAGGGAGGAAAATACTTTGCTTCCCAAGGGAGGAAAATACTTTGGCTCCTTCTGGAACCAAACAAGTAAAAACTTCAAATAGCTGTAATAGTAGTGTATAGACTTCTTTTATTCCTACATAAACTTCCTGAAAATGAATGCTTTTCTTTGAAACAGATTTTTTATTACTTATTTTTATTTATAAAAATTGAAAACAGTTTAAATCGAGGTTTAAATTAACATCAGTAACTAAATATTGTTAAAATTTATGGTACAATTGGTTAAATTACTAATGGAGATTTCCCCTGAAGAAATATTGGGTCTGCTGGTGGAGATCAGATCCTGTTTGTTGTTTTCCAAAGTCTTGGTCGCTGATGAAGTACTTGTAGAAACAAAATTTTCAAAAAACAAGACAACTTTTTTTGGTACTTGAAGTAGTACTTTCTCCCGTAATTATTTGGCTGGCTACCTTACATTTTTTAGAAATACAATCATCTAAGTACCCTTCTGCTACTGCGTTTGTTCGCCATCCCCCATGTCTTTTTAGAGTGAGAATGTCACTTCCAGCATTGACTAATAACGTAGCTGAAGTACGGCGGAAACTGTGTCCAGTATAGCCTTTCGAATCATCCAAATTTAAAAATATTGCTATTCTGTATGGAATTTTGGCAATTGTGTTTTTACCAATTACCTGGTTTGTACATTTCCCTTTAGCATAAGTTACAAAAAATCTAGAATGACATGTTTTAGGGGACCTACAGTCCAGATATTTTCTATACATATCCAAGACAGATACTCCGTTTAAAATCTCATTTGTTATTGTAACTTGTCCTTTTGATATTAGTTTTTGAGTCAGGTATTTGCACCACCAAAATATCGCCTTTATCACTGATATCCTCAAGTACCATTTTAACTAATTCATCGCTACGGCATGCCCCAGCAATTCCAAATATAAGCACAACCTGAAAAAGGAAAATGCACTTATGATAACTGCCTAAAATGTCACTTAATTGTCATATATACTTTCTAATAAAAAATACTGCGTTATGTTTTTATTTATTATTCAACAATAACGATCAATCTTACCTTCATATGTAAGTAAGTTTCATCTGGAGCTTCTGCAATAAACTTGTTGATATCCTTCCTTGAAAAAGTATTGGCTTTCTTGGCATTATATCCAGCAGATTTCCTTTTTAAAAAAAGCTACTAACTTAATGTCGATATTGTCTTTAATTTGGAGTGTAGATCGCAACATGCTGTATTTGCTCCATAATGTTGAAGGCTTCAAATCGGCTCATTTTTTGGAAAAGTAAAATAGGACCACTTCTTCACATATTTTTCTTATTTGCCTAGTCTCCATCCAACAATTAAATAGCTGGTACTCTTTTTCATATTTTTCACGAGAATTTAACGGTAATAGATTTAACGAAACCACGTTTGCTTCTTCCAGAATATCTTGAGGAACTTCATCTTCACATTCGGAATACATTATTATAAACTTTTTGGACGTTTGTTTATTTTGAAAACAAGAAGCAACCTTAGCAACGTTCCATGTACTTTGATTTTTAACAATATTTACTTATCTAAATACCTATTATGACATTTTGACATATTTGGTTTTTTGATTGTCATGCATAAGAAAATATAATAAAATATATGTAAAACCAATGTAAAACACTGGAAATAGTCGTAGAAAAAATCATATTTATTACACAGGAGCAAAGTGCCATTTCCTCCCTTGGATGAAACTATCCGCGGGAGGAAATTATGCACTTTTCTCCCTTGTCATACAAATAGCTATTGTATAATCGGAATATTCCTCGGACACGGGCGAAAATCGTAGTCGTATCGTAAACATGAATGCTTCATTTATTAACTTTTTATGTTCAAGGTTATGTTGCGAGTAACTATCTACAGATAATTAGTATAAGCGGCATTTAATATAGAGAGAGAAAACAAATAGCGGATAAACTAAAAATTATTAATACTGTGTAATAATATACAGTTTATTTCTGAAAATCCAAAAATATGTAATATTTGTAGAAAAATAATGTGGTCTAGTCTGTCAAAAGCTTTGGAGAAATCCGTATAGATAATATCAACTTGACTGCCATCATCATTCGTATCAGATAAGTCATCGAGTTATCGAGTTTATTAATGTTTACGGAAGGAACTACCCACAGGTTACCTAGTTATGGCTTTGTTCCTTAGTAAGAGAAATTATTAATATATTTTTTTGTGAAAATGACAAACAACATAAATTTAACCAACATTTTTGAAAAAAAAATGCAAAAATCGCAGTCTTGTTTAGGTAGAAATACGCACAAAAATTATAAATATCAATATCAGTTTCTCCTTCATCATAACAGTTTGCATCATTTTCATCACCCGATTCCTCATCAAACTAGTTACAATTGTTGTCAGAGTTGTAACAAAGGTTCAAAGTTGACCATTGTCCGTACAACTGGCTGTTAGTGGATCTATCGAACACCTAAGCTGGCCCTGCGACATTTAAAAATAATAACGAGACGTGATAAATTTAATTTTTGTAACGCCATATCCTAAAATGACATTTATTGGACAGTTTCAATGGATCAAAACAATGTCATTATTGACAAGTGAAAAATAATAAAGAAACAAGTGTGAAATAAAGAAATTTTATTTCACAGTGTGCAGTCTTCTCTCACAATGTCATCAATGGTCATATTGTAGAGTTCCTTTCGACGGCAAGCGCCAGCCAAGCCCATTATTAATACAACTTTCAACATTAAAAACTTTTCATCTGGTGCTTGTAGTAAATATCGATATCTCCTCTGTCAAATACTTTATATTTCTTAGCCTTATACCCAGTGGATTGTCTTTTCAAAAAAGCTTTTACTTTTTGATAATTGGATATATCTGCATTATTCTTTACAATCAAAACCGCTTTAAGTATCGAAAACTTGGACCAGAGACTTGAACATATTAAAGTTTTTGCTTTTTCAGATAGATAAGTCAAAAGAACAGACTCAGATATGCTACTCACAGTTTTCTGCTTACACCAGTGCATAAATAAATCATATTCGTTTTCGTACAATTTTCTAGATTTCGCTGGTAATAAACCTAAAGTTACAGCAGTTGATTGCTCCCTGATTTCCGGAGGAGTACCAGGAATAAAATCTTCCTCACTATCACTTATTTTGTTCCAAATAATAATTATTGTAAAGTAGAATGTGTCAAATGCGACGTTTAAATCGTTCAATATTTAGTTGTTTTATTATTGGTTTCTATGGAAACAGCAATAGAATTTAGCCATTACAAGGTAACTTTGTCAATTTGCCGTATTTTTACAAAATTATACTGTTTTCTAATTTCCAATGACGATACAAAAATTTTTGTATAAGTATAACTCGAAACTAAAATGTGTTTTTTTTACTCGTGTAGTTTATAGCACTCGCCTTCGGCTCGTACTATAAACGCCCCACTTGTAAAAAAACACCATTTTAGCCACTTGTTATATAAAATACTATTTCTTATGTTAAGAAATTATTATTCCGGCATTTATTCACCGCGGTGTCGTATTCCCATTTATGTTTTTAAAATAGCCATGACACAATATCATATATCTAACATTAATGTGTGTCAATTAATATAATGTATACATAAATCCAGTCGCTAATTTAACTGATAACGATGTGGGCGAAAATAATAGCATTAATTTAAGATATTAATTGGACGGTTAGTTTTTTTATCAAAGCGTTTTTCCTGTTGATGTTTAACAATAGATACATCAGAAGCAATTATTAGAAAAGAAATCTTATATCAGATTCCTTTGATTACGCCTAGGCAAGGCGCCGTGTGATTTAATTAAATTTATTCCTATAGAATATACATGGGTAAGCATTCTTCAAAAGTTAGGTGATGTATCGTTGTATATATAGTAAGGTTTCTAACTTGCCGTGGGGGCGCCACAATGATGGTAGCACATTTGTTTATGACATGCTCTTGCTGTTAATTTCTTTTTCGACTCCTAATTTACTTAATATTTATTTTCCTAAGCATAATTGCAAGTTTTTGGCACCCAACTTAATTCTGATGATGCGAAATATTTTGCGTAAGACGGTTTTTTCAATCACTTTAAACGACGACCTATTTCCGCTGCCAAGGCTAATCAAATCACCAACGCAGGGAGATAAGGTCGTCAGCGCCTGTGTAAGCACGAAATTCAATTTCTTTTTTCAAATTCAAGACCATTTATATTTAAATTAAATATGAACATTGTATTGCCCTCGCCTGACACCCGGTCCGTTGCCGACTTAGCATCCCCGCGTATGGTGGCGACAGGGCAATTGTTAGGTCGGACTTAAAACTAGAAACTTTAAAACAATACAACACCTAAACAACAAGAACATTTTTAAATTGTATAATAACTATTGAATAGAAATCAACGACACTGATGTAAAACTTAACACAACAACAAAAGTAAACTGTAAAAGTTTTGCGTATATTGTGTATGCACCGATGGGTGTCATTGTTGGACATTGAACAACAAAATAATGATTTCAAAGGTAATGGGCGATAACGCAAATTAGACCGAAACATTCGTTAACTGAGATGTTAACATTTATAATAGTTCTTCCCAACATTAGTTTAAATAATTGCCTTGTATTTTATATGTAACATTATGTAATTCAAATATTAAGTTGTTTCAATACAATATACATTCAAAGTAGTCTTTTAATTGAGAGTGTGGAAGACGGTCTAAAATCATTAGTAAAATCCTACAGACAAAAATATAGGTCAGCACTATCCCAAGCAAAATGAAATTCTAACGACAAATTTATTGCAGAAGTAACAAATTCACAAAAAGCCATGTGGCAAATAATAAACAGCGGTAAAAATCACCCAGAAATTAAGGCAGATTCTATTACTTCTCCAGGCGAATTTAATGTATATTTTGCAAATGTCTATAAAAATATAATGAACAATCTGCCAGCAACTGATAAAACTTAAAATGATTTCTTAAATAGAGGGAAATAAATGAACATAGTCGCTTTTATTTCAGAGAAGTCACTTATATTGAGGTTAACGATGTTGACATAAACTTAGAAGAGACCAAATCTAAGGATGCATATTTTCTAGATATGAATATTCTCAATGCCATGAAATATGAAATATTAATACTTTTAACTGATTTAATAAATATGTGCATCCGTACGTTTCCTGATGTATGTAAACTTTCTAAAGTGATATTATTACATAAAAAAGACTCCATAAATGAGGCTGGCAATTTTCGACCAATATTTATTTTGCCTTTGTTTTCAAAAATTCTAGAAACAATGCTGAAGATCTAGCTAACAAATTATTTTGAAACTGACAAGCTTCTTAGCTCAAGTCAATTTGATTTTAGATCGAAATTGTCCACAACTATGGCCATAAATAGATTTACTGATATAATCATTAGGAGTATTGAAAATGGCGAGTATGCACAGGCCCAGTTTCTAGACTTTTCCAAGGATTTTGACTGTGTTTCACATAATATTTTAATTAATAAACTAAAATTTTATAATTTTAATGTATCAACAGTCATATTTGACGAATCGGTATCAGTTTGTCACTTACCACAACACAAACTCATGTATACTAAATATGGAATACGGAGTACCACAGGGCTCAGTATTGGGGCCTATTGTATTCCTCATATACATTAACGACTTAAATGATATCACCCCTTCAAAATTCGTCTTATTTGCAGATCTTACCAGTATCATCCAATCACATAAAGATCCTGAGATCTTAGATACTAACATAAATGAGACACAGTCAAAAACCCAAGATTGGTTTGTTGCAAACCAACTTAGCTTAAATAATTCAAAAACTGAGATAATGATCTTCAGTCTAAGAAACTTAACTGGAATGAACCCTAAAGGACAAGAGTGGAGTGAAGGAAGAATTGACTTCCGCCCGGACTCTCTGGTTGGTGTTACACAGACGGATCTCGGGTGGCCACTAGACCGTCTTCCGGGGCGGGAATATATCTGGAAGGCAAAGAAGTACAGGAGAGTTTTGCTCTAGGCTCGTACACCACGGTCTTCCAGGCCTAGCGGTGGCAGGTAGGGCTGAGGTTAGGAATGGGGCGGAACAGATAATATACATCTGCTCCGACAGCCAGGCTGCTCTAAAAGCGGTGTGCTCCCCCAGGACGAGATCAGCTCTCGTCCAGGAGTGTGGGGATGCCCTAGAAGAGCTGGCTAGGCATAAACAAGTGAGACTGGTATGGGTCCCGGGACATATGGGAGTTCCAGGCAACGAGAAGGCCGATGAATTGGCTAGACTCGGAGCCGAGGAACCCTGTCACGGGCCTGAGCCTATGTTAGGTATTTCAAGAAGGCAGGTCACAACGGCCCTCAATGAGTGGGCCCACGAGATACCGAGGACGCACTGGAGGACCAACAGGGCCTGCAGGCAAACCCGAGATTTTGTGACGGGGCCGAACAAATCGAGATCGGCCTGGTTGCTGGGACGGAGTCGGAAAACTCTGAATCTCTTAATCGGTGTTCTGACAGGCCACTGCAGCCTTAGGAGGTATCTATCATTGATAGGTATTGAGGAAGACCCTACATGTCCAAGATGCAGGAGTGATGAAGAGACATCTTACCACTTCCTGAGACAATGTGAAGCGTTTGGGCGCCTGAGACACAGTATCTTCGGTTCTGAGGTGCTTCTAAGAGAGGAGATGAGCTCCTTCGCAATGAGTGACATCCTGACCTTCATCAGAAGGTCGGAAAGATTCGATGAGGGAGCAAGAGAAGCACTTGGCTGAGGGGACAGCTGGGGGTTGGTAAAAAGGGCCCGTCTGTGTCCTACTTGCCAGGCGTCAGCCTCCCCCACCATTACCATTACCCTAAAGGTGGTGTTAAATTTCTGTGTGTATATCTCGATTGCAAACTATCGTAGGAAAACCACATACACTTTCTCTGCAAAAAAATGTCCAAAAATATATATCTGCTTAGAAACCTTGTTAATAATATAAAGTACCCATCACAGCATACCATGACCTTATACATTCCTCTATATCTTATGCAATCTTGGTTTGGGGACACTCCAACCATAGTTCTAATATCTTTGCCCTCCAAATAAGAGCATTACGAATTGTGTCTGGTCTAAAATGTAAAGAAGATTGTAGACAGGGTTTTAAAGTGATACACATATTGACTTTACCAAGCACATATATATTGCAATGTCTCTTGTATATTAAAGCAAATCAAAACTGACATAATGAAATTCATGGATATTCCACGAGAAATAATAAAAATATTTACCAAGACTTTTTACATCTCTCTAAAACTCGTACCGGGACTAATTATCATGCAACTAGATTTTATAACCTTTTACCTGCAAGCTTCAGACAACTGACTATAAGCAGTTTAGAACTGTTGTTAAAACATTTTTGATATCCAATGCTTTTTACACTTCGTCGAGTATTTCTTAACAAACTCTAGTGATTTTAATGTCATTCAATAGAAAATATTGCTCTTACTATAGCGGTAAAGTAGAGCTTTACATACGCTTGCGACAAATCCTATTTTTTTAATGCTTGTAGAAAAATTAATTTCCCAGCAGTTATTCGCCTTGGCGTACGCAAAACATGTTGTCTTGTAGTTGTAACATTACGAATTCATAAAGCAATAAAGATTATTATTAGAATTCAGTAGTTAAGTCTGCGACTAATGAAACGCTGCTCTGATTTATGTGGCGGTAAATTAATTGTTGTTTTTAGAATGCGATTGGGAAGAAAATGTGTTAATTTAACGGTAAATGCAAGTCTAAAAATATGGGCCGATAGAAGATGTTTTGCAAAGGATTGTTAAAAAATATTGTGGCAATTGAGATATGTTTCTCGGATTCAGCGTTACAACATACAGGGTGTCCCAAAATTAATTCCCCAGCCGCCGGGGTTAGACTCTATGACCAAAAATAAGTCGAAAATCACATGCCAAAATTTCGAAAAGTTACTCCTTACGAAATTATGGCCATCTTAAAGATCTCAATGAAGGTATTTTTGTAAATCAATTTTTGAAGTAGGTATCCAGGTAAAAATAGTTTATTAATTTAAATCAAGTGACATCTACACATAATAAAATACTTAAATTTACAAAGGCAAATGTTCGAAATGTTCGCCATTTTGTTCTATGCATGCATGCAATCGGCGAAGAAAATTGTTTCCAACACGACCTATTATTTCGTTTGTAATTTGAGTTAATGCTCCATAAATCCGCATTTTTCAAGTAACTCCAAAGCCAAAAGTCTATTGGGTTGAGATCCGGGGACCTAGGTGGCCAAGAAGTAGGTCCTCCGCGACCGATCCATTTATTGGGAAATCGCCGATTTAATATCTCTGGAACATTTCGAGAATAATGAGCAGGCGCTCCATCATGTTGATACACAATACTATGACGTTGCAATAAAGGAATATCTTCCAAAAAGGTAGGTAATATGTTTTCGCAAAAATTTGCATAATTCTCTGCGTTTAATATCCTAGGTAGAAAATGTGGTCCTATTATGTCATTGCCCAACAGACCAATCCACACATTTACACTCCAGCGCACTTGCTTATGTGATTCTCTAATATGATGTGGATTTTCGTAATTCCAGATATGCAAGTTGTGCTGGTTAATCACCCCCTTGCTGATTAAAATGGGACTCATCACTCCACAATACTTGCTTAAAAAGGTCTTCATTTGTATCTAAGCAATTTAAAAACCATCTGGAGAATTGTCAGCGCAACTCACTATCCCCAGGATGCAATTTTTGAACCGGCTGTAAGTGTTAAGATTTTCTCTTTGCATGAATCTGTGAATAGTACTACGACGATGGTGACGATTGGCTTTCAAGATCCTGGTACTTACAGACGGATCTTCTTCAATGTCGTGGAGCAATTGCTCTTCGTGTTGCCATGTTAGCTGTCTAGGACGACCAGCATGAATCATGTTAGGAGCCAAACATCCAGTTTCAAGTAGACGAACTTCAACAGCACTTATTGTTTTATGATCTTTATGATTTTCCTAGTAGGAAATCAGTGGCGGTACAGACGCTCTGCGGCACGAGCATTATTATTACAAACTCCAAGTAGTTTAATCATATCTAAATATTCTTAATTGCTGTACCTTCTGGGCATTATAATAAGTATGAAAACTTAATTGTTTACCGTTGTACGTCAGTTTAAATTTGAAATATTTTATTGACATTAACACACAAAATGTTGTATTCTGTCTTCGTCAAGGGTGACTTGATTATAAACTATCTTTACCTGGATACCTATTTCAAAAATTGGTTTGCAAAAATACCTTCATTGCGACCTTTAAGATGGCCATAATTTCGTAAGGAGTAACTATTCGAAATTTTGACATAAGTGATTTTCGACTTATTTTTGGTCATAGAGTCTAACCTCGGCGGCTGGGGAATTAATTTTAGGACACCCTGTATATACAAGAAAACAACTGTTAGAAAAGTGCTTGTAAAATTAGATGTAATATTCCATATTTACCTACTCTTTAAACCAATCATGAGACTAATTTTTGTTTCCTTCCGTACCACCTAGTAGAGAAGAATTTTGAACTCTGGAATGAGGTTGGTATATAGTGTGTCCGTGAGGTATGGAATAAATTCATCATTTTTTAAACCAAAAATATTTAGAAAAAATCTTCGAACACGTCGATTTTTAATTTCAATTGCGCACTTTGTACTTTATTTTTTTTGGTTATGACGGCATCGCCGTATCTTTCAACTTATCAATTTTAGATAATAAGTGTGATACATTTTTGTAATCGGCTGTTGAAGCAGAATCCAAAAAATGGAGAAATATACAGGATGTTCCATTTAAAAAAATAGCGATGGCATCATAACAGAAACAGTGACGACGTCATAACCAAACAATAAAAAATAAGGTGCGCAATTAAAATTAAAAATCGGCGTGTCCCAGGATTTTTTTATAAATATTTTTGGTTTAAGAAATAATGAATTTATTCCATACTTTACGGCCATACTGTATAATAATAATGTTTAAGCTAGAAGTGAGGACTTACACCGTGAAAAACAAAACAAAAGATACATATGACAAAAAGGCATGTCCACAAAAAAAATTGATTTGCGTTAATATTAGTTGAAATCATACATTAGGACCTTTATTACCAATACCTGAAATTTATTTGAAAAAAAACCAGTCATAACTACATGCCCTACGCTCGTAGCTCAGAGCGTGAGGTACATTGAACGTACTGCGTCATCAGATGACCTATAGTGTAGTTATAAATTATATATAATGTTGTGGTTTAGAAGGGTTAATGTTTAGTTTAATATGTAATAAAGAAATGGAAGAAGATTCTCAGAAAGGCGATTCGCGCAATTTGCAAAATGTAGTCGTTATTTCGTTATTATGGTGTCTGATTTTCTAGCATCAAATAGGTAGATATTGAAACTAATAATATATTTCTGCTACAGGAATGGATCGTTTTGCTGAAACATCGGTAAGTGAATTTATTTTTTAAATAGTACACTTGATTTCAATAAAAACTGGTACACTTTCTTTTAGCTATGTAAATCATTCGTTCTTTGATTGATATTAATAATCTTACAAATGTCACTTTGACGTTAATCAGTGGCGTCATTATTAAAAATGGTTCGACATCTAACAGATATTCAAAAATTTCGAGTTGTTTCTAAAATTGAAGATGGTTGGTCCATAAGAAGACTTGCTGCTGAATACAATGTGAGTAAAACCACGATAATGAGTGTTAAAAAACAATGGGAAACCAACCAAATGGTATCCCGTAAAGTTGGTTCTGGTAGGCCCAGAAAGAGCAATAATCAAGAAGATGAAAATCTTATAAATTACCTAATAGAAAACCCTTTTCAGACTGCAGTAAATGCAATTTCAGAGACAAATTTCCCTGCTTCGGTATCTACTGCTTGCAGAAGAATAAAACTACAAAGCGAAGAGTTGTTCAGCGGCTAAAAAATACAAACTTTCAGAAGAAAAGAAGTAGGGTAGGATTATTTTTTGCACTCAACTATATAATCAATAATGAAAACTTCTGGGGACAAGTTGTCTTTTCTGACGAAAAGGTTTTTAAATCCTGTAACGATGGACATGTTCGCGTATATAGGCCTCCTTCCACTAGATACGACGAAAAATATACTTTCGATCCACAAATATCAGGAAGGTTTTCAGTCAATGTCTGGGCTTGGATGAGCCTAAATAGGTTAGGTGTGTGTTGGAACCGTGGTGGTCATCTCAATTGCATTAAAAATATTGAAATATTAGACAATATTATGTTGTCGTCAGTAATAGAAGTGTTTCCGGAAAATAATTTTATTTTCCAACAAGTCAACTGCTCCATACATACGGCCCATCGTATCAGGCAATGGTTTCTTAATAAAAACATAGAGTTGTTACCGTGGCCATCTAAAAGTCCGGATTTAAATCCAATTCAAAATGTATGGGGACTAATGGTGAAACATATAAGAAAATTAAATAACCATCCAAATAATGCCCAAGAATTGGAAGGGATAATTGAAGACGCTTGAGAGAACTTGTCGCAAGAAGTTGACCTTGCAAGAAATCTGATTTTGTCCATGCCTGCAAGACTTCAGGCAGTTTTAGACGATAATGGAGCAATGACAAAATATTAGTTATTTCTGTATTACGTAATTGAAGTTCATCTATTTTATTTTTTTATTGTATTTTTATGTTCAGTTGCATTGTTTACATTTTTTTTTAATCTCAAGTGGTATTTTTGTGTTCTTATTTTAAAAATAGAATTATCATTATTCAGTTAGTATTTTAATTACAACCATTAGTAGAATTATCCGTAACAAATATTATTTTTTTAAACAATAATATGGCAGGCTTGAAAATGTTTTGAAAAAGTTATTTTCTAATTATTTTTTAAAATCCATTTGAATAAAATAAAAGATAAAGGTTTAATAAGTTTAAAAACACAAAGAAAACCGATCTCCTCCAAAAAACCCAGGTCCGGGGGTAAATCACCTCTTCTCCACCCCCCTCTCGACATGCCTGGCCAGCCCTATTTACAGACATATGCACACAACTAAACTATTAAGATTTTCGATTACAAGAGTTGTACCAGTTTTTTTTTAAATCAAGTGTAGATTGATCCATTGTGCTAATGTTGAGAAATAAGGAACATGAATATTTAAAAACAAATTAAGTCCCTCTTCTTGGTAAAAGTTAAAATATAGAGTGGAATGAAAAATAATATTAACTGAAAATTTTTTGCTAATTATTATTTACTAACTTTTACAAATCTTATCACAGATAAGTATAACATATATCTTTTTAAACAATTATTTTCACGGCTATTTGCCAAAACGCTGAAACTTGGATTACAAAAAAGATATAGATATAGAAATAATTAGCAAAAAATTTTCAGTTAATATTATTTTTCATTCCACTCTATGAATATTTATGTAATGTTATAGTTTGTTATCTCAACTAGTACTTAGATTTTTAAATGTTGTAAGAACCTTTACAGAACTAAATCCTCTGAGGGTAAAAGCTGTGAATTCAGAAACTGTAAATGTCCTTATGCATTGGCTGCAACTAATCCACAAACAAGAAAAATGCTGCATAGAATGCGCAAGGAAGCCTTTACAAAGAGTGTTTGTTAGACTGTTCTATTTTTTTTATTCCAGGAACACTTTTACGACTAAATTTTAAAACTAATTAGTTATGCGCAGCAAGCGGCGGCCTTAACAAAACGTATATGCAAATGTGCAACTATTACATATTGTTTTTGTTCTTAAACAAAAAAAATATACAAGGTGTCCCAGCTTTCTGAGGAAGTAAGATATTGGCTGTTTGTTAATGATTTTAAAAAGTTTTTAAGTGAATTCATGTAAGGGGTGAGTAGGGGCACAATTGGAAAATATCTTCATATATGTAGGGTGTGTCGGAAAAAAGTGACAGACACAACATATGTTTTTTAAATGGAACACCCTGTATATTTTTTTAATTTTTAAATTCCCCATAAAGTTTCCATCATTTTGATATATCATAACCTATATCTGTCTCGAGTAGTTTTTGAGTTATTTAGGTTTAATTAATAAAATTATCACAATCCAGCACCTCAAAAAATTGTCACATATCAGTATTTATTTGAGTTAGGAAAACACCGCTTTGGTTTTTACTTACCGACACCTTGATCATTTTTACTAAGCAAAAATGGAACCCAAATATCACACAGTGTGTCTCAAAAAGTCGTTTCAAATTAACAAATTTCAAATGTCAATAAGTCCTTTTTTTTAATGACATATTTCTTTCATTATTTAGATGGCTAGAGAATTCAATTCCCTTCAAAATAAATATGAAGTACCCTATACCGAAACTTAATAGTTTTGGAGACATTCGCAAATATCGTCTAAATGTGCGCTTTCTTATTCTTTATTTCAATATGGTTGCCCATGGGAAAAAATTTTGACAGCCGTTAAGGAAATGAAGAATTAGGCGTCTGAATTAACATTTGAATAATAAAATAATATTGCTCATTTTATAAAACAAAACAATTTATTGACATAAAAGTAAAACTTAACATATGAGTGAAATAAAGAATTTTTTAAAGAGAAACTATAACTTTTAAATATTTGAAACAAATTAAATTAATAATAAACAAAATTATATTAAATGTTCGAAATGGTGTCCCTCATGTTGGACACATGTGCGCAAACGTTTTATGCAGTTATGTTTTACATTTTGTAAAATAATTGGTGATATGTTTCTAAATGCGACTCTAATTCTATCCTTCATTTCATCCCTAGTCGTTGGTTTAGTTCGGTATACAACCTCTTTAACATGCCCCTAAAGGAAAAAATCCATAGGCGTAAGATCGGGTGATCGCGCTAAGTTTAAGTACCCCATATTTATTTTGAAGGGAATTCAATTCTCTAGCCATCTAAATAATGAAAGAAATAGGATGCCATTTAAAAAAAGGACTTATTGACATTTGAAATTTGTAAATTTGAAACGACTTTTTGAGACACACTGTGTAATATTTGGGTTCCATTTTTGCTTAGTAAAAATGATCAAGGTGTCGGTAAGTAAAAACCAAAGCGGTGTTTTCCTAACTCAAATAAATACTGACATGCGATAATTTTTTGAGGTGCTGGATTGTGATAATTTTTTTTAATTATACCTGAATAACTCAAAAACTACTCAAGACAGATATGGGTTATGATATATCAAAATGATGGAAATTTTATGGGGGAATTTAAAAATTAAAAAATATACAGGGTGTTCCATTTAAAAAATCGTATGTTGTGTCTGTCACTTTTTTCCGACACACCCTATATATATGAGGATATTTTCCAATTGTGCCCCCCTACAAGAATTCACTTAAAAACTCTTTTAAAATCATTAACAAATAGCCAATATCTTACTTCCTCAGAAAGCTGGGACACCCTGTATATAAAGTTTATGTGCAGCTACATGACGCGCTTCACAGCATTAAAATAGACAGTTTCTTTGGAATCAATTTCAGGAAAAAGTCCATTCCCTATTTTCACGAACGCCATTTATAAATGTTTCATCCTCTACAGTGAAAGCCATATTTCTAATAAATAAAACGATAAAAACAATTGGCTGACGACGAAAGAGAAATGTCGGTATAATTTTCTTAATCAATCACGCTATACTTTCATCTCAGATTTTGTTGATTATATATATATAAGTGACCCATAAGCTCAGCTTTACCGAATAAACTGCCATGTTATCTAATCTCCTGTACATAATAAAAATCGGTACCGGAGTCCATTCCATCGTTCCGTGACCGAACGAGCGTCCCCTCCTGCTGCACTCTCGTTTTACGGTCAGCAGGAACGTCGGGGGCCCTCATCGCCGAGGGCCAAGCCCTCCTAGAACATTAGTTAATGCAAGGCGCGGCCCGCGGAAGTCACAAAGGTGCGCCGGGGTGCGCCAGGATACACTCATTATCAGTCACCTTACCCTGGCAGACGTCCTGTCACCCTTGCCAGAGGTGAAAGGGAGAAGAGAGGAGGGTGCAGTTCGATGATACACAACGTGAAACGACTGAAACAGATTAGCGGAGCATTAAGTCTGATTCGATTTGGAAGTTTTACGCGTGGTTACTAGCGAATCGAGGGATTTTTTGGCCCCATCGCGCGTCGCTCCCTAATAAGTTAGGTAATGAAGTTTAGCCGATAAACTTCTCAACGATTGTATGTTACACTGAATTTATGTCCATTTTTTAATAAAAAATGAAAATATAATAGCAAAACGCTAGTTATTCCTTTCCATACGTTTACAAAAACTTAGCGCAGATAAATACAGAACATTTATCTGTTAAACAGCTACTTTCCCGACTATTTGCCATGATAGATATTGGATTATGAAAAAGATAATATGCACATTATGTTCAGTACGACTGACTCAATAATATTATTTTTAATTAATAGTATCTGTTCTGCAAATCCAAAAATAAATGAAACGCAAGTACTTGCTACTTGCAATCCCTTCAAAACATTAAAATATATACAGTTATATATTTTTTATTTCCCGTCTGGTCATTCCTATTTCCGCCCCGTACAAAATTATCCGGATAGTGTCTGTTCAGTTGTGTACACTTTGTAATGGGTATTGATTAACACTTCCGCAGAGCCATAGGAAACATAAAATTTTCCATTACCATTTAGTGAAACCTAGTTCGGATCTAATTTAAGCCGAGCCATATCATGCACAAAATTACAGGTGCCTCACCTAAACCTCTTCCTGTCCTGTCACTCCCTGCGACATCTTACTTGGTCCCTAATACGGACTTGCCAACTCTCGACACCTCAAACTGTCTAACCCTTTATTAAGGGTGTTGGTCGCAAGGCCTACCCTCCGGCTTGACGCACTAGTTTAATTTCAAACCAGAAAATGTTATACGTCCCCATAAAGTTTAGTTTGGGTTTTATTTGCCTAAAGTCTGTCACTGGTCAGTGAAAATTTTTTCGTCCTATAAAACACGACGTTTTACTCGAAGCCAGAAAGAAAATGAAGGATTATTTTCCGTAATTTTTTAGGTATTCGATTAAGAAACAAATTTTATATGTGGCTTAAATGTGAAATAAGTCGTAATGTCGAATAATTCAGTCTTTATTTCGGAACAAAACTTGTGTTCCATCATCAGTCAACTGACTATCAACAATTTAAATTCGGGTTTTTATCTAAAACTATGAGAGAAGAAATGAAGTAAATGTTCTGTTCTTGATGTAAAGCTAACACTGACGTAGTTTCCCACAACACCAATGCACTCGACGCGCATTTCGCCAACCAAATTTGCATCATCTGGAGATGAATAAAACTACCCTTATGCTAACTATGTATACCTAATCTATTACGGTTCGGTGAACCGTGACACAATAACCAATACAGCGGGCGATATGGGATTGGCTCTCTGTGACAATTCATACTATTTTTGCACTTTGTAATTTCCAAACTTTCAAAAACATCCAGCTGTCTAGTATTTGTTACATTCCTAATTAATCTTTAATTGCTGCTATCTATTTTATAGTTGTTCGCAAACGCATGTTGGGCCACACTAGACGTATCTGTTCTACCACATTTGAGATGAGCCACATGTTCCTTGAATCTAGTTTGAATTGATTGTCTAGTTTGTCCAACATATACGGAAAGAAAATGCGTTAATTATTTTACGACAAATATATGCTTTAATTATATATAGTAATTGGAAACACATAACCATCTTTTAATTTTCATTACCTATACAGAGTGTCTCACGCTTGTATATTAGATTTTAAATCATAAATACATGTAACTGAAGTAGCCGTCTTTAACATTATTACTAGGGCTGTCAAAAATGTTCTGTGGGACAGTATCGTACGCGAAATTAATTAATACGAGAAACAATAAACTGTTACAATTTATAACAATGTATGTAAAACTTACCCTCTTAACTAGCTTGATGAACTAGCTTGCTTATCACAAACTGGGGAAGATGTGTAGCCATTTTGCAGCATCAAGTATGTTTCTATGGTTGTCTCCATGAGTGATGTTCGCTTTGGTGAAAATATATTCTTATATTTTTAAAACGACCGTTCGACATCTACTGATGTAATACACGCATACGTAAAATAGTCTTTGACGCACTTAACGGATCTGGGGCTGCACCATCACATATTTGTCTTAATTTGGTAAAACCGGTGTCTTTATTTAACACACTTGCGAACTTTTCTTTAACGCGCTCATTTGTTGCATCACCTATAGCGTGTAGCAGTAGATTTACTTCGTCCACTAATTGCAGTGACTCCGGTAACGACAACACACTGTTTTCTAATTCTTTTATGCTTTCATGTAATGGTTTATAGTTCTTCGCAATATTTTTTAAAGCTATTTCAATGGAAATATCTTCGAATTTTGTCTGACTTTCCTTAATAGCTGCAGCCTCATCTGGATTGAATTGTAGTATCACAGCTTTTATTTGTTGGAATATTCAGCATAATGAAAAGCTGCCTACTATCATGTTCCCCAACATGTAAGAATCGGCTGTAGTGATTCTGGAATCCGGGACATTTGCTATGAAATTCACGGAGACGTTTAGGAGATTTAAGAAACACTTTTTTTGTACTTGCTATTAATGCATCCACCTCTGGAAAACTTTTTCGAATAGTTTCTGCCACAAGGTGTAAAGCATGCACTTTACATGTAACATGTATAAACGTACAACCTTGTTCTTGCAAAGAACGGTCTACCGAACGCATTGTCACGGCGCCATCAGTCACAAACATCAACACTTGACTTTTTGACAGTTCAAATTTTTCTAACGTCTCCAGCACCACCCTGGTAATTGTTTTGCTAGTACACTGACTTAGTCTTTTGCTAGCTAGTAACAGTGGAACTGTCGGTTTAAGAGGGTCCAGTACTCGTACTATAACATTTAAAATAGATTTTTTTTACAATCTGTTGTCTCGTCAACAGATAACCACAGCCGTGTATTTTCTAATTATTATTTCATCTTATTTACCATGTCTACGTGTACAGTTGGTAGATAGTTACAAAACGTTGTGCGACTTGGTAACTTCACCTGGGCATTGTATTTATTTCAGAACTCTCGAAATGGTTGTTTATCGAGTATGTGCAGCGGAACATCACAGGCAATCAGCATTAATAGTAAATCAAACATAAACTGTGTTGTCGAAGGCACGCCATTTTTTTTATTTTTATGGTGTACACTATTTACGTGAAGTCCACAATCACGCTTATCTCAGCACATCAAATCTTTCTCGCACACTTTACAAATTATTTTAGCATCATCATAAAATAAATCCGGGAATTCACCTATGAATTTATTCACTTTGCCGTTTTCTACACCTGCGTGCGTCTGCCATGCTTTATTATTAAATTGATATGAACAATACAGTACAACAAATAAAATAAATACACAAAAACAATAATCGATACGCCCAAGTGACACTTAACGTGTACACAACTCGAAAGCTAATAACAGATTGGACTAGAGAAAGAGTTTCGCGGTCAAGGTGAATGCCGGCGACAGTAAGTACATCTGTACTCTACGACCATGATACACAGAAACGATTTGCAGCTTTACACATAATCATCTTTTAATTTTTATTACCTATACAGAGTGCATCACGCTTGTATATTAGATTTTAAATCATAAATACATGTAACTGGAGTAGCCGTCTTTAACATTATTAAATGGAGTCTTGCTCTCATATATTGGATTTTATATTATAAAGACGTGTAGTCTAAGTAGCTGTCTTTAATTACTTTTATTTTTTTAAATAGCCTGTCTACACCGCTGCCATCTTTAAGGTTTTATTATTTATTACTTATATGTATAATTAATTGCTCTCATTGGTAGAGCTTGTAAGTTTTTGCGAAAAATATTAAAAAATCCTGGAAACTTATATAAAATAATTTAACTAGAAAGATATGTATATGTATCATATTAGTTACTATGATGACATCATCCTGTATTTGCATTAATGTTTTGGGATTTTAGATCATAATGATATGTAAAAGTCTTTAATTAATTTTACTTTTTATTTTTAAATACCTACCCTACGGATTCTGCTATCGTTGATTTTTATTACCTATTATTAATTGCTCTCATTGGCGGAGTTTGTAACGTTTTGCTAAAAATGTTAACAAATTCTTCGAAACATAAAATAATTTTAACTGGAATGACATATGACGTCATCCATATATTGCTTTGAATAACTAGTCCTAGCCTGTCTTAACCTGCAGATTCAAGAATATGGCGACATCTTAATGCTTGACATATATGAATAATTACTTTTTTAACGCTCCCATTGGTCAGGACATTCAATAGCTGTACCTTTATCGACCATCTTTATTCTTATTATTTATTGCTTTTGACATATAATTAGTTAATATTACTACGAGCAACGTCTCTAGCAGCCATTTTTTTTTACTCTAGATCAAAGGTCTCTTAGCCCCTCCTCTTGGCTACTATATTAGATATGTCTATAGTATTGATCAAAATCTCTCCTCCGCGGATACTAAAAATCAAAAGTCCTATGCTATTAGCAAAAAGTGTACGTTTCTAGCATCCATCTTTAGCCCCAGATTTATGCCCTCTTAGTATAGTTCAAGCCTCTTATCACCTCCCTCTTAGCTAGCATCTTAGATATGTCTATAGTATTATTTAAAATCTCTCCTGACACTAAAAAATATAAGTGCTATGCTTTTGATTTATGCCCTCTTAGTATAGTTCAAGCCTCTTATCACCTCCCTCTTAGCTAGCATCTTAGATATGTCTATAGTATTAGTTAAAGTTTCTCCTGACACTAAAAAATATAAGTCCTATGCTATTGATTTATGCCCTCTTGATATACTTCAAGACTCTTATCTCATCCCTCTTAGCTAGCATCTGAGATATGTCTATAGTATTAGTTAAAATCTCTCCTTACACTAAAAAAATATAAGTCCTATGCTATTGATTTATGCCCTCTTGATATACTTCAAGACTCTTATCTCATCCCTCTTAGATATGTCTATAGTATTAGCTAAAATCTCTCCTGACACTAAAAATATAAGTCCTATGCTATTGATTTATGCCCTCTTGATATACTTCAAGACTCTTATCTCATCCCTCTTAGCTAGCATCTTAGATATGTCTATAGTATTAGCTAAAATCTCTCCTGACACTAAAAATATTAGTCCTATGCTATTGGCCTCTGAGCTCCTCGATACTAACGTCTCAGGTCTAAGAGCCCATATATTTTGTTTGTTATATCCTCACCTCATGTCTTAGTCCAATAAGAAAATACATTGGAAATTGCGCCGGAATCGGCATATAATAACTACTAATTCTACATGTCCGATGAGTTCCTCGTAGTCAAAGAACCCCTGGCTTGCCATTTATGACATGCTAAATAGTAAATATACTACTATTTTACGTAATGGTTATAACAATAACTTAAAATTTCATTGATTTATGTAGAAAATGTTGCTACAAATATATCTTACAACATTATAGTAGCATAGTCAACAAAAACCTGATCATGCTCCAAACTTAAAATAGTAAATATTATTACAAGTTTATAATCACACTTTGTAAGTTTGTACAAATTTGAACATCGAAATTGAGCCAATCACTCTTTCTGTATGTTGCAAATAACCTAATAATTTGTAGTTTAATTTTACTACAATTTCTTCTTGAAATTTAGTACAATTTGCTGTTGTCCCTATTTGTATTGTATTTATAGTTAAAGTCCATACAAATATAGTATTTATGTCAACGCTTTTTTTTCCTGTGTACTTTTGATCGTAATCCTTACAGCAAATTTCATAAATCCCCGACTTCTCTTTTGTTTCAGTTTGTCTTTTGGATTGTCTAAGAGTTGTTGTAGTTTGTTTCCCGATTAATGAACACAAGTCATACCTATATCCTAAAAAAATCTTACCAATACCACGGGTGAATCGAGGATCGTATGGAATTGATACCCATTTCGGTTTTTTCTCTTTCATTTTGAAGGTCGAGGAATTTCGAACTGTCTCTTTATATTTACGTTTCCTAATTATTTTATCAACTAAACTTACAGAATATCCATTACTTGCAGCCATATCCTTAATCAGTGCCTTTTCTAATTCAAAGCTCTCCTTATTGGCGATGAACTAGAAAATTAAAACTCACCATTTTGTGCTGAGCAGAATAGTGCGAGTCTCTAGGAGTATATGTTAAACTGCTGGTATCTTTTCTATGTATTATGTCAAATTCTAACTTATTTTCATTATTTCTGATTATTAATACATCTAAAAATGGTAGTTGTCGAGAGTTTTCAATTTTATATGTGAATTTAACTGACGAAAAACGACTGTGTAATTTAGAAAGTTGTCAATATCAGCGACTTTTCTATCGAACACTGCAAAAATATCATCCACATACCTAAGCCAAATCCTGGGAAAACACTCGAATTCTTCTTTTGCTTCTGTTTAGAATCTGTTCATGAAGAGACTGGCAATGAATGATGACAGAGTTACCCATTGCTATTTCTTCATGATATTCAAAGAAATGATCATTAAATCTAAAGCAATTTTGTTTTATGCAAAGTTAACGAGTTGTAGGTATTCCTTTACTACTTCTTAACTGAGATTGTTTGATTAGAGTAAATCCCCAAGGTAGTTCAAGATCCGTGGAATTCGGAATATTTGGAAACAATGAACAAAGAAGATAAACATTTTTTCTATTCCCTACATAGAAAATACTATTTTGCTCCCTCATTTCAGGGAGCAAAGTAGTACTTTTCCTCCCTCGGGAGGAAAAACTTTGCTTTCCTAGGGAGGAAAATACTTTGGCTCCCTCTGGAAGCAAACAAGTAAAAACTTCAAATAGCTGTAATGGTAGTGTATAGACTTCTTTTATTGATACACAAACTTCCTGAAAATGAAAGCTTTTCTTTGAAACAGATTTTTTATTACTTATTTTTATTTATAAAAATTGAAAACAGTTTAAATCGAGGTTTAAATTAACACCAGTAACTAAATATTGTTAAAATTTATGGTACAATTAGTTAAATTACTAATGGAGATTGCCCCTGAAGAAATATTGGCTCTGCTGGTGGAGATCAGTTCCTGTTTGTTGTTTTCCAAAGTCTTGGTCGCTGATGAAGTACTTGTAGAAACAAAATTTTCAAAAACAAGACAACGTTTTTTGGTACTTGAAGTAGTACTTTCTCCCGTAATTATTTGGCTGGCTACCTCACATTTTTTAGAAATACAATCATCTAAGTACCCTTCTGCTACTGCGTTTGTTCGCCATCCCCCATGTCTTTTTAGAGTGAGAATGTAACTTCCAGCATTGACTAATAACGTAGCTGTAGTACGGCGGAAACTGTGTCCAGTATAGTCTTTCGAATCATCCAAATTTAAAAATATTGCTATTCTGTATGAGTCTGGTATTTGCACCACCAAAATGTCGCCTTTATCACTAATATCCTCAAGTACCATTTTAACTAATTCATCGCTACGGCATGCCCCAGCAATTCCAGATAGGTATAAACAAAACCTGAAAAAGGAAAATGCACTTATGATAACTGCCTAAAATGTCACTTAATTGTCATATATACTTTCTAGTAAAAAATGCTGCGTTACGTTTTTATTTATTATTCAACAATAACGATCAATCTTACCTTCATATGTAAGTAAGTTTCATCTGGAGCTTCTGCAATAAACTTGTTGATATCCTTCCTTGAAAAAGTATTGGCTTTCTTGGCTTTATATCCAGCAATTTCCTTTTTAAAAAAGCTACTAATTTAGGAAACTTAATGTCGATATTGTCTTTAATTTGGAGTATAGATCTCAACATGCTGTATTTGCTCCATAATGTTGAAGGCTTCAAATCGACGCATTTTTTGGAAAAGTAAAATAGGACCACTTCTTCACATATTTTTCTTATTTGCCTAGTCTCCATCCAACAATTAAATAGCTGGTACTCTTTTTCATATTTTTCACGAGACTTTAATGGTAATAGATTTAACGAAACCACGTGTGCTTCTTCCAGGATATCTTGAGGAACTTCATCTTCACATTCGGAATACATTATTATAAACTTTTTGGAAGTTTGTTTATTTTGAAAACAAGACGCAACCTTAGCAACGTTCCATGTACTTTGATTTTTAACAATATTTACTTATCTAAATACCTATTATGACATTTTGACATATTTGGTTTTTTGATTGTCATGCATAAGAAAATATAATAAAATATATGTAAAACCAATGTAAAACACTGTACATGGTCGTAGAAAAAATCATATGTATTACACAGGAGCAAAGTGCCATTTCCTCCCTTGGATATTGATCAAACTATCCGCGGGAGGAAATCATGCACTTTTCTCCCTTGCCATACAAATAGCTATTGTCTACCCTGTACATTTTCTTTTTTTTTTTCTCCATCTGTTATCCTTGGCATAACTGGTAAAATTAAAGAA
Organism: Rhamnusium bicolor; assembly: GCA_029963845.1. NCBI lineage: Eukaryota > Metazoa > Arthropoda > Insecta > Coleoptera > Cerambycidae > Rhamnusium > Rhamnusium bicolor. The sequence continues at coordinate 19,582 of JANEYF010004053.1, read as the reverse complement.
ACAGTGATATCTAATTAAATAGAGTGCACAGTTTTGCATAAGACAAACGTCGAAGCCCTTCACGAATCACCCTTATCGCACAAAATACCGTCCATTTTTTGCTGTCAAAAAGACCTACGCAGATATAAGTTCGATTAAAAATGAGTAATTATTTTCCTCGGGCGAACTGGCCGCCAATGGAATATAATTTGAGAAGACATAGAAGTGCGTGTGCATGTCGATTCGTAACCGAGTTAATCAACGGCGCTCCTTAAATAAATTAAACTTAATTCTGACTGCGCCGTTTAGTAGATTTTATCACTCAATTTTTATTACTTCGCTCGACTTAATTAAATGTTATTAGGCGCAACGAGAAAGACGCTATTACGTAATATGTCTTGCAGCTTAAGAACTGTTATACTCAGGGGGGTTTGCTGTAAGTTTGACTTAATAGGAATCCAGTTTTCTCAAAGTTTTGCAAAACCCCATTTAATAATGTGGTTATACACGAAACTGCATTGTCCTGGCGTTTTTTTGTGTTTTCAGCTAATATCACATCGAAAAGCCTAAATGACTAACTGACATAATATTTACCACACTCACACAGAACTAAATGCAGTTTTTTGAGTTGTTTATAGGGGCGAATCGTGCACTATTATTATAAGGCTTAGGAATCTTAGTTAAAACAAGGATGTTTCTATTAATTTCTTATTTTAATTATGTCAGAGTATACATTACATAATAGTAATGAGTAATGAAGTTTAATGTATTAAGTAATACATCATATTTATTATTTTACATGGTGTAAAAAATAAAGCATGCCTCACTCTCCCTTCAAATAACTGTCGGTGGCTGGGTCGGCAGCATTTAAATGTGTACAGTATTTCTGTAATAAACTATACATTAGCCTTGGATGAATTCGTATAATTACGCTCTGACCGGTAGGTGGCTCATTTGTAATGAGCTATCGTTAAACGACTGCGGGTGCCCCTCCACCGCCAGCGGTCAAACATAAATTGCGCATATCAGTGACCTTCGCGGATTTATCTGTATGTGTGTTTAAGGAGTTCTCGCAGCAATTCTTAAAATGCATATATGCTTTCTGGATATTTTTTGTTTTATTTTAATTTCAAAAAGGCAGCGGACAGCGTTTACAAGAATCACTATCAAACTAACTCCTTGGCTTCATAATGGGTATCTACAGAATGTATAACAGTTTTGTATACAGAAGCAAAATAAGTTGAGCAGAAGCTTCTAGGGGATGATTTTATCTTTTTAATTGAATTTTTCCAATTGTATTTATTAGTTAGAATGGGAGAGGTTGGCTCAATTCTAATGTATTCACTCCATAATCAGAAGTTTCGCAGAGTTCAAATTTGGGGCCTCTTTTAGTTCTATTATTTATCATCAACTTGAAATTGGGAATTGACTATATATGATCTAGAGAAATGTATGAATGCCAAATTGCTTTTAACTACAAAATAATCTACAAAGATTTTGTAACTATACCGACAAACATTCAAGGATACAGTATTTATACAACACTAATGAAAATTTATTGCCCTCTTATTATTTGACTAGATATCTATGAACCAGTTTTAATTCTAAAACTTTGTTTAGTGTACACTGTGTCACTAACACTCAAATAGGGAAATATCTTATGTATGATCTAAGCTAGAATTTGGAGCCTTTATTTCATGTGTGATGACGATGAGGTGAATTTTCATATTAGAAAAAAATATGTGGTCAAATCTATGTTGATCATGCATACCGGATCTGATTCCAACAGTTTTTTTTATTTGTGGGGGCACTTAAAATAGTTTTTATTACAATGTTAAACCATTCATTTACTTTATAGTTTATAGTAGTTCTCTCATGAGGGTCAAATAAACCGAAAGATAAAAAATGTACGTGTATATGTGACCGAAAATTCTAAGAAACACTATCGAATACATAGGTATATCTATTGACAAACCAAAAAATATCGCAAACAAATATTTTGGCGCGTATTAAATCATCACTTTCTGATATATATTTATTTCCGATAAATTTTCAACCTAACCAATCCCACTAATTGTAGAATTCTTGTAACGCATCGAAGTCATGTAAAAATTATGTAACCTAGCATAACAAATACAATGTTTGTTTTCTATACAAATGACATCATTGCTGGTTATTATTTTACAGTCTCGGTCTTAGTCATACACATAATGTAAGTCATACCTTCAAACGGTGACATTGTTTATGATATGTGCCTATGGGATGGGTCTGGACCTTCTAGAAAACGTTACCGGCCGAATTGGTCCAAACTGAGTCCCAAAGTGTATGAAAATGTTTTTGAAAACAATGAAAATCCACCATTGATTAGTGAAGGTGTCAGAATGATTAGTAAAGAGGCTTAATTTGAGAGTCGCTCTTCACTGAAAAAAGCAGAAACAACTGATTTTAAAAACTCAATGTTTTGTAATGCAAGTGAGAGAAGAGGAAAATGTCAAATACTGGATACGTCGATACTAAATACGAAATACGAAAGTTGGTTTTGGTTTGCTGTGAGAAGATTTTTTCTATGACACAAAATAATCGTGCGAATGTAACAATCGAAGAAAAACAACGATGGTATTGGTATTACATAGTAAATGAAAGATGAGATACAATTCCATCGATCAACATGTCAGTATCTTCCAAGAGTATTGCCAAATTTTATTTTAACCACTAATTTGATCCAGTAGGTTATTTTGGATTGCTATAATGCTATAGTTAACGAACGGGCAAAAATAGATACAAACTTAGCCATATTATTCATCTGAATTGCTATTTTTTTTAAATTTTCTAGTATTTGGGCGAGGACGTTACAGATATGTTACAAATAAGCATAACGTTACCGTAATGTTGCAGTGTAACGTTACAGTGATTTTAGCACACTGTTGCTGCGGTATTGCAAATGCACCGTTACTGCAAGTTGCAATGCAACCTATAGTGATTTTGCCAGTTAAAGTTACCGCGATGATACAAAAAAATGCAACGTTACTGTAGTGATCAATTGCAATTTTACTGCTACTGTATACATAGGGCTCTGTGTGTTGACAGCTCGTCGAGACAACAAATTTGCCCATTGGACACGAAAACCCGTAGGTAAAGTGATATGACCCTAAAAAAAATCAAGACATCTCAAAAAATGACATTTTAAAAACACTATTTAACTTTCTCTGATTTTCTCTTTTTTTTTTTTTTGAAAAACTGCATGTAAAAATGGTATCGAATGTATGTGATACTTTAAGACTCACTGCATATTTTAAATATTATATTGTTTAGTTTAAGTGCAAAGTCTACAGGATACACGATCTTATATTAACATCTGACATTTTGCATCATTCTTTAACAAGGGTCAATAAGTTTAGCCGTAGGTTAAAAAACTGAATGGAACAGTAACTTCTCGCACAAGGTCCTGCATATACACTAGTTTGTATCCGAACTGAAAGATCCATACACAGTAGCCAGCGATAATTAGAGACGATTTAAGCGATATCTCGCGCGGGTGCTTGCCAGTCTGCTGGCGTACACAATCGCATTAATTAAAAACAATGATAGTTAATGCTCATGAAGGACAAAGTACAGTGCCCACGCTTAATAATCGGCTTACTGTTCATATACAAATTTTAACTGTAGGTATTAAGTAAGGTAGTTTTATAAAAGTTTATGAACGTCTCTCATTCGTTTCAGTATTCAGCTGTTATGCAAATTATCGATACGGGGTTTGTAGTAACTGGATAAATCTTCTGACAGGAAATTTTAAAAATATTTACGTGGATTTTCACCAGGTACAGGTCGATTTAGTCAACTCTAAAATATACCTACTTACAGTTGTATTCACAGCCGTAATAAAAATGTTACACATCTTACGGTTTTTTACCGATAAAGTGATTGATTATATTTTTTAATTTTTAATTTAATATTAAAAACTTCTTGTTTTCCTGATTTATAGAAACTCTATTTACAAAAAAGGAGATAGAAATTAAATAATAAACTATAGGCCAATAACGATCATTTGTAATTTTGCAAAATTGTTGGAGATTATTCTACATGCAGTTCTATACAATCATGTGTCTGATATGATATCGCCTGAGCAGCATGGATTCGTGAGATGCAGATCTACAGTTACAAACGTTGTGTGCAAATCCCAGTATATCAGCTCCAAATAAGATCAAGAAAGTCCGGTGGATGTAATATATACTGTCTTCTCCAAGGCATTTGACAGACTTGACCACGGTATTTTATTAACTAAATTTGAGAACTTTGGACTTCCCAGGCCAATTGTGAAATTTTTTAAATCCTGCTTGTAAAATAGGTAACAATTTGTTCAAAACCATGGATACAGGTCTGGCAAATTCTTGCAGGTCAGGCGTACCACAAGGTTCGATATTGGGACCACTTTTATTTGTCTTGTTTATCAACGATATCACATCTAATCTTCATTGGGTACATTATATACTATATGCAGACAACTTAAAACTATTTTGTGAAGGTAAATCTGAGACAGATTGTGAACATCTTCAAGCAGCAGTAAATACAATAAATCTCTGGTGTGCAAATAATATTCAATCATACCTTCTTGATGGTAAGTATCCGGAAAGAGGCATTCTAAAAAAATATTTTACTTGCACGTCTCAATCAATCATTTTTAAATTTCCTACAGCTGATACCAATATTATGATAGCAACCCCTCTACATGAAATGATCTCAAACTATTGCAACGTGGGGGACAATATTGAGATTTTTTCTTGTAGCATTAACAAAATTAAAAAAAGTTGTACTTAATGAGTGAATGGCAGTATTTTAATTTGTATGGTTTCGTATACTTTGTATGTATTTTTATTGCCATTGTGTATTGTTATATTATTATTGTTGAATAGCAATATTTTAATTCGCAAAGTATAACGTATTGTTAGTATTAATTTATTATTATGTATTATATTAATGTTTATAATTTCATTTCCGTTGTAATATTTATTTTTTTTTTAATTGTTAGATTTTCTATATTTTGCGTTTTGATACTTAAATTTATTTAAGTCTTATTGTATCCTGTAATTGGATTCTGTCTATAGGATACGTAAATGAAAATAAGTAAATAGATAAATAAAAAATAAATAAATATTTCGCAAAGGGAAAACAACATAAAATTCACCTCTATTGGTCCATAAAATACGTGTAAAAAACTAAGGTTCTATTTGACCATACTAAGAATATTTCAGTTAATTTTAGGGAATTGTGATCGGTAATTAAAAAAATATGAAAAAAATTACAAATCGTTCATGAAACCTGCATAACCAGAATATAAGCAGACATGTGGAACCGCATGGCGCGCTCAAGTCCGGAAATAATGAAACAGCTGAGAGTCGAGGCAGATGTATTGGGCACCTGCTTTATTTTATACCCTGTCTAAAACACTAATAAAATCATCTAGCATAGGCTGGTGCGTTGCTTGTACATTTAAATTTATATACCTTCGGTATTGATTACGTTTATAAGTCTAGTAAGACAACTTTTAAAGCTGTATATATGTTTTTCGTCATCCGGATGGACCCTATGTGTTGTCCCTTGAGAATAAGTATGTTGTAAATATAGGGTCATAACAAATAATGTGTAATTTTAAGTGTTAATATATTTTTTTTTAAGTTGAATGTACAAAAAAAGAATTAAACCTGGGGATTAGGCTTCGGAAAAATTACTATTTATGGAATAAAAGGGACACCGTTATTATTTGTAAAATCATTTCTTCAAAAAAGGCAACAGTGTGTAAATTTCATTAATAGTACGTCAGACTTTGAAAACGTTAAACATTGTGTACCCCTAGGTTCGTTCCTGGGGCCTTTATTGTTTATAATTTGTATTAATGATCTCTATTCCTCTATCTAATTCCATACAAATGTGTTTTTTGTTGACGATACTACTTTGTTATGTTCCGATAAAAATAAAGTAAATCTGTTACAAATTACTAAAAATGTTGGCCTAAAAGTTGACTCTTGGTTTCTTTCCATTAACCTAAAACTAAATAGGCAAAAGGACAAAGAATCATTTTCTCCAGCAATGCAACGCATGAGGGAGTTGTGTGAAGTTATTTGGGCCACTCTGGACAATCATCTGAAATTGACATGTCATGAAGATATTCTCTGCAAGAAATTATCAAGTCGTGTTTTTCTTCTAAGACAACTTAAGGAAGTGCTACGTAACCATGTTAGTAAATGCAAAAGAAAGCAGTTCGTATAATTGCAAATGTAGGTCCCAGAGACCATTGTAAGCCTTGAGTCAAAAATTCTTTTAATTCATCCAGGAATGTTTGGTCACCCGTGCACTGTGACTGATTAAAATTGGCACTATTCTTTACTTTTTATTCTTAAAATTATAACTCATACACTTTCATGAAATGTACTTACAAAGTAAAAATTTGGTTCATTTTTGTGTTCTAGTGTATGAGTTTATTATTATTATTATTTTATATATCGATTTATTATGCATTTGATGTATTATGTACTTCTATATATGTTTTGCACTTATTAATGCAGTTGTAATGACCTGCTACAAATATTATATACAGTGAGGACCATAAGTAACGGATAAATTCATTATCTACGTAATTTACAAGTTATGAGTAAAATCCTGAAACTCGTCCATTTTTTATTCTAAAATGACATTTTTTGAGCATAATTTTATACCTACCCTTCAACCCCCTTGGAGTGACAGCTACCCCTTTAAAATTTTTAAATGGAACGAGGGTGCGTGTGATAGCTCATTTGAAAGCGTTTTTAATTCTCTGTCCAACAATATAAGATTTTTTTGATTTTGTGTATTTTTTATCAAGAAAATTAAACTTGAAAATTTCAAAATGTATTTGTAATGTATACAATCAAATGTTATTTATGCCTATGTACCAAATATCTGTCAAATCTGACTTTTCTAATTAATATTGTGTCATAACATTCAATTTAAATGTATCAGTTTTTCTGGTACGCAGGTGGCAAAATACCCAACAAAAAGAAAGAAGTAAAAAAGAGTTCTTTTTACATATCAGAAAAAAATTATACATTTACATTTCTTTATTTGCTACATCTGTGCAAACTTATGATTCTAGTTATTTATCGCTGATTGTCAAGTTGATAATTATTTTAACAATAAATCTTTCGGTTACCCAAAGAATTGAAATTTTGATATTATTAGGATGTGGTGATAAAACAAGAACGCAGAAGCAGGTTTGCGAAATCTTCAATACTAAGTATCCTGAATTTGGAAATGCCGCAGATATTCCTCAATCTGGTAGAAAACACATTTTAGACGATGAAAAGAAATTGGATATATTGTTACATATTCATGATAATCCACATAAACCTACAAGACAAGTTGCCGCCGATAATGATGTTAGTAAAACGTCCATATTGCGTCTTCTAAAAAATTAAAAATACCGCCCATAAAAAAATTCATTTGGTTCAATAACTTAACGACGATGACCCTGATCGCCGATTGGAATCTTGCGAAATCATGGCAAATAGATGCCAAGATGATCCGTTACTTATAAAGAACATTCTTTTTTTCTGATGAAGCAACATTCGTCTTAAATGGAATAGTCAACAAACAGAACTGTAGATACTGGAGTACAGAAAATCCACATTGGATGATGGAGGCCAATACTCAATATCGTGAGAAGGTGAACGTTTGTGCTGGAATTATAAATTCTCAAATTATCAGACCATATTTCTTCGACAGCACATTAACTGACTTGAATTTCTTGCAAAATTTCTTAGTTCCAGAGTTAAGAATACTTTTCCCAGATGATGACAACCATAATATTTGGTATCAGCAGGACGGAGCTACACAACATTTTGCATTGGAAGTAAGAGCCTATCTGAATCAATTTTTTCCCAATAAGTGAATCGGTAGACGCGGTGAAATTGAGTGGCCTGTCCGTTCTCCCGATTTGACTCCGCTTGACTATTTTTATGGAGAAAATTAAAAACCTTTTTAAATGAGCTATCACACGCACCCTCGTTATAAACGATCCGCTAGAGCTTTCAGATGAACTGTTAATCGACTCCAGATGCCATTTAAAAAAATTGTTAAGCAAGTTTTTTACAAGATGTCTCCACTTGTAGCTAAACGAGCAGTCGTATTTTAGTTGTCACAAAAGGTTTGCTCCATGACAAAAAGTTCAAAAATTCCTATGGAATCCTTTCGGAAAGAAATTTAACTTTGACACTCTGTGTATATATGTAGTAAAAAAAAAACCGCTGCCAATTACTTGGGGATCAGAACTTCCTCACCGTAGTAAAACTCGACGTGTGGTGGAGTTTATAATAAAAGTAATTTTTGACGTTTCAAAAAAGTCACATTTTTTTGACGTTTAAAAAAAAAAATCTCATTTTGACGTTTCAAAAAAGTCGCTTTGACGTTTCAAAGAAGTCGCATTTTTTGACGTTTCAAAAAAAGTCACATTTTGACGTTTCAAAAAAGTCACTTTGACGTTTCAAAAAAGTCACATTTTTTTACGTTTCAAAAATTGGGTCCGATTTTGCCCATCAACAAACTCAATCTCTTCCTTGACCTCTAGAATGTGTGTACCAAATTTGAAAGCTTAATCTCAAAAACTGTAGCTGCTATCGCGAACCAGACAGACAGACCACAGACAGAAAATTTTTTTCTGTCTGAAATTTTGTGTATCGTTATAATTCGTCGAGATTCGTCCACAAATGCAATAAAAATTTTCAAAATTTTTTTCACGAATACACAACTTCCTCACTTTGAGGGGTGTGGAAGTAATAAACGGAAAACTTCTACGCAAATCAACTTTCATCCATGCCGGATTGTATTAAAACCTGCAAAACAAAACGGAATTAACTAAACGCAAACCATCCGCTTCTATAAAACAGAAGATCGAGAATTTGATTAAACCAAAGTCGTTCACCCCGCACTATATAGACCCGGTTTGTTGTAATATACGTGAGTGATACGGTTTTCAACTTCTAACAAGTTACCCCATAACTACAACGTACCCTATAATTAAGCTGGTGTTTGCAGCAACATTAGAAATTTATTGATCAGGGCTGGCTCTGCGACAAGCGCCAACTGACGACAGGCCGGCGGGGCCGGGAGCGGTACGGGAATGGGGAAGGTCACCTCGCAGAGAACATAGCGGTGTGCTATTAACATATGTGGGCAACAGGTGCGAGTCAGAGCAGACAGAAATTTCGGCGTACACACGCTTCATTTCGAACAATGCAATACTATGTCATTAAATGTAATTGCTCAAAAAGGTCCGCCAGCAGGGTAAACGTGTATGATTTGATCGGCTGTGTGTAATTATCGGAAACTTGATATAGAGCGCGGGTCTTCGGTTGACAGTTTCTCGTATCTTTATTTGTACAGGGTGAGCAAAGTTCGATGTTTGTATAGGAGAACTCGGTAATTGTAAGAGATACAAAAAAATGGAAGACACATTCCCGATCTCTTTTTTTGAGACACATTTAGTGGCGAAAACAAAAATCTGCTCTTGTTTTCTGTTTTCGAGTTATAAACAAAAGTTCGAATTTCGACTTTCAGATACATGTCAATATCTTGGTTCCAAATAATTGATTGAAGATGAAGTTACTTTTGTGAAAATCCATTTTGATTTAAAAAATTATAAATACTTTTTATTACTTGTCCAATTTTCACTATATTTCTTATTTTTACAACTATTTTCATCCTATTCGGACATTTTCAAGTACTTGAAAATGTCCGAATAGGATGAAAATAGTTGTAAAAATAACAAATATAGTGAAAATTAGACAAGTAATAAAAAAGTGTTTATAATTTTTTAAATTAAATATCTTGCTTGTTTGTAGAGTTCTGAAAAAACAACTTTTACATCCTTCAGGCACTTTTTTCTGTATAATAAATACAGTGGCGTCGAGAAGATTTAAAAAAAACGGTGCAATTTCGAGTTCTGGCATAAAGTTGTTTTTCTTTTTTCGAACTATACAGTCAATAGTGTGTTCTCCTTCGATAACCTTTGAAGCGTTAGTGATACAACAATTTATTAAATACAAAAGTTTTTTGGGTCGATAAGATTTATCATTTAAAATTGTTATGAAATCTACAGGATGCTTAAATTTTCTGTTACACACAAAGAATACTTTTTTTTAAACGGAACACTCTATATATTTTGTCACCATTTTATTAAATGAAAGGAGTGTTATACAGTGATATTTTGTTTTTTGGATTTGTATGCAACGTTGCCAAGTTATTTAACATTTTCTGGAAATTTAAGGATTTATAAGGGTCCGTTTAATAATTTTTATTTACCTATGAAAACAAGCTGGATAAGCAAATATTATACTATTCTTAGTTCATACTATACGTTAAGTATTAGTACCTTTTTCACATTATTCCATTTTACAGGGTGTCCATGACGGCATGTCAATTAATGCGAATTCCAAATGGGAAGAACTCTGTTTTTTTAAATAGAACATCCTGTATTTTTTTACATGGTTGGAGTCCTCCTTCAAATTGCTTTCTTTTTTGTATAACACTTCCTGTACCTAACTGTTGAAGTTTTCGAGAAAATTAAGGTTTTCTCTTTAACCTTGCGATTATAGTAAAAATTAATACAATTTTATCAAGAATGGCTTTGGAAAAACAAAAATTGTGCTGTCAAACTGATATCTTGTGGTTTACACGTAATTAATTTTACTTGTTGGTGATTCTTCTGTATCTCCTAGTTGAGTTAATTATTTTTGTTAAATACATTATGAATTTTTCACTCGAAGAGTTGATCGACATGGTTTATGCATTGGGAGAAGGGGGAGAGAAATCCGCTATTGGCATCAAGAATTTATATTCAGCGTTATCCAGAACGAAGACATCCTCACCATTCTGCATTTGAAATGTTGCGAGAAAGGTTTGAACGAACTGGACATGTAAATTATGAAAAACATGAACGTACAAAACTAGCAACAAATGAAGAAAAAGTGTTTCAAGTTACATTAAGTGTCGTTGAAGATCCACATAAAAGTACGAGAGAAATTAATAGACAACTTGAGTAAGTCAATCCTCTGTAACAAGAATATTGAGGACACAAAACTTTCATCCTTATCATATTCAACTGATTCAGGAACTAGAGCCAAATGATTTCGGACGTAGGGTAACATTTTGTGAGGGGACACTCAATAAGATTCACCAACAGCCGCAATTTTTTGATTTCGTGCTATTCACTGATGAGGCCACATTTCATAAAAATGGTTGTGTTAATAGACATAACTTACACTACTATGATACCATGAACCCTCATTTTACGAGAACTGTACATAATCAACACCGATGGTCACTCAATGTGTGGGCAGGGATAGTAGGTGAATATGTAATTGGACTCCATTTCTTTAATGGTCACGACTGGGAATATGTACCTCGATTTTTACAAAATGTACTGGGAGGATTGTTAAATGGGTGTCCTCAGAATGTCTTACAGAGGCTGTGGTTCCAGCACTACGGAGCTCCACCCATTATAGTATTGCCGTAAGAAACTTTTTAAATTATACATTTGATGACAATTAGATAGGTCAAGGAGGACCAGTTCAATGGCCACCAAGGTCTCCAGATTTGACAAAATTGGACTTTTTTTGTGGGGGTGTATTAAAGGATTAGTGTACAAAACATCACCAACTACAAGAGAAGACATGCAGCAAAGAATTCGCTAGCGTTCGACACCATCACGCCTAACATGTTGCAAAATGTAAGTGACTCATTTCTTCATAGAGTCAGAATTTGTAATTTACAACTAGGAGGTCACGTTGAGCATATTTTGTACCTTGTTTTATTTTTTCTCTTCTATTTACTGTTTACGTTCAAAATTACACCTTTATTTTGTTATGTACATATCTAAGTTGAGGTGTAAATTTTGTCATTCAAGTGCAATAAATTTGCTACTTTTACTGTTTCCTTTACGATTTTATAGAAAATAATTTTTTCGCCTGACCGCAATTTTTGTTTTTCCAAAGCCATTCTTGTAAAAATTAATTGTATTAATTTTTAGTATCGTATCATGAGGTTAAAGAAAAAACCTTAATTATCTCCAAAAATACAACAGCTAGGTATAGGAAGTGTTATGCAAAAAAGAAAGCAATTTGAAGGAGAAATCCAACCACGTAAAAAAATACAGGGTGTTCCATTTAAGAAAACTGAGTTTTTCCCATTTGAAAATCGCATTAATTGACATGCCGTTATGGACACCCTGTAAAATAGAATAATGTAAAAAAAAGGTACTAATACTTAGCGTGTAGTATGAACTAAGAATAGTATAATATTTGCTTACCCAGCTTGTTTTCATAGGTAAATAAAAATTATTAAACGGACCCTTATAAATCCTTAAATTTCCAGAAAATGTTAAATAACTTGGCAATGTTGCATGCAAATCCAAAAAACAAAATATCACTGTATAATACTCTTTTCATTTAATAAAACGGTGATAAAATATACAGGGTGTTCCATTTAAAAAAAGTATTTTTGTGTGTAACAGAAAATTTAAGCACCCTGTAGATTTCACTATAATTTTAAATGATAGATCTTATCGACCCAAAAAAACTTTCATATTTAATAAATTGTTGTATCACTAACGGTTCAAAGGTTATCGAAGGAAAACACACTATTGACTAACTCTGTATATCATATGTGGGGTCGCTTTTGATGTGTAAGTATTTAATAGGGAAAATAATCTTCTGTCAAACAGAAATTGTAATAATTTATCAGCTAAATTTCGTTATTTTCTAATGAGATTTATTGTTTAGATTGTCGCTTCTTTCTGCTTAAAATGGCAACAAAAATAATAATACATAGGTACAAAGAATAATAAAGTGTAACATTAAAGAAGGTGTTCAAATTGTCGGCCTTTTTCTTGAATACACATTTCCAATATTCTCAGTATTGATTGACGACATCTCTGAAAGATCCCGGGATTATTACGAAACCTATCAGCAGCTTCAATAACTCTGTCTCATAAATGCTCTTTATTGTTTATTTCTTCGGAATATACTTCATTTTTCATAAACCTCCAGAATGAAAAATCGAGGGGAGTGAGGTCTGGACTTCGTGCCGGACATGCGAGAGGTCCACCACAGCCAATCCACCTATTTCCAAATCTTCTATTTAAAAATTCTCTTGCTATTCGGAAGAAATGAGCTGGCGTACCGTCATGCATGTAGTACATTCTTCTAAGAATATTTAATGGTACATCCTCTAACAACGTGTTAAGTTCATCCCGCAAGAAATTTCGATAGCATTCACCTGTCAAACAATTGGGCATCCGAAAGGGCCCAATTAAGAAATTGTCAATTATACCTGCCCACACATTAATAGAAAAACCGTACTGTTGGTTTATTATGACTGTTTGATGAAGATTTTCGTCACTCCAATAGTGCATGTTATGCATATTTAGAATACCATCGCGACTAAAACCCGCTTCATCAGTAAACAAAATGAATGAAAGGAAATTTGCATCGTGGTTTTGCAGCCACTTGCAGTATTGAACACGGTGTAAATAATCTCCTAGTAAGTGATGACCTTCTTGCAAATGGAAGGGATAAAGAAACTGGTCTTTAAGAACTTGTCTGACTGACTCACGGCAGATAATTCGTAGAGCTGTACTTATTTTTCTTGTACTTATGCCCGGATTATTTTCTACCCTTTGCAAAATATTTTGTTCGTTGTTAACGCTACGATGAGTTTTTCGCCTGTCACTGTCAACTTTTGCTTTTTTAAAGCACCCATCTTCTCCCAATCTCTGATGAACGCCAATAAATGTTCTCACATTAGGAACCTACCCACTAAAACCCCTCTTCCTCTTCGCGGGAACATCACGGGATCGCTCAATGCATTACTTCATGATGTCTCCTGTCTGGTGTATCCTCACTAATTGAGCCTCTCTCTATCCCGTCTTATCTCATCTTCTTCTTTCGTATGCATTATTTCTTTCACTACTGTCTCCACGGTTCTCCATTTGTGTGCGTCTTCTATCATATTATGAATAAGGTTCCTTGGTCGTAGTTCCTGGCCAAGAGTTGCCTCCATCCTTTCTCGCTGCTCCCTCCATTTGTTACATCGAAATAGTGTGTGGCATGCGTCATCCGGTTCCTCATGACAATAGATGCATGTGTCGTCGTCCGACTTACTTATTCTTTTCAGGTATGCCTGAAATCTTCCATGGGACGTCATAACCTGTGTCAACCAACTGTCTACTTCTCCATGGGTTCTATAGTACCACACCGTTATGTCTGGCAAGAGCCGATGTAACCAGATATCTTTTTCACTGTTCTGCCATCTATTTTGCCATTTCGCAATTGTGTTCTTTCTGGCACTTCTTTTTTGCACCTCTGTCATTCCTATCGTACCAGTTCTTTCTTCCACCATTAGGTCTATAGGTACTATTCTGGATATTACCCACATTAGGAACCTGTCGTGTGGGATATTTTTCTCGGTAGATTCTCTGAGTCTTACTAAAATTTGATTGAGCTTCGCCATAACACATAATCATGTCTCTATAATCTACAAAAGTATACAGAACCATTTTGAGCAGAAAGAAAAGACAATCTAAACAATAAATCTCATTAGAAAATTACCGAATTTAGCTGAAAAATTATTACAATTTCTGTTTGACAGTTGTCATGGATTTCTTTGTTTTATAGCCAACTGGACACAAACATTATACAGCTATTTATAAAACATGTTCATATTATAATGACTCGAAACTACCGAAGTTAGGTCAATAAAACATTTTTTCATTGTGAAAAAAACGAAATTGAGAAATAAAAAAAAAATGATACGTTTAAAAATTTTTTTGACACGTTCTATCTCGAAAACGAAAGGAATTGGGACAAAAGTGTAGTATATACGAACTTTTTTCATTTTTTTTTTAGGCTCCTCTACCGTGTGGTACTATGCATTGTACTTTTCTCATAGCACCCTGTAGATATATCAGCATAATAATTTGGTGTCGGTAGAGGTTCAGGACTCAGTCCCATGACTAACATGGTTACTTTTTTGAAAAAAAATTTTTTTTTCGATTGACAAACGTTGAATATACTACTCTCAGGAGGCACTTTTTTGAAAATATGTCCAGTTTTTTTTTTTATTCGAAAATCATTCAAAATCACGTTAATTTCGGGTTTTTCTTTTGATACTTTTCGTGAAAATTTCAAAAATCAGCTTCCTGAACATTGTTCTATTAAAAAAAATTTTTCTTAATTCATTTATTTGCTTAGCTTGCCTTCCAGTCGTCGAGAGCATAACGTTCTCAAATGGATAATTTTTCAATGTGGTCAAGAATTATTACCATTCGGGATAAAATGGCGTGACCAAAGTTGTGGGACACCCTGTACATGCTCGCTGTTTACTCCTTACATATAATGCTACATGGCATGCTTTAGAATAATAGTGAATTACTCAGACAAACTGAAACTCACAGTAGCTCACCTTGCTTAATTACAGAGGGACCTCTTGAAAATTAGAAGTGCAAGTCTCAAACTATCCAGCCTTGCTTATTAAATTACCGACGATTCGTTGAACAATTGCTCAGTTCCAAAGATGGGACCAACGACTCGACGAACGTTCAACACATCTCTGTACACCCAGAGATAAGAGCATCTACTGAAATAATAATTTTTAATCGCCCTTTACTACTTGAAAGCTTAGCAAAAATTGTCAGGCGAGGTGAAGTCGCACAGAGGTTAGAGCGAGTATGGTTATAAAGTTGGCGGGTATTATGAGCAAATTGATGCAACAGGGTTTTACGTATCCAATCAATCACTGGAAATGTTTTAAATCGTCATTAACAGAGGTAGGATTTACCAATCGGATATAATAATAATAATAATAATAATAATAATAAGGTTTATTGAAATCCAACAGACAAAACTGTCCATAATTAGGATACTAAAACATAGCATATTACAGTATTTCATTGCAAATATAATTTAGCACAGCAAAAATCTATAGCTAAACATTAAAAAAAATAGAAAATATAAAATAGAAGTGCGACAGACACAGCTGTCCAAATACAGGATATGCTCAAATGACTTAGTTAAGTCCATAACATTACACAAAAAATAAAAGCTAATATTTAACAAAAGTTTAAGTAAAACAGAAACATTAAATGATGGAGATACTAATACTATTAAATATCATACATGAACGGCGTAATCAACAATAGTCTAGGTCAAAATGCAGAATTAGTTAAAACAGCTTCTTTAAGCGAACGAGAAAAATGCGTAAAATTATCACAAAATATATCAACAAAATTCTGCAATTCATTGTATTGTCTAGACATAGAAAGTAATGGTGAATTCATGTGCTGATTGGTGTGGGGTGTATCATAAATAAAGATTGAAGGCTGTCTAGTACCAAATCTAGGTATATTAATATGCACCTGATCTAAGAATTGAGGGTTATCAATTTGACCATGGATAATTTTGTACAAGTATGTAATGTTCGTTACTTTACGCCGCACGAATAATGGCTCGATTTCAAATTCATTTAATAAAGCCCTATAGCTATAATTCTGCTCGGGGTATCTTTTATGCTTTATGAAATACAAGTATTTGCAAAATTTACGTTGTATACGCTCGAGCATCATAATATGAACATTATAGTACGGAGACCAAGCAACACTACAGTACTCCAATCGACTTCTGACAAAGGAGAAATATAATATCTTGAGACATTCAATACTTGTGAACTGTTTAGTGTTCCTGATTATAAAAACCTAGCATTTTTAGGCAATGACTATTAATATATTCATAGTGGGGAATAAACGATAATTCAGGGTCTAATATTATACCTAGATCTTTTTCTGATGACATCGTTGCAGAATAGAATCACCTATTTTGTAATTATATTCTAACATGTTTTTTTCCTTGAGAACGTCATTGTTTCACACTTATTAATGTTCAAACCTAATTTATTCTGTGAACACCAAGCGTACAGGGAATCAATATCATCCTGTAATGTATGGCAATCATGCTCACTATTTATTACTCTTACTATTTTCAAATCATCAGCATAGAGAAACATATGAGAATTTATAGACTTCTCAATGTCGTTGACAAACATTAAAAACATAAGCGGACCTAAGTTGGATCCCTGCGTTACCCCGCTTGTCGCACAATATATATCAGATTTGAAACCTTTGTATTCTACATAGTTTTTTCTATCAGTTAACAAGGAATAAAAACAGTTGTGTTAAATTTTCACATAATCCAAACTGTCGAAGTTTATTTATAATAATACCATGGTGTACCTGATCAAATGCCTTAGTGAAATCGGTGAAAATTACATCAACTTGAAATCTATTATCAAGAGCTTGTGACACAAATTGGACAAAGTTGCCTATATTTGTCAAGGTAGACCGACCCTCTAATGAAACCATGTTGACTAAGGCATATCTGTCTGCAAATATGGTTATAAACAACAAATGACAAAATGCACTCAAAAAAGTTTTGCAATATTTGGAATTAATGCAATAGGTCTATAATTATTAATGCTAGATTTACCACCTGACTTAAATACTGGACATATTTTTGACAATTTCCAACAATTTGGAAATATACCCTTATTTATGATTAAATTAAAAATCTTACATAACGGTTCTTCGAAGCAGCTAATACAGTCTTTAATCAAAAATGCCGGGATATGATCAGCACCAATCGTAAAGTTGGCTTTCATTTTCACTACTGCTCTTCTAATATCACTAACACTGATGGTAAAACTATGCAAGACATTAACGCCAATAGACGTAACATCACAGGAGGGGTCACTAATCACAGCATTGTCGTTCAAGAATACACTGCTGAAGTGCGTTACAAAACCATTAACAATATCTTGAGGAGTTGTAAGAGGACGATCATCATAAACCATAGTACCTGGAATTCTCGACGAGTTCTTCTTAGCATTCACAAAGTTCCACAGCTGGTTCGGGTCATTTTTAATGTTGTTTTTCGGCAGATCTGATTAGCTTATGGTATTCGTGACGAATGCTATACTTTATATCACGTTTTAAGCTTTTTACTCTTTCTAAGTATTCAAGGATATTATGCTTTTTATACATCTTAAAGTAATGATCTTTGATCTTATTTTTTGTATTATATCTCTGGTATACCAATGTGGAAAATTTGAAGTTCTGGGTGTGGTTTTTGGTACATACATATCAAGCGTCGTATTGAGTTTATCATAGAATATGTCACATGCAACATCAACGTCACCGACTGAATTTAACTCGCTCCAATCAATCTCGGATATTGCATGGTATAACTCATGGAAATTAACATTTCGAAAGTTGTATCTAGGACTGCTTGTATTATTTTCAAACGGGTTTCTATCATAAGATGGGAGTGTTAAGTTAACCTGTAATCCCGGATGGTGAGGATCTTCATCCACTAAAGTAAATTCGTCTCTTATTACAGAACAAGAAACATCACTCGAAACCATGATTAAATCTAGGAGTCTGTTGTTACCGTTTAGAACATGATTATGTTGTTCTATATGACATATACTTAGAAAACTTTCAAGCAAATTGCATAACCCAGAAGCCCTCTTAGTTTCATAAAATATTTGCAGTTCAGGAATATTAAAGTCTCCACTGATAATGATAGGACCTTCTGACTGGCAGTGTTGTTCAAGCAGGTCAAAGATGACTTCATAGGTCACTGGTGGTTGAGAAGGTGGTAGATATATGTTTATGAAGGTTATAGATGTATTATTATCGTACATCCTTACAGCTACTAGGTCTACTTCAGGCAGAGGCGATTTTATATTGAGTTCTTCGGACCTATACTTGGAATCAATAGCAATCAGCACACCTCCACCCTTGTTCTTGTAATTTTCTCTGTCACATCTGTACACATTATATCTATCACTAAAATATTCATTAGAATTAGTACCAGATTTCAAACCAGTTTCAGTAAGCAGGATAACACTAGAGTCACATGCTAAGATATTAGGATAAAAAACATGCATTTTGCTATTTAGACCGTTGACATTTTGGTAGGTTACTGAAATATAACGTTCACTATCTGGAATCTGTTGGATATTTAGGCGTTTTTTGTGGTGGCTTTGACAATATTTGGAATACCATCATGATATTTAAGTAGAATATCGGTCTCTCCAGAATCCTTTCTACTGTTGAACTCCTTACGAATATTGAAAGAATAGTTTCTTTGCCTCGGAGTGAGATCTCGATTTAATCCTACATTCTTGAATGTCCTCGAGTTTTTTAATTTGCTGGCATTTCTTAACGTTTCAGCCACATCATTACAAGAACCTAAAGTAATTTTCATCGGTCTTATATTTCCATTCACTTTCTTTCCAACTCTAACTACTTTCATATTCGTTGTAATAGTGTTAGGTGATATAGCCTTAATTATATCTTTCGCTGATGAAATGTCGGCGTTCACATCATCTGATTCAGGAACTTTATATGCCATTAGATTGCACTCTCTGCGTTTGATATCTTTTAATTCAGATATAATCTCACAAAAAGTTGAATCCTCCAGTTTGTTGTTATTATTAATGACCCGAGAACTTTTTAATTCTTTAA